>OY725495.1:455138-836514 GCA_963281255.1 Aphrocallistes beatrix
CCATGTTCCACCTGACTACCCTCTGAATGAATTGGAAAAAGAGCTGAAAGAAAGATGGGGGTACTCCATAGATTCTACTAAGAGGTTTGCACCTGGTAGACAGCATACATGTATATACTATATAAATTTCTCGAGAGAAAAGGAAGCATTGGATTGTGTGGATTTCTTAAAAACAAGTGGCGAAATGACTCCTGAAATGTGGATAAATGAGAAAATTCGTGAACTAGACCCTTCAAATATAAATATCCCAAATTCAGGGAGGGGAGAGGAAGGGGGAGAAGGGAACGAGGCAGAGGTATAGGTAGGAATTATGATAATTCGGATATCGAGCCATACGGAGGAGATTATAACCTTGAGATTGTAAATCCCCCACAATTCGATGACGTCAAATTTTCACCGCCTACTTTTACAGATAAATGTATGCCTTTCCCATATTCAAAGCAAGAAAACTTTTCGCCTTCTCCTAATCAAGACCATTTCCCATCTCAAAAGCAGGAAAACATCCCATTTTCTGAATATGAGTGTAATCCTCCTACTCTTCTACCGTCGGTAGAAACAGAAACTCATGCGACAAAATACTCCCTCGACATACGAGAAAATACTTCCCCTACCCCCAAATTTGAGAGATCTCTACCTCCAAAACCCGAAAAGAGTGAAGCTATAATCTACATAGGGAATATCCCTTCGTTTGTAGACAAACCTATTTTGAATGACCTCCTGCTTAGTAAGCAAATTGAAGGAGTCAACGATACGAAGATACGCGAGGATCCTACAGATTCATCCGTTAATGAAGCTCTGGTCTACCTTGATGATGAGACTGCTATGGAGGACATAATCTCCAAATTGAACCACGTTAAGGTGGCAAGTAAACCATTTAAGGCTAAGCAGCATAAGAAAGAGACTCCCAAAGAGACTCCCAAAGAGACTCGTAAAGAGATTGACCCTCAAGAATATATCTCCTCAGAGTTACCAAGGTACGATAAGAACGAGCAACTCCCATTTCCGCCCCCTCCTAGTCAGAATATTAACCAGGTGCCTCGTAGAGTATCTCAATCTGAAGATTTAGCGTAAGTGGTTCATTATTTGAACTTTTTTAGATACTCTTTTGAAATTATTTTTCATTATAGTGAAAAATCCGCCAAAATGAGTGTACAGCTCTACGACTTTGCCAAAGCAAAGTTTCGTGCTCAAATGGAAGCATTCACTTTTGAGAACGGGATCATTCTCCACCAATCAGACACTCTAATCATGAAGAGCTCTAACCTCAACTCATTAAAAACTCTTCATAGCACTATAAACGAGGTATACACCTATATCGATTTCACATATTATATTGGTATTCTGATGTATTGATATTTATAACCTTATAGGTATCTGAGGAAAAACAGACTTACAGTGAGGATGACTACAGCTTCTTAGTGGAAACGCACGGATCGAATCCAAATCTTGTGGATGAAAAAGCGCATTTGTTTATGACGGCTGGACAGATACGGTACTATCTAAATAGTAGTGCATTCAGCCTTCACGTTTTCGGCATCAAAAACTGTGTTGATGTCGTAGTGACAAACATCCAGGAAGCTCTCTACTATCAGTTCGTAGTGAAGAGGTGAGTTATAGTCTAGACCTTTAGCTTGAATATAATGTTCAATTGTAAATATCTCGTTCATTTTAATTAAAAGTTTTAACAGTTACAGCAATACAGCTGCTGTCTTAGAACGAAGCTTTTCTAAAAGACTTTTCTCCATTCAACCAATGTATGCATTTTTCTTCTGTAACACATGTTCTCTAATACAATGAATGGGAGAATATATGAATGCACGTTACTTCACGAGTCCTTAACTAATAGTTGAGATAATTGCTAATTAGGTTCGAGCATCTGTTGTATTCAAAGAGTTGTAAACAAGGTAGTGCCCTTCATAAGGTTTTAGTAAAACGGTCAAAAATTCCGCATCTGTTTGTTTGTCATTGTTTATAGTTCGCACCACACACAAACAAACACTCATAGGTTTGTCTTCCAGACATTGATGTGATAGTATTATCGACGCATTGTTTTCAATTTGTCAGAATTTATTCGTCATACGGATGTAGTTTGTTTTTATGCTAGCAGTTGGTAACGCTTCCCATCAAATTTAATCACTCAAATTCTCAATGGTAGAATTATAATATTTTTCAATCATTTAGTCCTATGGACATCTATATTTCAGTTTTTCCGGGAATAATCCCAGAAACGATTGGGTCTAAAGGCGTTCTCAGAGAATCTAAAGTGGTGATTGCATCTAAGATTGGGATTCAAGAATGCAAATCTATTCGTGATAAACTCAAACGACTTCAAAACAGCCTTGTTTGTGAACCCTGCAACACATTTCCGCATGAATTAATCACTTCTGGTTTGAAATTCTGTAAAGAAAATAACCTTCGAGTTGCGATTATTTTCAGATGTTCGGATGGGTTTCTGTATAAGAAGTTCAAGCCAGAATCAATATTAACTCTATGCGGTAATAACGAACAAGTCCTGTCCACGAAACAAGTGTTCTCTAAGCCAATCTGTTGCGAACTTCCTGCTACGAAAAACGGTTTAACATTAATCAGACAAGCAACTGCTCGCAATCTGTCTTTGAGCAAATGCTTGGAGCAAGAGTTTGCTGTTCTAATCCAACTCTGTAAGAACTCAGTTAAGCTGCAAGGATTCATTCAGAGAGATTTAGATAAAGCTTGTGACAGAATCAGAAGCAAGCTGGATAATGTGGAGATATTTTTGTCTCAGATGCTGGCAGAATATCAGGTGAATACTTCATCTTCATTTCTACTTATTTTTTGTGAGAAATAATCGAAAATAACATTGTAGTATAGAAAAACTCACTTTCATTACAAAATATAGAATGAACTATGGATAATGCTTTTGATAAAATGATGTTATTTTCTAGATTGCATTCTTGCTTGAAGCAGTGAGGAATGGAATAGATTTGATATTGGATATGATGAGCGAATTAGAGTTAAACTACGATGTACATTTAGTCCAGACCACAAACAAAAGAGACTTTAAGTTCCAAGGCAATCAAGAAGCATTTCAAAAGATTGAAAACGAGAAACACCAGATTACCGCCTTATTTAAAAACATAATTCTTAACATTTGTGACCCTATTTTAGTCGACAAATCTTCATGTGATTCGATTTCTAAGCTCCTAGAAGGGTTCATTGAGCAGCAGCTGAAAGATGAAGATGTTTACATTTGCTATGGTTGGGATTATAAGGATTCTCAAAGCAAGCCAAATCGTCTAGATATGCACATTAAGCTGGTAGGAGCAAGAGATAGCGTCAATCTCATCGCATCGAAGATTATAGTAAGTATCCTTTAGTTTAGTTAATTATTTATGAGTATACTATGCGTACCATGGATGGGAATTTACGATAATTCCACTCTTTTAGGCTATTAAACCTGAGAGTGGGAGGTTGCGCGATAAATATAATCAGAGTGAAGTACAGCAAGTAGACCAGATCGGATCTATCCTGAGGAACATTGAAGTCACTGAATTTATATGTTTTAACATGACCAACCAGCGACCTGAGTATCATTCTCTAGGTATCAGCTCCCAAAAGCCTTGGGAAATATTTGATGGGATAATGTCCGAGCAGATGATAGTTCGTACTATCCAGATACGGAATGAAATCCTCTACTTTTTACGCTCGAAAAAACTTCTAAAAGATTGTGAAACCGAGCTCCATTGCTCCATAGTCGAGGAGCATCAGGAGAGGAGACCAGCACGACAGGGACAGGGTGATAGGCGTCGCCAGTATGATGGAAATGCTTTGGTAGTTAAAGGCAAGAATGCTGATGTTAAAACTGCCATGGACAAACTGAAAAAATGGATCGACAATTTTACTTGTAAATCGATTGCTTTGAGCGTAAGTACTAAGATAATGCACTTTTTTGCAAGTGAATTAGAAAGTTTAAAAAGTGATTTAGAATCAAGGGAGGTGTTAATACTCGATATTCGAGAAGCAAAAAGTAAATTGTGGAAGAAAAAAGATATAGAAGGTGAAGAAGAAATTCCATTTACGGTTCGAGTGGAAACTTTAGATGGGGAGTCATGTGCTTCTTTCGCTAAAAAAATCGAGGAAAAATTGAATATTGTTGAATCAGAAGAATTCGAATTATCGGATCGTCAGTTGTCGATACTTATGTCTGCATTGAAAGACCAAAAAATTCCTAAAAATGAACACTATTATGTCGCAGTCGAGTTTAAACAGCGTAGAACTGGATCTGCTAAGATAATCGCTATAAAGCACTTTGAAGCGGCGCTAGAGAAAGGAATTGGTACAACATCTCCATACCTCCAGTTCAAAGATCAAATGTACAATCCTCCCAAGTTTATTCAGGAAATTCTATTCCATCATCAAAAGTACGCATCATGCATGAATGTCAATGCGAAAACTCTGGGGATAGAAGTTTCTAGACCTAATAATGGGAGCGGCAGTTACAAGTTTTCTGGGAATAGGGGATCTATACAAAAAATGATTTTTAACTTGAAAAATTTCGAAATTGGTTTCGTTCGGCTTTGCGATAAGAAGGAGTTCGAAATTAATTTACCATTGGATGAGTTAAAAAAAGATGGAAGATACAAAACACTTGAAAACGATTTGGCTAAAACTTGTAATGTCAAAATATTCTCATTTGGATGTTTGCCTAGCGACATTGAAAACGAAGTTAAGAAATGTTCTGGTGACTTCCAATACTTTTCAGATGATTCACCTTTCTTTGAACAAGATGACTCGCCGAATAACACAATTGGTACCTACACATTCGGCAACACCACAATTCAGGTGATTAAAGGTGATATAACAAAACTGACTGTCGCTTGCATAATTAACGGAGCCAATGATCAGTTGGACCATTCAAATGGTCTTGCTAAAGCCATTAGCGATGCAGGAGGGCCTTCGATTCAGAAAGGTTGCCATAATTACGTCCAAGAAAACGGAATTTTAGGCGTGGGGGGTGCCGTTCTCCAGGGAGGAGGTAATCTCCCTTGTACGAAGATAATACATGTCTCTTGCCCACATTGGGATGCCAGCAAGTCTGGTCAAAGGAAGAGCACTGGAGAATTATCAAGCTGTATTCAGACTGTATTCAATCTTTGTGAGACCCACAAATTATCTTCCATCGCAGTTCCTAGCTTATCTACTGGTGTATTCCGTTTTCCGAGCGGGGTCAGTACAAACACAATAGTGCGTGAGTGTAAGCAATACATAGAAAGGAATGCTGGCACTTGTATTCAGAGAATTCTCTTCATTGATCGGAGCGCTACTATTGTTAACTCCTTTTACAAAGATTGTCAGCGAGCATTTGGGTTAAACCCACGATCTCAATACCTCTCTGAAGACCTAGATTTTTCTGAATCTATTTACGGGGCTACTCTTGTAAGCCCAGTTCAAGAAACCTTCTCTAAGCCTCCAACCACCGAGTTTTTGTGGCTAGAAAATGACAATCATTATTATCCATACGATGCACAACAGCAAAGCCTCCTTCAGATGGCCTACCAAAACAACCCACAAGGACAAGCCACGTTCAAACGGGGAAAGTACACTTACACAGTCAATTTTAATTCTTTAGAACAGGTAAACGATTCTACTCAGATTAAACGAAAAATTAAGATAAATACCATAGTAGATCCTGAAAGTATTCCATTGCCTAAACCACCTATGGATCCTGGATTCAACGATTTTGATAGTGACGATTCTGGGATTCATTTTCCCTGGTACTTCTTGAACGAATTTAACTCGTGGGTACATTATCAAAATGATGTCGCAAAGAAAATATCTGATGCTTACTTGAATAATCCGAAAGGTAGTGTTACCATGGAAATCAATAGTTATACCTATATTATTGATTTTCACACCATGATGCAAACCAATCAGTCAACGGGTACAACACGTACTGTGAAAGTCGATAAGAATCGACTTGATGCTGCAATGGATCATTTGGCTAATGCTTCAGGTGAGAGGGTTATTCTCTACGGATTGATGGAAAATCTATCACGCGCACGAGTAAAGTTTGACAATTTCATACAAACCAAAATAGCCTACAAGGAAGTCGACATCCATGGCCTTCCCAAAACAGTGATGATACCAACGATAATGAAACTAAAGAAAAAATATTCTTACCTAAGGGTCGAGATAAAGGATAAGGGAGAAGATTACTGTATCAAGTTAAACGGTGTCGAAAAAGAGGTACAACTTGTTCAAGATGAGTTGAAAGATCACTATATAAAGTTTTTAGAACAGGTAACCAAGCAAGAACAAGGTCCCGGAATCTCTTTGCCAAAAGAATGGAAACAGCATACCGCAAACGAAATGGTTCTCCTTGTCCCATTGGTTAATGGCTGCCCCGAATGGATCAAAGTAGCAACTCAGTTTAACAGTACTTCTGCAAGACCGATAGCACGTATCGATCGTATTCAGAATAAGTGGTTATGGAGGAAATATCAGCAGACTAAGGACAGTTTTAAAGAACTCAAACAAAATCCGAATGAGTTAACTGTTTTCCACGGTACGAGTAACACTGACCCTGACCTTATTTGTAAAGGTTCTGAAGGTTTCGATTTCAGACACTCGAGTAAGGGAATGTGGGGAAAGGCGAATTACTTTGCTGTCAATGCTAGCTTCTGTGAGATTTATCAATATGTAGATCCCGCTACACAATTGAGAAAAATATTCATGGTTAAGCTTTTGGCTGGTAACGTTGTTCATTTACAGCCAAGCAGTTCACTCACAATGCCGCCTCTTTTCCCTACGAGTAACAGTAATTTCGTCGGTCAGCGCTACGACACAGTTTCAGGAGATCACTCTGCGGGATCTAAAATCTACATGCTCTACACGAATGAGCGGACTTACCCCGAGTACTTGGTTACCTACTCCTAGAGTCACCTGCTTAACTTCTTAAATGTACACTAGGTATGCTCTACTTTCTACTAATTACGTACTTTATAGGTTTGTAACAAGAGTTTGAACACAGTGCATGTGCGATTTGATTTGATGAGATTTGTTATTTGTGTTCTTGAACCTTACTTGCTATAGCTATGGATATTATATAAATGGTGTGTGCTATTTTTTAGGTTCTTTGAGAACGTAACTCTCCAGTATTCTAGTACTTGTACGATACTGCCCTTTTCAATTGCGGGTTTTATACCTATTTAAAACTCAAAACCCAATCACAGTACTCAAATAAAATGTAACCTTTACGTCGCGACACAGGTAATTTGTTGGAGACGGTATTAAAACATGCACCAAGGACTAATGTATTTCTTAAATAACTTGAACCTGCTTTATTAGATCTTTCCCTCTACGTACTTTCTATTCTAATATAATTAGTATCTAATTTTCATGGCCAGTGGTCGTCGGTCTGTCACAAACAATATCAGCAGGAGGCCTACAGCATTGGAAGTAACTCAATCCAAGAATATAACCGAGCACGTAGAAACTAACAGCACTCGCCCTGCTTCTGAATCTAGTGAAGAGTTGAATTTGGAACTACAGGAATATGTTAATAAACTTGAGGAGCAAAGTAGGTTGTTTCTTACTCATTGCCCCTTACACTCGTACAAGTGTACATAACTCTGTACCTATAACATTAGTTGGTGTAAAAACTAGATTTTTGAATTCATTATTTAGATGGAATTCTTGAAGAAGAACTGATTAAGATTCGAAGATTGACATCGATGTTGGTAGCTTTTCTCCTAGATTCTTAGAAGATAATAACGATTTGTTGATACCACTTTTCGTTAGAAATAATTATAAGAATTGACTACATTATTCATCTTAATACTCTTGTAGCAGTTTACCTGGTTCTCTTCTCACAGTTATATTCCCTAACACCCCCAGTTCAAGGTAAATAATAATTCTTATTTATAGAGTCTCTTAAAAGGTATTTTTGTAAGGACGTGTACATGTGGAAATCGAAAGAAATGTATAATAGGAGTCTATCCATACACAGATTTTTGTGTTCATTCCTACTCTGTAGATATTAATAAAATCAATCTCTAGCTTATTTAAAGAAAAACTAAGTTCTACTATTCAAGACTTTTGTCACAAATATCGTGAGGAACTGAAGCAAGCTGATAATTTGCGTGAAACAAAGGATCAGGTTATAACATTATTAAACGTATATATATAATTTCAAGATTTATCTTAGTTTTCTATGTAGAAACTTATCAGTGTGGAATTTAATGATCTCTTCTCTTTGGAAAGAACTTCTACGATGCCTCCGAATATTTCAAACACTCCTCAAACGAATATTCCTAAGTTTGTATTTATATATGATGAAGACTCGCACAATTTTCTCGTGATCCTTTTTTAGATATTCACAAATTTACACTCGAATAATTCAACCAAAAAGCTCCAAACAAGTCCAAAATGATACAAACGAGACACTCATTGTGAAGCCATTGATCAGGTCTCGTAATATATTTGATTTGTATGTTGTTGTTTTTATTATTACAAGCGCGCTTCGCTTTCCGCTGCATAATAATTGTATAATAATTATATAATAATTATATAATTATTATATAATTATTATATAATAATTGTATAATAATTATATAATTATTATATAATTATTATATAATTATTATATAATAATTGTATAATAATTATATAATTATTATATAATTATTATATAATAATCTTATATATTAAAATGCTAGGATTTTGTTTGTTTGTTTGTTTATTCGAATTGATTGAAGAAAAGTCGTAGAGATACGAAAATTGGCATGTAGGTGTCAAATGATGAATCTACGATTAAGTTCGAAAATCTAAGCGAAATTTTACACCTCTGCAAAAAATGGAAAACAATTTTTCACACCTTTTCTATACAAAATAAATGACTACACTATCACAATAGAAACCATTGTACGACACTAGAATAGATCGTCATTGTTATTAATAATACTTCAAAGCCACAACTTATGTTTGATATCTTAAATGTAGTATACGTAGTGTATAGCAATAAAAAAGATTGTGTGCATATTTCACACCCTTATATACGTACATATTTTCACACCATTTGACAAATTTTGAAAAATATGCTAGAGGCTAGCTTCCAACGGGTGACATGGGGGTTTTAGTGCTGTAGATTTCGAATATTATATTTTTGGATCCATATGAGAAATTATTCGTTAACTTTTGTTCACAATATTTATGTAAATGGAAAAAAATTCCCAAAATTGGTTAGATTGAGAACTCCAGGCGCCCGCTGGGCGACTCTGCGGACACGCAGCTCAAGCAAGCGAAGCGCGCTTGTTATATAATAATTATTATATAGCGCGCATTGCTTGCTTGTGCTGCGCGGTTTGCGGACACGCAGTGTCCGCAGAATTGCCCTGTGAATATCAGAAACGGCTGATTGCTTCCTAATTCTGCACAAAAAAAACAAAAACAAACATTGAGTCTTAATATATAATATGCAAACAATAAACTTAGATTGGACTCGTCCCAACAAAACCGTCCTGCTCCTAAATGCTTCAATTGTGAAGGAAATCATCATCTTAAGAACTGCAAAGAGGTATAGTTAATTGTTTTGTGTCGCTAATATCTTCGTTATTTAGTTATTATTCTTATTATAAATATCATAGACAAAAGATATGAACAAAATTCGAGCCAATAAACAAGAATATCACAATGCACAAGGAGGGTTGGTGGAAACAATTCTGCAAGTAATGTTATCCGATTTTGACCTTCTTTTTTACAGAGATCAACAGAATCGATTTTCAAATTCTGATCAGGATAATTCTAAGTAAGTAATAATATTCTAATGTTAGATATAGTGTAAGAAGTATTTAATCCAATTGGAAAATTTACAATTTCAATATGTAACGTTTAATCCTAAGATTTTTGGGTTTGACATTTTCTCTTAACTATAATCTCTAAATCATATTCATATCAGTCCTGAGTCAAGTAAGAGTAGACGAGAAGAGTTTAAGCATCCACAGAGTTATAATTCCCGCGAAAGCTACAGAAGAGAACCATATCATCATGAACCTATTGAAATGAAAGATGAGCCTCCGAACTACTACAGCAATCACCATCATTCCTACTGTAAGGAGCGATATAACCACTCTCTGTGTTATAGATTGTAACAACTTTACTTGAATCTTTGTTCATTAGCTAGAGATCGTTCTCGTGATAAAGATGAACGTGTATGTAAGTACTTTCCTGCAATCACTTGAGAGATTGATTATGATGTAGAAAGCTAAGTGAAAGATGGCACGAAAATATCGTCCAAAATCTTTCATCAAAACTCCAAATGATGCTTCTAAATTAAGTACTAGTACGTCTATTTAATGCCTAAAATGCATAGCACCATTCAATTCCAATTTTAGATCGTGACTCAAGACACAACAATTATCACTTCTACTCTGAGGTACTTATCCGACACTACACTTACACATACAACATATTCCGCGATTATTTGCACCATTTTACTAATAGGATCGCAGCTATTCACACCACAGTTATAACAACTCTGAACGTGACGTTCATAGACGTTCGACTTCAGTAAGACTTTGAATTTTAATTTCTTATCTATGAAATAAGTTTAACTTGGCATATTTCAGACTCCTAACAAAGGTTCGGTCAGAGATGTGAGGAAGGTAGATATCCGCGACAAACTCAACTCCGGTGAATACAGCAATACTTACGCTGATATGGACTTATCGGACCAAGATCCGGAGTTAGGTATGTCACATGAACCTGTCTAGTACAGTGGATGCAAATTCGAGATATGAAATTTCCTGGAAGTTTTATAAGGAATCCTGTTTCCAATTCACATCTTTTAACCGAAAAGTCAATTTTCTACCTGAAAAAAATACTATGAAATTCTTGTTAGCTTACACTGTACTAGTATTCCACAGGTAATACACGTATGAAATTGCTATCCATTTTCTGCAGAAGAGGGTGAGATTGCAAACAGGTCCCCGAGGCATGGTTTCCGCTCTCCTCCACCTTTACCACTTTTCAATCCTTACATTTCTCCACCCCCGCCCCCTCCTCCCATGTACCAACTGTCCCACAGCTACTACAACCACCCTCGAAACTCATACTCTCACACCGAACACAGACGAGAGCCACCTCGTACTTCCAAATACCAACACAGCCAAAGCATGCCGGATATTCATAGCGGTTCCAAACGCAGATTGTCCCGTCGAAGTCCGGTAAGGACGAATAGTCGGGACGAAACGTATCAGGATTCTAGCGATACAAGCAATACATTCAAAACGAATGAACATAACTTCTCACTCGATTTCCCGCCAGGCATTGTAACTGAAGAGAGCATGCGAGCACCTGAGAGGTTCAATAATCTCCGTCGTATCATTAACAGACGTAAATGAATCATTTCACACCTTTAATATTAGCTAAAGTCTGTAAGTACATAATATAATATACACATAACGTCATTTTACTATGACAGCAAGCTTCCAGAGAAAGCCGCTCTATTTCACTCGAGCACCAGCTCGAAATCTAACACCTCTATAACATATGTTTTGTTGTGTGTATCTTCTACTTAATCTTGTTTTATCTAACATAATTATTACTCCATCTTGCATTGATTATGAATTGCTTTAGCTTGTTGTTAGACTGACAGAATCTCAATGGATACTTACTAGGACAGATACTGGAGAGAACTGACTGTCCGTGAAAGTTAAGCCGCGAAAATTGTTTTTTTAATCAAGCGGGTAAGAAGATACAGTTATCTCAAATGTATAACGCGATGCTTCATATACTGAAAGCTCTCCCAGTCAGTGTTTCCCGCCGAGCGCGTTAAGCGCGGTATTTAGCACGCTTAACTGATCGAATAACGTGATTTTGTTGTTAAATAATGCAATTTCCCCGATTAAACCGTACGAAAATTGCAAAATTATCGCGCTTTCCAATAATCCTGAAGGAAACACTGCTCCCAGCTATATGAAAGCCCAATTATATATACAACTTTGGACTACAAAGTAAGTATTTCCCCGCGTCACTTGAGGCTAAATCAGCGCAGATAAAGACATGTATGACATCATGACAGGCTGAAGATTTAAAAGAAGATTTGTGTCCCTCGAATGATTCAGGTTATTGAGTTATATACATATGCTATATTAGTATAGTATGAAATGTTAATGACCATAGTTTGTTATTAATATTAAATTTGAAACGCACGCTTATCAAAAATCGAGTTGATTTTCCACTGAGCGGAAAGTTAGATTCCGGTTCAGCCACCCAACAGTTTCTTGAATATTCAATATTTTACGTTGAAATTTACATTTATTTCACCTAATTCCGCGCACCCTGTAGTTTAGTACCCAAACCTGACTTTACATCCCCTTTTGACCTTGACCATTTAGAAGAATGAATATATAAATATCATTAATTTATTATTCTTAATTTCTTATTCGAACTTTGTTGTTTATAATCATTATCTTTTACAATTATTTGCTTTTGCTACTATTAGAATGACAGCAGATGTCTTGGTTGGAGATTTAGTATGGGCAGATACTGGGGAAGGGTATCTACTTCCTGGGAAAGTTAAGAGCAAAGGAAATGAACATTTCATCATTGAATCTAGCGGAAAAGAACACACTATAAAGTTATCACAAAATGTGAAAAAGCGCGATCTAATCCCTGAAAAAGGCATGGAAGATATGATAAAACTCTCTCAACTACATGAAGGCTCAATGGTTTACAACTTGAAACTGCGCTATAAGCGCAATCACATATACACTTACACTGGCAGCATTCTCATTGCTGTGAACCCATACCACATGTTCGATATTTATAATGTTGAAACTGCCAGAACTTATGAAGGACAGCTGTTAGGCGCTCTACCCCCACACATTTTCGCCATCGCTAATTCTGCATACATGCATATGAACGCGTATCGAGATTGCCAATGTCTAGTTGTGAGTGGTGAGAGCGGTGCTGGTAAAACTGAAACGACAAAGTTAGTGTTACAGTATTTAGCCATTATTAACAAGTCCACGCATAATATAATAACTGAAAAAATACTTGAGGCAACCCCAATCCTTGAATCTTTTGGAAACGCTAAAACTATTCGTAATGATAACTCGAGTCGATTTGGGAAATACACCGAAGTTTTTTTCGATAAACAAGGCTGTATCGAGGGAGCTAAAATATCTGACTACCTCCTCGAGAAATCTCGGATAGTGTTCCATGCAGATGAAGAACGTAATTATCGCGTGTTCTACGAAATCCTATCAGGTCTACCGAAAGAGCAATTGGATAAGCTAGGTCTAACTTCCGCCGAGAAATACTTTTACCTCAATCAGGGTATGTGTATGCAGTTTGATGGGAAAGATGATAGTGAGGATTTTCTAAGGTTGAATGAAGCTATCGATTTCATTGGAATACAGAGTATGGAAAGAGACGGTGTGTTTCAATTACTGGCTAGTATCTTGCACCTTGGGAACATCTGTTTCCGATCTAGGAGCAGTGAAGATAATACGGCTCTATTCAAAAGTATGGAAGCATTAGATATCTGCTGTTCACAGTTACAGGTTAGTAAGGATAGGCTTAAACTTGCTTTAACTAATAAACGTACGGTCACAAGAGGCGAGGAGTTCCATACCCCTTTCACTGTTGAGCAGGCTTTAGATGCTAGAGATGCCCTGGCCAAAGCTCTCTATTCCCATCTCTTCAACTGGCTCGTTATGAAGATTAACAGTATTGTGTACGTATCGAATTCGAAATATTCTGCTTCTATTGCTGTCTTGGACATATTTGGGTTCGAAATGTTTCAGATCAACAGTCTAGAACAGTTGTGTATTAACTATGCTAATGAGCAGCTTCAGTTTTATTTCAACCAGTACATATTCCATCTTGAACAAGAGGAGTATATGAAAGAGAAGATCGACTGGAAAACTATCGAATTTCGCGATAATCAATCCTGTATCGACATGATATCAAAGTATCCCAGCGGTCTCTTACACATTCTCGATGATGAGAGTCATTTCCCAAAAGGAACTGATGAATCTTTCCTCAACAAATGTCATCATGAACATGGCCAACATTCCAATTACATTCACCCGAAGCAGAAAGTTCTTGTGTTCGGTGTTCGGCATTACGCAGGCAGTGTCTGGTATAATGTTGAATATTTCCTGGATAAAAATAGAGATGTGTTGAGGATAGATTTTGTCAACATTCTCCAGGATTCAAAGCTTGAACTTATTTCAAATATTTTCAAAAATGAAAATTGTACTCAACCGAATCAAACTCTGTCTGGTACTGCCACGCGAAAACGAATGCCGACTGTTGCTGCGAAATTTAACTCCTCTTTAAATTCATTAATAGAAACAATGAAAAAGTGTCACCCCTATTTCGTGCGTTGTATTAAACCGAATGATGATAAATCTCCAATGAAATTCATTGAGAAATTAGTGTTGGAACAGTTGAGATACTCCGGAATGCTTGAGACAGTTCGAATTCGTAAATCTGGCTACCCTGTCCGCTTAGACTTTGAAAACTTCCTTACTAGATTCCATTTTTTGTCAAGAAATAAGGAAAAGTTACGGGAATTCCCCGCTAAAGAAGCGGTTGCACACATTTTAAAATCGATCGCTGCGACAGGTTTCCAAATCGGACGTAGCAAAGTGTTCCTCAGAGAAACGACGGAATTATATTTAGAGAAGAACAAATTGAGAGAAATTCAAATTAAATGCATTATCATTCAGAAATATGTGAAAGGATATTTAACTAAAATCGCATATTTGAGGATGAAGGGTTCAATCCAGATTTTGCAGTGTTCTGTAAGAGCTTTTCTAGCCAGAAAACGTTTCCTAAAACTCAAACATTGCGCGTTACTCTTCCAGTCATGTTTCAGAATGAAAAAGGTAAGAGAACGGTACTTGGTGCTTGTTCAGGAAAAGCGTCGTTCTGACAGAGAGAAGATACAGAAGCAAGCTCTAGTGAGAGCTGAACAAGTTGCTTTGGCGCTCAGTCGACAGAAAAAACACTCAGAAGTTCTTACGAATCAACGAATTTCGCCGCAACAGGTAAACGAAGTTGATGATTCGAATTTCGTGTTTCCGCCGCCTCCTCCCCCTTTATATGCCAATCAAGAATTTCAAGGCATCGATATCTCATCTCTACTGGATGAAATTAACAAACTGTGGAAACATCCGCATATACACAAGGATCTAACACATTTAGACCCGAGTCATGTTGCTCAAATCATCGATGTTCCTTTCAAACTTCAAGACCTCCCAAGAGCAGTTGATAAGTGCCCTTTTTCTAAGTATGCCACTGCCTTCTTCCAGGAAGACCGAGAGTTTATTATGATCAAAAATAAAGTTCCTGTATCCTTTCTCAAGTTAAGTCCGTCTATTGACAAAGATGCTAAAGTCCTATTCCTTTTAGTTCAAGAATTTCTAACCAATACTTCATTAACATTTCAAGATGAGATAACCTTTGGGAACTTTATCATCCACAAAGCCATCACATCCACACAATTGCAAGAAGAGCTCGTAGTGCAATTATGCAATCAAACCTGGTGCAATTACAACGAAGAGCAACTAAGCAGAGCTTGGATACTTATTGCACTTTGCCTATGCTCATTTCCACTATCAAAAGAGTTGCATCCTTTTATGGTGAACTATGTTTCAAATTACGCTTATGATGGTTATAAAGCATATTGCCAATATAGGTTATTACGAGTTAATTCTGATAGCCATATACCACGTAGCTACCCCCCATGTCTGCTAGAATGGAGGTCGGCAAAGGAATTCAACACCATAACGCTTAAAGTTGAGTATACAGATATCATCAGGTCAGGGAAATCTAATATAATTAGCATTGATTCATGGTCCAAAGGTTACGAAGTAGGAGCTGCCTTGATAAAGTCTCGTGTATCATCGAAGGTGACTGTCACCAAAGGCTGGAGTTTGATGGTACAAGATGACTTTCAACGTATTGAAATTCCCTCGTATGCATATTTGTTAGATCCTCTATCACTCCTCGAATTGCCACCTTACTTTTCAAAACAGATCAACACGCCTTATCTGTTTTCATGGACTGGAGTTAAACCAAGGAATTTCCCTACAACAATTGATGGGCAGGTTACACCCAGTAAGTTGCATAATGATAAAGTTTCAACCTACCTTGACAATATATTCGATCCCATTTTCAGTGACCCTGATAATAGGAGTTTACGCCATTCTCTCTCAAGCCAGGATTATCAGCTGATGTCACCGATTGTGATGACTGCAGACTTGAAAGATAATTTGCCTCCAAAACCAATTTCCCCTATCTTCAAATATCCTAAAATAGAAACAACTCCAGCAACGTACACAGATCCAACTTGGCATTTTACACTGAGGAAAGAATATTTTATTCCTGGAGAGGATATTGATAATCCTATTATACTCGATTTACTATTTTTTCAAATCCTTCAAGATGTTTTCTCAACTCTGTGTCTCAGGATCTCTCCCAAAGAGCGGCAAAACATGCTTGAGATGTTCAGGGAATATAACATCACTCTCTTCAATTCAGAATCTAGCATTGCTGTGAAGAAATCCATTATAAACGCAGCTCGCACCTGGCAATGCTATTTCTTTGCGATATTCCCGGTCGCAGGTGTAGGTACAGCTGCGAGATTCACTCACATTGGAATTGGACACGTGAATGTTATAATGATCAAACAGCCATCTGAGGGAGAACATTTGCAAGTACTGGACGTCTATGAGTTTAATAATATCCACGAATGTTCTAATCTTAACAATAAACTATTCAAACTTTGCATTGGTAAAGCGAAAGAACTCCAATTCGTATCCGAGTTTGCGTTGCAAATATCTGAACTAATAAACGACCAAATCTCATTACTTGAAGCAGACTATCGATTCGTTCTAGCGACAAAGGATTACATTACAGAAGAGAAAAGTTTGCTTTCATTCACCAAGGGTACTGTTATCAAATTAGTCATAAAGCGCGATTTAGATCCCGGATGGCTATACGGAGAATTCGGTGATCAAAAGGGTGCATTTCCTAAGGAACTCATTGTCCCCATCCTGGGAGAGGAACCCACTCAGGTCGCTGTGGAAAGAGCAGAATACCAAAATGACAAACGGCTGAGTCTCCTCCCGTCCATCACTGAAGAGGAGGATCGAACTAAGTCGGTCGTCGACCTGATGGTGACCCAGATGCCTGAGGAGAACGGAGGAGAGTGTAGGAGAGCCCCGCTCCTCATTAGACGCTCCTCGAAAATATTTTCACGGAGAGGCAGTTCGTCTCTCAGATGGGCTATGACTGAATTTGCTGCGAAACATTTCCGCTTTGGAAAGGAACGCTTCGAATTTGAGAAAAAATTCGGCTCTTCTATAAGAGTTAAAAAACAAACATTGACCGGGACGATTCGAGATAAATTTGGCGTAAATCGAATTAAACCCTCTGTTGATCATTTCAGTATAACTCGATTGTTCACACACACAAAAACACCAATAGAATCGAGTTTACTCCGGCTTGATCCAACTGACATCAATTTGAATCGATTAGCTGTCGAATGCTTCCTGCTCATAATGGTCTACATGGGGGACTATATGAGTAAAGGCAGGAAAGAGGATGAAATATTGTGTTTCCTCCTGAAGTCTGGGTTAGATAATGAAGAATTGCGCGATGAGATTTTCTGTCAGCTCATTAAGCAAACAACTAGCAATAACAGCCACAAAGAGGATAGCTGTGGGAGAGGTTGGCGATTGATGTACTTATGCACTTCTTTCTTTCCTTGCACCAATCAAATATTATCTTACTTATTACAGCATTTTCAAGTTATCTCCGATGATACGATGAGTTTGTTTCATGGAATCGCTACTCATTGCCTCATAGCACTCAGAAAAGTGAGCAGAGTTGGGCCAAGACAAAATCCTCCAGGAACAGGTGAACTAAGCGCGCTTTTAATCGGGAGATATTCTAAACATATCTGCATTTCCCTCCCTGGCAATCTGAGTAAAGTTGTCAAGATCTACAGTCATACAACGGTGCATGATATTCTGCTCAGCATTTGCGAGGAGATGGGAATTACCAGCGGAACTCTTGTTAAAGAATTTTCGTTATTCATAGATTTTGGTGAGAAAACTCAAATTCTACCATTAGAACCGGGTGAATACGTGTTTGATGTAATGGCCATGATAGAAAAGGAGTCTCTAGGATATCAGTTCTATTTAAAACGTTCTATATGGTTCCATCCGTTGAAGTTGAATAACCCCCTTCTAGTTGCTGTTGCTTATCACCAAGTTCTGAAAAACTACTTGAAAGGGAATATAATTGTGATGGACGAGAGTGGCAATATTGTTCCCACATTCCTCGATAAGGTGTTACTAATCGCTGCCTTACAACACAAGGCTACTGGCAACCCACATCCCCCAGAGAGACAGGAGATGGCTAAAATTATCCCCAAATGTATAATGCGGTCTTTGACACCTCAGGAATGGATCAAAGGTGTTAGGGATAAATTCCAAGATGTGTTTGATGTGAATGAAGTCAAGGCGAAAATTGATTTAGTTTATCATGCTGGTACTCTCCCACATGCAGGATCAGCTTTTTTCCGCATTTTTGACGTTTCTGACCAAAGAATTTCCGGTGAGTGCCTTCTAGCTATCAATAAATTCGGTGTTCACTTTCTGGACATCACTACGCATCGTTCAATATTCTCCTACGCACTCCAAGATGTAGTCTCCACACGGAAAGTTCGTTCACATGATGGAAGACAGTTTCTTGATATCAAGTTCGGGAATCTAATGGTACAACGAATTATTCGATGTGAGACCCCACAGAACCATGAGATCGGCCCCATCATCAGGCAATACGTCAAATTCCATATGCAATCTGCTGTAGTCAAAGTTACAGAAATTATCTAATTTTAGGTCAATTAACTGAGTTATTTTAAAGTTGAGGTAATATTTAACTTCGTGTTCATACTATTATGAAATATTTTCTTGTTCCAAATTTTTTAATTAACTTTATTATCTGATGGCTTTTTGAAACTCTTCTAAACTTTCATTAGCATTTAAAATGGCTTCGAATTCATATCACAGTTACGGACGAAACACTCGACAAATTCCATCACCATCATTACCACCTGAACCCACCATAATGGAACTCATACAAAAACAACTTAAAGTTACAGAAAGTGGAACTATTGATTCTCCTCCTCCTCAAATCCCAATAATATATAGCGGGAAATATGTTAGTGCTAGGCCCAAGGAATGGATGCGCTTTGGTACCTTAATACAACCCAAAGAAGATGTGAACCAAAAAGAACCATCGCTGAATACTTGTGAAACGAAAGTGATCAAGGAAGCCGAAGATAAAAATACCAAAGCTAACATAAAAGCGATTCCTTTAGATGATAAAGGTAAACAAAATGATGCCACACAAAACTCTTCTGATTTATTTGTCAACATCAATGACCCCTGGTGCCTAATTACCGTAGGGATTCAAGGCTCTGGAAAGTCACACACTGTAATGCATTTGGTTGAGAACTGTTGTATGAACTTTCCAGGCAGAAATTTCCTTCACAATAAGATGACTACGCTTATATGTCATTACGATCCTGACCTTAGAAATTACTGTGAAGCTGCTACTCTAGCATTACACGACTCATCGAATGTACATATCATTGTCCCTCCTGATGTGTATTTTGATCGTAAAAAATTCTACTCAGACTTACCACGCGTGAAAATACACCCGCTTCTATTCAATTTTCGTAACTTATCAGTTGAGCATATGCGTAAACTAATGACAGTAGAAGCTGGTGACAATATTCTCTATATGAATGTGTTGAAAAATACGCTTCGCAAGCATCAGAAAGAGGGTACTCAATTCAGTAGCATTAGAGAGTTAGAAAATGAACTCCTTAAAAAGGATCTGCAGAAACAACAGATAGCTCCTCTGAAACAGAGAATCACATTGCTCCAGTCGCTACTAGCAGGTGAACAGGAAAACGAAAAGGTAAAACAAGACGCACAGTCTAATAAGACATTTTTAGAAGATATTCGGAGTTTATTCAAAGAGAAAGGAGCTGTCATTATCTTAGATCTCTCGAACCCGTTCATGGATCAAGGGGAAGCTTGTGGCGTTTTCAACATTCTAGTCGACATGTTCGTACAATGTCCCGTGGATCATGGTAAAGTACTTTGTTTCGATGAGGCGCACAAATTCTTGAGCAAATCCAATGAACTAGCTAACACTATAATCCTCACAGCTAGGGAATTACGTCATCACGGGATACGACTGTTGGTTTCAACTCAGAATCCAGATGTACTGCCTGATGAGTTGATGGAACTTTCTAGCCTAGCTGTACTCCATCAAATATTCTCACCAAGATGGATTCATTACCTTAAAGCGAGATACCCGATTAGTGATTCGGTTGGGAAACAGTTAGAGGGACTAGGTATAGGTCAAGCTGTCGTCTACTCACCACGAGCAGCCATCAACTCCCCATCAATTGGATCTGAGTGTACTCTCATTAAGATTTTGCCGCGTAAATACAACTCTTCTGGAAGTAAACTTAACAGTTAGTAATTGAGTATTGTTTTCTTGAAATGATTTAGATAATTAATTTTTGGTAGTTTCTGCTCTAGGTATTGCCTAGGATAATTATTTGTTTCACTAGAAGAGTTTATGTAGTAAAATTTAATTTCTATATTTAGATTTTTTAATGCAGGATAAGCAGACTTATATCATAGTTGCATATTAATTGGGTCATATTATATACTTTAACTTAATTAAATACAATTGTGTCATGAATACTAATTGCAATGCTCTAATACAAACTTCCTGTTACATTGATAAGAATCTAATACGTCAGAGATCAGCTCCGTCCAAGCATTCTTCGGTTTATTCATATATACGTATTTATAAGTGATGTTAGTAACAAAGCTAATCAATGATGCTGATTTAATTGTGACTAGTGGTCATTTGATTAGCCTTATTATAATGGCATCATCATGTCATTCTGTTGGTAAAAAGAATGAGCTATTGGAAGACTTCATATCCAAATATTGTAGGACATCAGATCTCTCTAAAGACGACATAACTAAATTGCGTTATCAGGCCATATTGTTTGAGAAACCTTTATCTGAAAAAAAGAAACTTAAAAAGCCCAAAAAGCTAACGAACAGGCAGAAAATCATCAAAAGCATCGGTGAAATACCGAATGAATCGATTACATACAGCACTTTCACCCCTATGAATAAATTATGGAAAGAATACACCGCTGAAGTGCTAGGAAACGTACCTAAAACCCCGACGCACGGCCAAACTATGTCTCTCTGTCAGAAATTGGTCAAGTTGGACTATCATGGCTGCATTATAACAGTGCTCGATTCTAAATGTAGCTCCTACGTCGGCCATACTGGTATCGTTATGCGGGAAACTCAAAACACATTTACTATTGTGAATGCGAACGATAAGAGAAAGACTATTCCCAAAAGAAATAATATTTTCGCATTTAAATTTAGCGGCATGATGTTTAAGCTGTATGGAAATAATTTCAGAATTCGGCCAAGTTTGCGCTGCTCAAAACGTTTTAAAGATAAAACTACCACCGATTTTGATTAGCTTATTTTCAAAACATTTACTTAATTTTTTGATATCTTATTCAACCTCATCTGATTTAGGGGACTTTTCTATGAAATTCGAGTTGTAATCATTTCATTTATCAGCAATGATGTATGGTGCGATGGGCGGACTGATTTGTGCTGAGAATAGCACTCGACTGAGCTGATAATTAATTATTTTCTACAAATCAACGCAATCTAGATACTATTTATATATACTATGAAATTCACACTTATTTATCTGCATAGCCGTGATGGAGGTGAATGATGACTTCGTGGACTGATTTTTTAAAAAAATATTATCTCGATGTGATTCTAATCAGATGTCTGTGGCTAATGTGATTTTACTTTCCCTCTCAATGCTTAGATTACGCTTGTACTTTTGCTTCAGCGACAAAGAGATAGGATGACTAAGCTCAACTTTTCGGAGCTTGATATTTGTTTGGATCATAACAGGAATCAGCCTCTATAGGTGGAGCATTTGGAAAACTAGCATACTAATAATAATTACACATTTGAATTCCTTTGTTTTAATTTTAAATATCTTTAGGGTTGTAAAAAGTATGTATGCTTGCGAAGTTACAAGTCTCGCAAACCTCAATGATCCCAATTATTTTGTAAATTTAAATAATTTATAAACCGGCATTCAACTCTTTGAGTTCATGTGATCAGCAAATTAAATATTCGTTCTCAACCAGACTCAGGATGCATGATGTTAGATATATTGGTCAATAATGGTTCAATATCTGTAATAAGTTGAAATAACCGAATTTCTAGAATCCAAATCTGTTCTACACCCTAACACAGCTCTAAAAATTAGGATTAAATCGTGAAATTTAGCCAGCTGTTGTTATTAAGCACTGGATATATTTATTTGCTCATTATATCATTATCTTGACATATCCTCCATCTTATACACCAACCGGACAAAAGTATTTCAACACTTGATTCTTTCCCATACAAATAATAAGGGCAATACGTTCAAATTCAGAGAGATACTAAAAATCTGATTTCAGATTCGAAATCTAGACATCCGAATTAGCCATAGTTGAACATAACTAATAAATTACTCAACTCAATGAACAATCTTATCAGCCTGAGCCACCATAGGTAATTCATTGCCATCATGTATAGTGGTCAAAATGGGTGTATGTGGCATAAGGTGGCACTGATTGATAATTACAAAAAGTTAGGAATGAATGATTAATTAGAAAAATTAACCTGTGACTAATTTGAATGGTATTATTCGAATCTGGAATCCGATTAGCTGTATCCCATACCGTTTAGAAGTAACCCTCTTCATGAATAGACCCATTTTAGTATTATTTGTATGGGAAAGAATCAAGTGTTGAAATACTTTTGTCCTGTTGGTGTACATACTACGGGCATTCGATAAGTTCTGATCAAGACACTGTAAAACATTTAAAATACACAAGTTGCTAATGTTTTATTTTTTCAAAATACTCCCCACGATTATCGATACAGCGTTGTAAACGTTCTAACCATTGTACAAATACTTTTTTATATAGTCCTCTGGAGGTACAAGGTTTAGATACTGGAAAATTGCCGAACCCAGTGCTTCATTTGTGTCGAAATAACGACCAGAAAGGTACTCTTTTAGCTTCGGGAATAAATAAAAGTCACAAGGAGCTAGGTCTGGACTGTAGGGTGGATGCTCAAGTTCAACCATCCCCATGCTTGCAATTTTGGCTTTGACCTGCTTGGTTTTGTGAGGGCGGGCATTATCGTGCAATAATTTCAACTCCTTTGCTCCAGTACTAGGTCTTCGTTTAAATAGTCGTTGTTCAACTTCACGAAGACACTGGTTACTATTGAAATTCCCTGTAATGGTTTGTCCTTTTGGAACTATTATCTGAGCAATTGGGCCAAAAACTGGATTTTAGGTAATTGATAAAATAAACATATTCTATGAGCGAATTATAGTACTAGTGCAATCTAGTAATGCTATCTAATAATGATCAGAACTTATTGAACGCCCGTAGGAGTATACAGATATTGGTCCTTTGCAATTCAGTGTATTGCTTCCGTAATCTTTCAAATGATAATAGATCTCTATAAATGCTCTTACAATAACATGATCCATGAGTATAAATATAGGCTGTAGGTATCTAACTATAAAAAATTCAATTACATTACTACTACTAAGTTTCTATACAAAATGGCTGTCAGTCCAAATAAATACAAATCAGGATTATTGTCTCCGATATTGGGCGCCAAGAGTAGGCTTGCCAATAGATTATCCGCCAACAGAAAATCTTACAGTAATTTCGAATCAAGTCCCAGTATTGACGAACTCGAAAACGCAACCAAACCCGATCTAGCCATTAACTCATTGAATGTTTCTCCACAAATATTCTTCTCAACTCCTGAATCAATTCCTTCCCCGAACTTGGCAACTTACAACGACTACCTCTACACGAAAAAGAACTGCGTTCTCTTCCACATCCAATTCACTAACGTCCAACACGGCTTTTTCAAAGACATCATCAACCTGAATACCCCTGTACAAGAGTTGATCGAGCGCTATTCCCAATTTTTCCAAAGTACCAATGATGATAAATCATTGGACTTGTTCGTTGGCCCAAAGATTGGTGTCTATTCGAAGCTAAAATTTAGTCGTATTCGTTCAATTGGCGTTGGTTTCCCCCGCAAACTCAATTCCCGGATTAGTTTAGTGGAACAAAATGTGAACACTAGTCACGTGCTTATTATTGGCCCACCACCTGAAGCTACCCTAAATAAAGAAATTTTCTATGCATATCTGAATGCTAAAAGCGAGCACACTGAGTTTGTGGAGAGATGGCTCCCAGCTGTACAGGGCTATGTCCCTCTGAATGAAGATGACGCGTGTGTTGTTGCTGCCTTACTCTTCAAGCTAAGTTTGTCGCAAAATTTAGACAATTCAAAATTGCGCCCGAAAGATTTCATTCATAGCAGTGTGCAAGTTACGAAATTGGCAGATACAAAGATTGAAAAAGCCTTAGATCGAGTTCGCGACGAGTCCGTTGAGAGTGTTATGAAGATTTGTCACGATACGATCCTCGGAAACTTCCTCAGTGCCGCCATCATTTTCAGTGTGAGTTATGCCACAGGTGCTGGTTTGTACCCTGACCAACCAGCTTACTTGGTTATCAGCTCACAGACAATTTTGTTGGTGAAGAGGAATGATCCTACTAAAATTATCTTCAATATTCAGCTCACAGATGCAAAAAGCTGGAAACACAATGGGAAATTCCTTGACATTGAATACATAAACAAGTTTGATCAATCTTCCAGCACCCCTCTCCAATCTTCACACTTCGTAATCAAGTCTCAAGATTCCCCTGCGATTAGCTCCACCCTTACTGCAGTCGGATACGCCCTGGCACACTCAAAGGACAACATTCAAAATTGAATTATAATACTAATGTATGGTGTTCTATGAACTTTTTCTTTTTATATAAGTAATGTAAGTACTTTAGATAATACAAGGTATGCTTCAAGGAGACAATAAAACACCTATTTTTCCTATTTTGAACAAATAAATTGGGCACAATCTAATATTGCTCAATTTCTATATTAGATAATGTACTTAATATTATCCTAAGAGGAAACTTAGATTAGGTTAGAAATTAATTGATCCATACAGTCTAGCACCATATTCAGTGTACAGTTACCTCAGTTTGGGGGCACTTGTTTCTGTATGCATATATTCAACCTGAAATTATATTTAACTCAATCTGAAATTATACTAAATACTAACTGATATAAAGTTCGCAGGTATAATGGATCCGAACCAGATTACCCGACCATATGTTCCAGCAATGGGCAGCCATTCCCTTTCCGGACCACAAGGTATTGTTTACGATCCTTCTCAACAAGTCTTTGGTGGTCGATTTCCACAGCCTTCTCAACCTACTTACCGAATGAATCCTCCTTTTCAGAGTCAACCATTCACTCAAGATATGATCCAGGAGAAAAATAGAGAAATTGAACGCTTAAATTCTTTGTTAGAGGCGAAGAATAATGAAATTCGTCAATTAAATAAAGGTATCGACGCGAAGTATACCCAAATTGAAGAACAAAAGCAAACAATTGAAGGGTTAAAAAAGAGAGTTGAAATAATCGGAGAAGAGAAAGACTTTCTATCAGACCGTCTTAGCGTAGTTGAAAGCAGACTTGACCCAAGTTCTAAATGGAATCCGAGTCATCTCCCAGACCTAAATCGACTTATTAACGAGTATAAGCAAAGTATTGGGAGCCTTCCATATGACTTTGGCAGACAACAGATACTAGAGAAGTGTGAGCAGATAAACAAGGTTGTATATGATATATTCTACTCCCAATCTCCCTACCTCTCAAGTGCAGCACCCCCGCTTGCACAACCCCAACAGAGTAGATTTGCCGTTGCCCCGAGATTGGCTCAAACAAGTCAACTTCCTTATGGACCGTCTCAGCAATTTGGAGCTGTGGGACAATCGAGTTTCCCTCCAACCTATCCTCCTCCAGGCTATGGTATGCCTTCTTCGGTTCGCCCCAGACATTATTGACAGTTTGGTATTACAATTCTCATAAGTTTGTATCTATCTTTAGCTTTTATTTATAAATATGATGTGTATATTAATTTTGAATTGTTGTGTTTTTAATACTTTTTATTCTATAAATATATCAATATACAGTCAAACCTCCGATAGTGAACACCTCCACATAGTGAACATCTTATTTTGAACACTATCTATATAACTCAATTAAAATGAATCTCTGGTTAATGAACACCTCGATATACTGAACAAAAATTCGATTCCGAAGGTGTTCGATATAGTGAGGCTTGACTATATTTTAAAATTCGATGCGCCCTTTCTGAATAAGTGCCATTGAAGATAGTTGAATTATCTATGTTCAAATTTGTTTACTGAACCACCCCCCCACTGTTTAGTTCCCCAAAAGTGTATCATAGCTGCTTGTCTCGGGATAAAGATATGTTAAGAACAATTAGTATTGAACCCATGGAATAGTATACTATTAGGAGGAATAGCGATATATAATTTGTTATTAAAGTATTTATTTAATTGATGATACTCCAAAAAAGCAAAAACCTATAATTTCAATTGAGCGAAATGAACAAGTAATTTGGAACAATATCCAGGGGGTTATGCCTCCTCTGTCTTTGGAAGGAATTGGCTCATCGGTCCAATCAAAACAACGGTGAGAAGCATACTATTAAGAATCACAAACAAAGCGAAAACATTCCCCAACATTCCTTCTGGAGCATAATTTTCATAGTTCCGCCCGTGATTTCTCTTGTTTTCCGATACTCCGAATATTAATTGTTCTGACGTTCCCGCTAGTATTGTTATAGTCGCCATCCATATTATTATGAGGCCGAAACATCGATGCCAACCCACTGCGAAACTTCTCAGCTTTATGAATATTTTTTTCGGACAAAGGTATACGACTCCACAAAGATACTGAGTGCATACTAATGTGATCGTGACGAGGCCACACCAAGAATGAATACTCCAGAAATGAGTGTGACTTGAATGAAACTTAACCTGTTCAATTGCTGTAATAGCTAACACCACCATGAGAATTGTGGTAAGCATAATCCCAGCATGAATCATTTTCTGCACCCATTTATTGAATGGGAACAAGCGATAAGTCAAAACCCCAAGGGACGGGATTGCGATTAGTCCAAGCGTCATTAGTGTTGGATGTAGGTTGAACAAAGTTGTGTTAGGATTCCATTCAAATCCATTTTTGAACAAACCAAACCATGTGAATACTGTCACTAAAATAACACTGCTTGTTAGTCCAAATATTGATACAGCTATGAGTGTGAAACAGAAATGTTTGAGGTTACATTTCGGTTTAGACAGTTCTCTTGGTACAAGAGGTGATGAAATAACTGACTCGCCTTCTCCGATCATCTACCTTGAATTTAATCCTCATTCCTTGTAGTCATAAGCTTTTAATCTATTTATTCTAGTATTAGCTAGGTGTTCGGCTTCTTTAATTTTGGTTTTCTTAATTCTATTAACTTCTAGGTTGCATTCATTATATTTGAAATCACATGCGATTCCTTAATTTACATCACAATAGCATATTATGATCACTGAATACGGGAATTATCACGAGTATAAACCATTTTATCACGAGTATAAACTATGGTTTGAATAAGGTTTTATAAATGCTTGTGTTAAATGCCCAATTATTCAACTATTCGTGAAATAGATGGCTTGTTTCCACAATTGTCATATTCTATTCATTTTGAATCTACTCCTTCTCTCATTTCTTCTCTCTTCTGCAAAATCATATTCAGAAAATATCCAGGGATATAGTTGGGATACTGAGTACTTTGAACAGAAGATCGACCATTACGATTACAGAACCGATAATACTGGCACGTATAAGCAACGTTATTTGATTAATTCCGACAATTTCAAGGATAAATCTAAGCCCATTTTCTTCTACACAGGGAATGAAGGGGACATCACTCTATTTGCTCAGAACACGGGCTTTATATGGGATAACGCGCATTTATTCGGCGCCCTGATCGTATTCGCAGAGCATCGTTATTACGGAAGCTCCTTACCATTCGGTTCACAATCATTTGCCAATAATTCCGTATTAGCATTCTTTACAGTGGAACAGGCTTTGAGAGATTACGTCGAGTTAATTGCTTATTTGAAAGGAAACGTTGCCAGTCCAAATTCTCCAGTGATTGCATTTGGAGGTTCTTATGGTGGGATGCTGTCCGCATGGCTTCGAATGAAATACCCGAATGCGGTTGTTGGTGCTTATGCCGCATCAGCACCAATATTCCAATTCACTGGCATGACTCCTTGCGAAACTTTCAACTCCATTGTTACACGCACATATAACGCCTCTGGTGAAAATTGTCCCATAAACATCCGTAACTCCTGGAAGGTAATTAGAAAGATGTATCAAACTGGACAATCGGACATGATTTTCTCGATTTTCAATCTTTGTGAGAAGATTCCTGATGAAAAAACTCTGGACGAGTTCATAGCTACTCTTACCAATATATGGGTCAGCATGGCCATGGCAGACTATCCATATCCTGCGAACTTTCTAGCTAATTTGCCCGCTTGGCCAGTTGCCTCTGCCTGTAATATTCTAAACAAAAGTCCAGCCAACGACTTAGCTCTGATGGAACTGATCTCTGAAGCTGTTCAGGTTTTCACCAATTATTCGAAAAGTGTGAAATGTTTTAACTTTACTAACGGAGGCAATCCACCTTCCTTGACGGGAAATGAATGGCCCTATCAATTCTGTACAGAAATAGTCATGCCCATGTGTAGCGATGGAATCAATGATATGTTTGAAGCCCAAAAGTGGGACTTTGAAGCTTTTTCTAAAAATTGTATGCAACAATTCAATGTAACACCTGATGAATCATGGGCTGAACGTGAATTTAACGGGAAGAATTTCTCTCAAGAAGCTAGCAACATCTATTTTACTAACGGACATCTTGATCCATGGTCAGGCGCTGGTGTTCTCTCCACCATTTCCATTTCCAATACACTGATTGCCTACGTCATAGAGGATGGAGCTCATCACGTCGATTTAAGAGGTAGAAACAGTGCAGATACTCCTTCGATCACAGCAGCAAGATTGCTTGGTCTTGAATTAATGACGAAATGGATCAATCAACTTTAACCGTGTATAATCTACTTATGCTATTAGGTCTAAAGTACTGTTCTAAAGGACCTTTCATACATGTGTGAATGTAATTAATAACTTTTTTCTCTATAATCTTATTTGTGTCGCATTATATGTATGCGTATGTTAATAATGTTAATAATAAATGGAACAATTGTAGATTAATTGGAGCCCGAGACTCGTAGCAAATCTGACCTGATTGCCTACTGATATATTTACGTTACTCGTTATATGGCGGTTCCTGGAAGGGCATCTGAGGTTCTAGCTTCACTTTAGACCAGAAACGTGTTCCGTATCAAGCTGATCAAATCGTCAGTCCTAGGATTTGATTAGGGATTAGGGACGCTCACTGACAGTTAATATGCTTACATCCTAAAATAATACTTTAGCATACATGCCTACTGAGCCGTGATAAAAGCGGGATGCGGCGATGAATTTCGCTGGACATGACAAGACGCAATAGAGAAGTACTATAGAGTCCAAAAAAGCGGGACATAATAGGGAAATTTCATGTAAAAACGGGACACTCGTGAAAATTAGCTCACTAGAAGAGTGAAAAAAACATGACGTCCCGCCAAAAACGGGACTTTGGCATGTATGCTTTAGTAACATCCACATACGTACGTAGTTTACAATTATATTGTGATTTGTTTGAATAGTTTATTGTTTTATTTTAGCATGAGGATTTCCATTCTTTTCCTTACCTCGACCCTTTTCATTGGCTCCCTAGCTTTGGAGAGTCTCTATTATCCGACCGAATACGGAAACATCAAATTAACCAATGAGCCCGACCCCAATCTGCTATCAGGGAGATATTTCCACTTTGATAAGCAGGCAGAGATACTGTTTAAATGCCAAATAAAAGATGGAAGTCGCCTTGTTATGTTGGGTGATGCGTACGGAAACGTCATTATCAAATTCCACAGAACTGCGCTTGAGATCTTGTACATTCAGCTGGGGCAGTACCATTTCATCGCTCACATGAAAGCCGATCGCATTTTGCACCTATCAAATCCTGATCTCATTCCAATGGGGCAGGATTCCGAAGAGCATTTGGATTTGTACAATCAAGTGGATAGTGCTGGCGCTTCTAATATATCTATCCAGCTCGCTTTCGATGAGACAACTCTCAAGCACGAGTGTAGTCTAGCTGAGGAGCTAAGCAGGGCGTTAGCGGAAGTATTCGATGGAGCTGAGGCGCAAAATCCGTGTGTGATGGAGTTACACGTGGTATCACTCACTCTGATGAGATCCCTCCCCGATACATCTGTTGACGATAATCAAATGGTGTCGAAAAGGAGTGCAGAGGATTGCGGTGATACAGAGGGAGATAAAAGTCAGTGTAAGAAAGAAGAGGAGTGTGAAAAACCTGAGGGGAAGGACTGTCCCGGGTTATGTGGACCTAGGTGTAAGTGCTGGGAATGGGTTTGTAAAGATTGCTGCTTTCATCAAGGCTGTGCAGATCATGATAATTGTTGTGGGGAGCTTGGAATGGACAATTGGAAATGCGTGTTTCCTCAAGGATTCAAGTGTGATGCCTATGTGTGGTAACTGCATGCTTAATTTTACTTTTTAAAAACTACGTTTGCTCTTTTCTGACTTTTCTCTGAGATTGCCAAGTTTTAGGACTTGTGATAATCCGTGTCTTATATGTTTGCTTTTAATTTGAATTTTACTGATGTGATAGATAACTTATTGAATCCTATCTATGCAACGCTAATTGGGTAATAAATCGCCTTAGATTTTTGCATTTTTTCTGGAAAGTAAGTTTTATAGATTATTCCCTACGAAGTTAAGTGTCTTGGAAGTTACTAACAGAAAGTTAACTAAAAAGCGTTTTATATTAGATATTTAATGATTCAGAGTCCACGCGATTCTTCAGATTCAAGTTCTCCCCTCAACCCCTCACTCGACGGCTCCACTCTAGAATCAGAATCAATCCAGCCTGTTTTAGCGCAACTGGAAATACAGGAATTTTCCCGTTCACGATGTGATACGATTTCTCAAACTGTTTCTGACCAACTGCTCGAAGAATGGGAATCTTATCTGAAAGAAGATTCAGAGGAATCAAAACTTGTAAAACTGAAGAACTTTTTACAGTGTTTTTTATCCTTGTACTCAATTCAACCGACTTTAGCTCTTAGCTCGTTTCCGGGTGATCTCTCATTTGTGTGTAGCCTGCTCGCCAAGGAATTGATTTGTCTACTCAATCAAATCAAACTTGACATTTATAAAGAACCTGAAAGTCACTCTTCAACGCCAAGTAAAAAGACCGCTAAATCCTGTGATAAACTCGAATGTTTATCAAAAGATTTCGGATTTCTCCTGTTACATACTCTGAATATTCTTTGTGGACAGGTTTGTCCGGGGCATGTTGAACTACCTCTCAAGATTCTCCTAATCCTCAAGCAGATAGTTCCTAATTTAGACCTTTCAACTCAACGAAATTTGCTATTCGACTCTGTTGACAAGAACAATCGCCTGAATTCAAGTTTGTTAACAATCGGTGAATTATCCTCACGGAACCTGAAAGTCAGACAGATACTCTATGATCCTTTTCTAGTCGAGCGGTCAGGGATATCTGAGCATACTTCAAACGATGTTCTTTTAAAGCAGTGGAGCGAATCGACTAATTCCCCTTCGAGAGAGCTAGAATTTTTCTATGACAAGATCATATCTCTTCATGCTAAGAGCAGTGTGGAGATTGTCATCTTACTTCTTTCGCTGTTTGAGAATCTAGTCCAGACAGAATCGATAATCGGAAATGCCATGAAGTTACATGTGTGCTTAGTGCATGGTTTACTTGATGTGCATAAAAAGATATGTGATAAACAAATCTTTATAGCCGAAGATTGTAAAGACGAGAATCAATGTGTTCTAACTTTATTCTTGCGTCTCTCACTTCGAGTATCTTTTAGTGAGATGATACTTGTATCGAATCACCCAGAAGTTCTATCTCTACTCCTGCAAACTGCTCGGTCATCTACATTCTCTTTTCTAAAACACACTTTGCAATTGCCAACTCAGACTAGCGATTTAGGTCTGAAAATAGTATTGTCAGAAGCTCTTAATGGCACAATGTTGACAAATAGAATGATAATAGCTAAGCTTTCTTCTCAGGGGATTCGTTATCGATCTGTTTTGATGGATTTTCTCAGTTTTCTGGCTGAAAATCTCTTTCCAATTATTTCATCTGTGATAGCTAAAATCGATGAAAATTTCGAGCAACAATCCAGTTTAGCTTCACTCACTTACAAACTTCTAATTTCCTCTGTGAACTCTGCAACTCATAGTTTAATAGAATTCTTAGATGAACTATTCCTCATTTCTGAAGAAATTGCTTTCGCTAACAAATTCGCTTCACTGATAATTAACCTCATTACTTCCAGAGATGTCGCCTCTTGGATGGCTCTACATATTCTCCATTCTCTCCGTAACTCTAAGACAGCCCCTGAAACCATCCACAACTTTTCGTTCACACCTTTTATTGATAATTTATCCAAATACCACCATGATCCAAACCTTCAATCGCAGATGTTGGACATAATCGAGAATACACTGATACGGATAAGCGACGCGGAAGAGAGACATGAGTCTCATTTTTCTGCGGATAAACCTTCCTCTCACTCTTGGAGATTCTTAGAAGTCTACAGCCAGATGTTATCTCCTACAAATCGATGCGCCGAAGGCTTGGTAGGCTATCAGGAGCGAAAGGCTCTTCTCACTCATTTAGCTAGACTTCTACACTTGGGTGGGTTCCAGTTAAGGAGAACAATCGTACTTCAGGTGCTCTTTCCGCTCCTTATCTCCATAAATGATTGTATCAATTTTGATCTTGGTGCTGATTCACCAAGTGACCCGGAAATCAAAGATGAAGCAATCCGTCTATTGGAATTAGTATCAAGCAGTTTGCAACTGTTATCTAAAGGCAGGGACCATGGACAAGGGGAGTTCTTCTTTGAACATGGCAAAGAGAAGGAACTTTACGATAATTATTTGGAAATATTATTCAGTTGGATTGGGAATCAGAATGTGCTTCGTAAGGCTGTGATAAAAAGTCTCAAGTGTGTATGTATGCGGGAATCGAGACAGTATTTTACAGATAGATTTTCCTTCCCGAAAGAAACTGGATCAGTCCATGTGTCCGCTCATCCTCTTAACGGTCCCTCCATGATAGAGACGATAGAGGAATCAACTGATGCTATTTTTGATGTAGTAGAAGAGGCAAGTTCCCATAAAATACCATTGAAAAATGGAACATTCTTGTTTGGGCTTATCCTTGGTCTGTCCTGTATACCCGATCCAACCGATACTGCTGTTTCAACTGAATTATGGAGATTTGCACACGAACATTTTCAACTGAAACTCAATACTAGTACTGCAGTGAAACTTAACTTAGCAGAATTATACTTGACACCTCCATTTGAAGAGATTAATAAAGACCTCCCAGCTATTATTTCCCGTCTAGAACTACATAGAGATTTATGGCGGGCTCTGACTGAAATTCTTAGTCATCAGCATCATTCCAGCAGTTTTCTAGCCCAGTGGATTGTAGTGAATAGGTTGGATGATATACTCGTCACATGCGCTCACTCTTTAGGTAAGTTTATGAAAAAAATAAACGAATACCTCAAATTTAACCCCAATTCTAAATCTAAGCCGTCTCTCCTCAACATCTGTTCAATTCTCATCAGCATGTTTACCTACATCATCTCAATCAAAGGGCTATGCTGTGTCGTGTCTAAACAGAGTGATAGATCTGAGAGCAAAAATTTACAGAGTCTCAAACGGTTGATTGACGCATTGAATGGAGACTGCTTGAAAGAGATAGATTTTTTCAAGTATCCCACTGGAAAGTACTATATCTACACACTAATGTCTCTGTCAACCTTAACACTCGTTAATCCATATAAAATGAACAAAAAAACGCAAGTAATTGATTATTTCGCAACTGATCACCAGCAACCATCTTCAACTATTCAGTTGGGGCATCTGTTTACAAATAGCATACGAGAGGACTTCCAGAATCAACCAACGGCAGATAGTCAGGACACAGGCTATGCCGCTGAAATAGAAGATTACCTATCACCAGATCTGTCATTTTCATTTAAGAAAAAGCAAATTCAAGCATCTAGTCAAGTTAAACCCATTATCTATTTCCCCGAGGCAGTACGTAGAGTTTTCTCGCTTTTAGAGCTATCAATATCTCCTTCTAACTTCTCTCTAGAAATTTTAAAAGACGCATTACCTACTTTCGAATTGCTTTTAGATATAATTAAGTCCCCATACAACCTTCACGTTGTCTGCGACTTAGAAAGTTTTACTAAACTCATTAATATGTGTGGGCATATATTGGTTAATGATGAAGCGATTGCCAATTCAGAATGCGCATTGATGATCACCCGTCTCCTCAAAATACTTGGTAAATATTCAATCACCTCGATTCAGCTTAAAAAACTTCTTTTACTTTTCCACAAGGCAAAATACACCAACAAGATAGCTGAAATTCTGGCTTACATATCCGATTTTTCTAAAGATGGTCTAGTCCCGCCTTCCTACTTCATTCCATTTCCGTTAACATCGCTCCGACTTGATTCCAAGCCCAACCAAAATGACCTTATATCCAAAAAGTCTCATTCTATCCGATTACCGAAGACAGAGCATAAATTACAAGCAGGAGCAACCTTTTCCCTGTGGTTATCAGTTTCTCCTGGTCTACAGTCCATTCCTATTTTCAACATTGAGTTCACCGAGACTTTTGACCAGGTTACGCATAAATTGCTTATTACCGTTACTGAATATTCAAGAAATATCAAAATACTTCCTGTAACCATTAAGCAAGCGAAGTCTGGAAAGATTTTAGTGGAGATAGAAGAGTCGTTAGAATTTGAAAATATCATAAAACCTGGTATGTGGCAGAATCTTGTGTTATCCATCTGGTATGATAAAGAACCTAAGGATACACGTGGAATTAAAGTCTCCCTTCTCCTCTACATTGACGGGGTCAGTACCTATACTGTGAAAGACATTCGCTTCCCGGATCCTCACCCCTTGAATCATCTCGCCCTCTGGAGTGTATTGATCGGCGGAGATAATCCAGATGTGAGAGTGCTAGCTGGGGTCGGATCAACCAACTGGAAGTTTTGTAGCTTGGTTGTGTATCGTGCTTTACTTGGTTCAAAAGAGATCGGGCATATTCATAATAAGGGACCGCATATTATCAATCCATACGGGCTATTCAACGCACAAACTATCAAGAATGGAGAATTACCTGGTTTTTTATTCGCTTATTCGGCCTTTGAACACTGTACGCTCTTGCTATCTCGTCAGAAACCGCAAGGAGATAGCTTACCTTTGAGTGAAACAATTGAATTTAAAATGATTGACGATCAGAGCCGTCTAATCGAACCTCAAATACTGCCACACCTTCCAGACGTGCTGCACTGTTGGGGCGGTATTTCAGCCCTCTTGTACCTAGTAGCGATGCTGGTAAGAGATGGCGGTCCTCACAACGAATATCCGGTCTCACTGGTCTTACAAACGATCAAGTCATGTTGTGAGTATCATGCCTTCACGAAGGAATCTATGAAGCAGATAAACGGAATTATTTTACTGTCTCGCGTGTTTGAGACAAAATTTGCTCCTGTTGGAGAGCTTATTTTAGAGGTGTTTCTTTCTTGGTGTAAAGATTACAATGGTCGCATTTGTTCTCCTGAAATTTTGCAGCATATTCTACTCAACTGGAGAATTTGGAATTGTTCTCAACCCGTATGGGAGGGTCTGTTGAAAAAGTTGACAAACTTTTTGACTGTCGAAGGTAATCTACAAATTTTCCAGACCACCAAAACGCTTCATCGACTACTCTTTAGTTTGCAAGAGCGTAGTTTGGATAAGACTTTGAATCCACTCTCTGTCGAGGTAGCGAATCAGTATGTCATTTTGATACGTAGCTTAGTGGAACAACAATTTGATGATAAAAAAACTTTTCGCAAGAACCTTCGACTTATTACTGAATTTTTCTTCGTGAGTCAAATACATCCCGATCCTTTGCAAGAGTCGATTCGAGTACCGAGCGAAGAGATTTTCAAGCTTATGAACACAACACCCCGGTATATTTCGACGAAAATCAGTCCGAGTCCTTTTTTTGAGATTCAAACACCTGAAAACTCACTTTTCACAAACAATCCCATCGTTAACGCCGCCCGGGCCACTTCTCCCGAACAGGAATTCGAGACGAATGTTGGTTTCATCCTCCCGAATAGTTTGCAGCCTTTCCATCCCATGCATCAAAGTGCGGATCTCTATTCATCTCTGACAAACTCTGTCAATATCAGGATAGAACTTGAAATCCTCAATCTCATTTTCTCTGTCTTAGTCAATACCCCTGATTCTCTTTCGCATTCATTTTTCGAGTATGATACTCCTTTAAAACCGCAAGTACTGCTCCATGACTCGTGTATGTACACTGTTTGCCATCGAACTAAGGTTATAGAGACGTTACGCATTCTCTACTGTCGAGTTCCTGAAATACACCGCAATAGGTTTTTAGAGATGAGAGGTTTTCATGTTCTAGGTGTGAAGCTATCGAAACATTCAGTCTCTAGAGACCTCATGGAGGCTTGTTTTCAGTGGATTAACCCTGCTATCAAGCTTAATTTAGCCGGAGAACTTGGATTGACTGATAGAACTATTAACTTATTTAATCTTCACGCGGCTATCCTTGTTTTTTATGTCATCGAATCATGTGCTTTAGCTTGCATTAAGACTTGCCATCAGTCTCTTCTTTTGTTGATGAAACTTTTTCAGGATATACCCAATTTCGCCAATCTAGTTTATAAAGAGCATTTGCTTGAAATTCTATATACATTCGCTTTTCATTTGAGAGCGACCACAAAGTACGACAAGATTTCTGAAGAAGATAAGAACTTATTGTTGAAAGATATTAAAACATTATTTCAAATAATATGCTTTTATTCTATCATTAGTCCATCGTTATTTTGTATGCTTGAAAACTTCCTCACTTTCTTCCACTCCTACGAAATAAAATGTATGAACAAACCTGAGTACAGAATAGGTCTGCAATACAGTCGAGTTGTCCAGTTTCTCGCCTTGAAAGAGAGCTTCACTATAATACTCAATATGGACATCAACAAAATCTCTCCTCCTTTGTCCATTGGTAAAATCGTCGACCAAGATGATTTAAGTAGACGATTCAAGGAATTGGTTACACGAGCTTTAGGCATTGTTCTCTTCACGAAACCTGTTTTTACTACAGAAAACAGTACATTCTATCCCCCATCCACCGGGACGACTTCGTATAACCTCATTGAGCAGTCAGAAGAATGCTCGATGCTCGATGCTTCTATCACAACGATCATGTCTGAAGTCGATTACAGCCGTGAGGAAATCCATAATGTTGACTGGCTATTTGCTTCTCTGCTTTTGCTGAAACTTTCCGAGATTCTGCTCTCACTTCGTCGGGAACTGTACATAAAATTTGAATCGGCGAAAAGGTACAGGCTATTTACTGACAAATACAATCATCTATCCCAGTTCTTCAAATTGTTCTCCTTTCTACTTCATACAAAACGCCCGAAACAGCTTCGCTCATATGCGATCTGGTGTATGCTATATCACAAGACCTGCCGCTCTTTGGTTAAAGAAATAGCGGGGGATGAAAAGGGGTCGCCTTTTTACGAATGTAAAGATCTAAGAGAAAAGTTTTTAATCCGTCTCGTGTACAAATCCAGTGAGCTATTCCATTTTCTAGGCATTGACGCTCAATTCTTCCCGCCAGGAAAATCCAATGATGTGTCAGACTTTTTTGATAGAATTTTGGAGCGAAAACAAAAGTCATACTTTCCTCGCAGCTTTGGCAAATTGGCCGAAATTTGGGATAAAAATATTAAAAGTGAATATTCGAAACTATCCGATACAGAAATTATATGGCAGAAGGAAGAAAATGATGCTCGAACATTCTGGAATCAGGACATGGATAACAATCGAGCAACAGTGATTGAAAGCTGGAGAAAGGATAGAAAAGCGACGCAAGAATGCATGACACAAATTGATGACGAAGCGCATGAGTTACATCTAGGAATAAAAGGCGATGCCCTTGGCAACCTCCGTAGATGGCACACTCACGTCCTAGGGTGTCTACATGGTTGGCGGTTTTTAATACAGAACATGATGCATGATCGCTCACTTTGGTTTCGTGACGACACTCGACATAAGATATGGGGACTTGACCCAACTGAAGGTCCGAATAGGATTAGAATAAGATTGATGCAGATGCCCTGTGATATCGAGCCGAAACATTTCAACGGAAATAAAGTGTTCTCAACTGAGACAAAGCATCCTATGATTTATCTATTCCTTGACCTGCCTGAACATCTGAAGGATATTCAGCTGAATGAAAAACCGCCGGAAGAAGAGATCATTCTAGACCGCCCCTGTGCTAGCATAAGTCAAGATCTTCGACGTAATGGGACTTTGATTATTACATCTAAAGAGCTGTTCTTCTTCTCCGATCAGCCACTCAAGGAGATATCTCACACTAAATTGCTTCCTTATGACAACGAGTGCACTGGCGTATCATGGAAGATTGCTGACCTAGCACACATCTATCAGAGACTATGTAAGCTCCAAGACGTCGCACTCGAGTTCTGTCTAAACAACGGACACACACTCTTCCTAGAGTTTGAGAGCAAAAAGAGTCGAGATGAGGTTAACGATAGGATCCTCCACCAACACACTGGAAAGCTAAAAAACAACATGAATACTAAGTTGAAAGACAGAGTAGAGGAGTGTATTGCGAAATGGCGTCAAGGCGGTTCTAACTTTCAACTTATCATGGATATAAATCAACTAGCCGGCCGGACGTACAATGACTTGATGCAATATCCAGTTTTCCCGTTCGTACTTAATGACTACCTATCTCCTGAACTGAACCTTAATAATCCTAGGATTTTCCGAGACCTCTCGCTCCCACTTCCAGCCCAGTTAGAAGAAGGGAGAAATAAACTGATGGATAATTTCAACGAAACAGAAGGACAGCTAATGTACACCAGTCTGTACTCAAACACGCCTTCAGTCTTATATTTCCTTATCCGCATTCCACCATTCACGCAGCAATTCTTAGTCTTCCAAGGTGACAAATTTGATCTGGCAGATCGATGTTTCCATGATATGCAGACTGTATGGAAGCAGAACACAGAGCCAGGTTCAAAGAGTTTCAAAGAGTTAATCCCTGAATTTTTCTACTTTCCAGAAATCTTTATCAACCGAGCTGACTTGAAGCTAGGTATTAGACAATGTAAAACTTCTGTTGCTAATGTAATCTTACCATCTTGGGCATCAGCTGATCCGAGAATGTTTGTCTTGAAGCACAGACAAGCTCTGGAATCTGTTCATGTGTCAAAAAACATTCAAAAATGGTTAGATTTAATTTTCGGCTATAAACAACGTGACGAAGAAGCAGTAAACGCTTATAATGTTTTCGATAAACGTTTGTACAGTTTCGCTGATGGTCCGGGGTATGATAGAGATGTCCATCTCAAAATGCTAGAACACACAGGCCAGGTTCCTAAGCAGTTAATGCCGTATAAAGCATTTCCTTCAAAAGATTACACACAGACACGAATGCCAATAGGAATACTACCCGCCGGTATGAGCAGTACAACACGCAAACCACTGTCTATCGGTTTCCTAAATAATATCACACCAACAATCGGTATTGTACTCACGATTGGATATGAATCGGATTATTTCATCGGATCAAACAGGAAATTGTGCCCTGAAATGGAGTTAAAAGAATCACAATCGTATAAGCGTGAGAAAACAGGACCCATTAGACAACTGAATTATTGTGATAATGACTTAGCGTTGATGGTAGTTTCAGGTAATACTTCCGTATCTTTACGTTGTAAACAGAGCCAAACCGAATTTCAGGGTGCGGCTGGCATTCTAAAATGGGGATTTTGGGACAATCATATTGAAGTTCGAGAAGTGAAAGAGAAATCAGGTTCATGTTGCTACATATATGGACATCCTCTAGAGAAAATCACAATCTGCGAATTCATTGATAACGATACTTTCGTAACAGGAAGTTCCATGGGTGTAGTCACATTCTGGAGAAACAAACGGGATGAAAAGGATAATCTAGTTTCTGCTGATCCTTACTACCTCCATGGACATTCTGAACCAATCACTGCCCTAGCTATCTGCATTCCATTCAGCATAATGGTAACAGGTTCCCGAGATCGGAGTATCATTGTGTGGGATATCAACAGGATCGCGTTTGTTCGTAGCATTTCAACCCCTAAAGAAGCAGGTGGCGTCACCTGTATCGCTATCAGCCATACATTAGGTGACATTGCGGTAGCCTGTGAGAGCGGAGGGGGCGGCAGTACCCTTTCTATTTGGACAATTAATGGACAATTTGTTAAGCGATTGAATTTCAAAGAAGGCATAAGTTGTATCGAGTATACGGCTGCTTTGGAAGGTGTTCATGTGAATGCGTTAGCCACTGGACACCAGGACGGCTGTGTTCGGTTCCTCAGTTCTTGGAATCTCAGTATAATTCGAGACTTGAACACGCATAATAAAAGTCCTATAACTGCCATCACGTTTGGACCAAATCACAAAGAGATTGTACTCGGTACTGAAGATGGACATATTGGACTATGGATTTTACAGCCGAAATCTCACTAGCTTCAACCTTTTTCCTTCCTAGTTGAGTTCAGTTTTGGTTGTAAATATATAATTTGTGTGTGAATGGAATGGATGTCTCGACTTGTTCATTGAATCAAGTTGTATATTGCATTTTTACTTAAGATCTCAAAAGTTATTGTGTTTCGTTGTCGCAAATTGCATATATTGATTCAGATAATATAAATCTATTAAATCTATGTCAGCACTTGGTTAATCTTAAAAACGTATGAATCATGGAAACGAAAAAGTACCTACGTATTTGCAAGTTAGTAACATTTTTGACGAAATAAATATTGCCACATTATTCAACTATTAAAATGTATTATAATAACTATATACTTTAAACTTAGATCTATGTCTGATATACGATTTTCTGATGAACCACCACCTCTAATAAATTCAGGTGCGAATATATTGTGTGTACTGTGCACTAGGCTGGAAGCGCAGTACACTTGTCCCAAGTGCAGCGTTCCTTACTGTAGCCTGCAGTGTTACCGTTGTCCCAAGCACTCTGAATGCAGCGAGAAGTTCTATCAACAAAACGTGCGAGATGAGCTCTCCTCGCGGAAAGTGACACCAGAAGAACAGGAAGCAATGTTGCATCTCCTCTCTGAAGAGTTGGATTACGGGAAGGAATCAGATGACCTGTATTCACGTATGGAAGGGTTAGATTTAGATACAGAATCAGATGAAGTGTGGTCACGATTGACAGAAAAGGAGAGAGAGGAATTTAAAAATACGATGGGACGTTTTGTTCCAGCTTATAAAGCATGGTGGAATGATTTTGAGTTGATAAAAGTTGAATCGGATAATTGTGAGATTAAATACCCAATGTTACATCACAATATACAATATTTGAGGGATATTTTTAAAGGAAAACCGAGTGATTCTTTGAAATTCGACGTGATTAATGTGCTCTACGCTTATGTTAGTGTTCATCGTATGTATAATGGAGACTTCGATAATGTTGAAGAGCAAGTAGCACAAAGTTTAGTTGAGATATCATTAGTACTGAAAGATGGTAAATTCTCTGATCTTTCTGAGTGCCTTGACCATCCTGCAATGACAATATTCCAAATACCAGACTTGGAATGGAAACTGGAATTCGTGTACAGTTTTTATCGTGAAGTAATAAAATTGATATCACATCAAAATCTACACTCAGTGACCCCTTATGTGCTGTATTGTCTTTCAGACTTGTATAATGTTTTTGAAAAGTCTTTGAAAATGAAAAAAAAGTCAGAAGAAGGTAAAAAACTTAAGAGGAGCTGCTCATTAGCTCAGAAAAAGTTGTATTTCTTCCTGTGTTGGGCACGTGAGTACCAATATCTCCTTCAAGAGCTCTGTAATTGCATAGAGTTGGAATGCCAAGCTAAACTTATTCTCTGTCAGAATTTCAATGTTGGCAATCAACCCGCTTCTTCCACTGTTAATATGTCAGGGCGAAAAACAAGCAATCAAAATTGTGTGCAGGAAATGGATTAGTTGGATTTTTGCATTGTAATGTCTTGAATAATAAACAATGATTTGAGCTGATTTTATAATTATATAGTTATGCTATAATTAAGGTTTTCCCTGGGATCCAGGTAATACCTACAGGTTCATATTTATTCGATTTTGTATTATTGAGTTTGGGGTATAAAATTTCTTAGCAATTTCATACGGCATTAAATTATTGATCAGTCTCGACTAGCGAGGTTCGGATTAGCAAGGTTGACTGATTTATAACATCTTCCTACATGTTCATTGGAGACAGTTGTGCTATCCTTTGATATGATTATTTATGTGACTTTCGATTACCACATTGAACTATACTACTAATGTAATTTGTAATCTCTAAATAAATTTTTTAGTGTAGATGTGAAACTTTTACTTTTTATAGATATCCTAAATCGCCTGAATTAATGTTTATTAACAATCATTGGAGTTGTTTTTTATATAAAATAGCAATTATTGGATATATACCCTGATGATTAAAAGCGAGGATGAAATTATCCACCAAACACTATTCGCGTGTACCAAGTGCGGCGCTAGACACAAGTTCGTAGATCTCACACCAGAAGAGCAGCTCTGTAAAGACTGCCGTCGTAAATACCCGATAAGAAACTGCTGCTACTGCCAAATGGAGTTCTACTGGATGGGAGCGTCGCAATCGAGTGCAGTGTGTAAACGGTGTAAGCGGGACCACCATGTGCATGGGAAACCCATTACATGTACTTACTGTAAAGTTAAGGCCGCATTCTCTGGAGAAAAATGTTTCAGGTAGCATCGTATATTTAATACAAATCTTTTGTTACCATGAAAAGGTTTATTTTGCTATGTTTTAGGTGTCAGTACTTCGAGGATAAGTATGGTACCCCAGTGGAATGCAACATGTGTATGACGAATTGTGCTTTTGTCAAGTCCGAAGAGTCGAGAAAAAAAGTCCAAGGCAAAACTCTATGTTATTTGTGTACTCTGAAATTAAAAAAGGCGCTTTATCGCGAGAAGAAAAAGAGACCAGCCGAAAATGGCAACGATTCATCAGATAGTAGGAAGAAAGTTGCAGGCGACCCATTGAATAGCGATATTTTCCAAGATGTCGAGGTGAAAAATGAAGTGAAAGATGAATTCACACAGGACAGTGACTCGCTACTGCCTGGTTTTGGAGATTTGCCAGCCTCCCACGACCAGCAGATTGTTATTGAGAGGCTGCAATCAGAGCACATGTTCAGGATTGAAGAGCTGAAAGATGAAATCGCCTCTTTGAAACGACAACTTTCTCAAAAAGATCAGGCGTTACGTGAGAAGGAGAAAAAAATACACGGTCAAAAAGCTGAGATTTGGGAACAAGAGAAAGCCTTTAAGCAGAAACTTCTGAATTCTAAAGCCATTTTAACTGAGAAAACGCAAGAATTCCAAGAAACGATTACTGACCTGAAAAAGCAATTGGCTAAGGCTTCAAAACACAGTACTGTACCACAATGCAAACAATGATTCATTTGTCAAATCAGTTTATCATTCAAATGCTAGTCCCTCTGTGAGGCTTGGAGATAGTGTAATGTACTGTATAGACTGGATGATTTTATCTCTTTCTACGCTACTACACCACTATATTTATTTACCTTTCAATTACTACTTTTTTTTTATTCACAAAATCAACTTGAATCATTTTTCTTGCTAAATTTCCTTGTCCTTTAGTCAATATTCAAATCTATTCCATCTTTCCTAGCATATTTACACAATTATTATATATAATGGAATTGTTAATACTTGTTCTTTATTATTTGTATCATATCAGTAGTTTAGTATGTGTTTATGTGAGGTAAATGTTCTTGGAAATTTAGAATATATTTCCATTTGTGAATGTTCTACGTATTTCAATCTAGACCTAATTCACACATCAATTCTAATACGATAAAAATACAATTCAAGGAAAAGTCTTATGTAATGAGTTGACTCTGACTAAACACATTACTGCTGGGTTAACAATTCACACAAGGAATCAAATAAATAATCAAGTTTCTAGCAAAACTACCTACCACACATTATCTTGGTTAGCTTTCAAACACGCTGTAAATTCCATTTGCGAACTTCATTCGGATCGCTCTAGTCTTGCGATCGAATAACCAATATTTCGGTAATACCCACACTGCGTTCATTTCAGCGAGAAACTTAGACTGCCTGATTCCGACGAATTTTGGGGATGTTTGAAAATAATATTTCATTTTTCCGAGCATCTTGAGCATCAGATCAAATTTGAAAAATCTTAGAAATAGTATCAAAACGTATTGAGGAATTCCTAAGCTCCCTTTCATGTGATATTTCAATGTCTGAAGAGATTTTTTCCTTTCTTCGAGGTTATTCAGCCGATATGTAGCTCCGTTGTACGGAGCAAACATTGCTATATACCACTCTCTGAAACCAGAATTCCACAGCTGCCAAAAGTTCGGATAAATTCCCAATAATCTAGCTACATCATCCAAGTATTCATAACCTTCTACTACGTTCTGTTTTCGCATATCTTCTGTTTGGACAAACTTGATATACATCGATTTTTGCATCTTTATATCGTCATTTATCTTCTCTCTATCACCTATGTCCACTTTTCCAGAAATATGCATGGTTACAAGTCGCGATTGCATCTCCACCAGTTGGGAAATGGATCCAACTACTGGGCGAATGAATCCGACAAAAGATAGACTTGTGTCTTCAGGGTGAATCGTGTGCTTATACATATCCCTAATATTTGAAAATCTGTATTTTTCTTGCATGAAAGGGAGATGAGCATTGTAACCCGTGCAGATAATCACCAAATCAGCCTCGCATGAAGTATTATCATCAAAATGTATCACTTTACCTTTGCACTCTGTTATGGAGGATTTCGGTAGAACTCGTTCATAATCGATGAGGTCAAGTACATGTCCATTTTTGTTGATCGCAGAATGCATGAAATCGTACGTATTCCTAAATTCCTTCATTCCATGGCCTTGATAGGCGAGCAATGATCCATTGGACGACCAATTGCATATCCAGGAGAGTCCAGGTTTAGCTTTGTAGTATGGCGCTATGATATTCAAAACACGTGATGATGCCTTATCCAACACCTGCGGGTTTCTGTTTGGTAGAAGTTTGGAGTACTTTCTGAAGAAATGTTGTCCTTTAGGGATAGCCCAGTAGACTTGCTTCACATTGGGTTCCCACTCTTCGAGGATGTCTGCTGCCGTCTCTCCACCACCAATTATCACAACTGTTTTATTTCTGAACTCCTCTTTGAACCGTTTTAATTGTCCCCCATACACGATTGTACCAGAGTATTCATTTAAAGCTTTTTTCTCGATATCTCTATTGAATTCCCCGACTGCCCCACTACACACACTAACATTCAGTGCAGTATATATGCCCTTGTTTGTTTGCACTCTCCAGTACCCTTGACTCTTTTCTACTTTTTCTACACAAACATTGAAGTGTATTCTCTCCCAGAGATTGAAGTGAGTTGCATAGAGCTTGAGATAATGCAACAGGGCTGTATGATGTGGGAAGTTTCCCATTTGTGGTGGCATTGGGAAGTCTGACATCTCCGTTAGAGAGGGACTGGATGTTGTACTAGTCGTTTCCTGGACAGTTACAACATTTTCATCAGCAGTATAGTTCCATACACCTCCCAAATCACTTCGTTTCTCAAATACGATCGGTTGCAAGCCTTCTTCCAATACGTATTTGCACATTTGCAATCCTGACCACCCTCCGCCTATAATCAATACATCAAACATTTTTATTTGAGAAGACTTGACTTTGGTTGATTTTTTGACCAACGATTATCAATATATTGCACGATGCTAATTTATAATGAAGAAATTTGTAGGTCACAAAATCTAAAATTGAAAGGCAAAAGAAAATAAAGAAAACAATATTTAAACGAACATTTTCAGGAGGTAACAATTAGGTACTTCAGGTTGCTAATAGTGAATTCTGATTGATGTACATATAATTATATCGTAACGGGATTAAATTTATACTGTACTTACACTATTAAGTGTAGGTAAAAAATAACTAGATATCGATCATCAATGTTCTTAGAAAGTACTGAAACCCCAAAATGGGACTTTTAAAACCTAATTGATGACCAAAAAGTCATTGAATAAATCAAACGAATTATTACCGGCCGTATACGGTTAAGGTCTGATAGCAATTTAAGATAGTTGTCAAAAATCTGAATAGGTTACTGGGATCTAAGTATTTTTAATACCTGATTGATATTACCCCTAGAATTTTGCAATATACTTATATACGTAGTTTTATCGACATGTGTTAGAAGTTTTTGACAAGCGAATGTCACTAATAAAATGTTCAGTCCCATTTTGCTATGTTTCAATATGATCCGTTGTACTTTTTCTTTCTGGAGCAGAGCTGATCCAAGTCACGAAGGAATTCCGACTTGAGCCTTTTAAGAAAAGTATTGTAATATATACTATTGTTTGGATCACTTCAACATATTATTGACAAGGTTAGTACCTGTACTGATAATATGTACAGCTCCCAGTTGATTGAGAATTATTAATAGTTGATGAACAATTAATTATTTAATAACTCCAATTATACATTACAACACAATTATCTAACGTTAATTAACTATTTTATTATAATATCGATAAGTTTAGTACCTGTACTGATAATATGTACAGCTCCCAGTTGAGATTGAGAATTATGAATAGTTGATGAACAACTAATTATTTAATAACTCCAATTATGCATTACAACACAATTATCTAACGTTAACTATATTATTATTATTATTATACCATTGTGTAGACTCTAGAGTCAGCAGACTAAAAGGAATCTTTGATTCTTTATGCATTGATAATAATAATATAGCCACTTATTCCATTTCTGAAGGCCACTATATTATAGTATATAGTCAGCAAACTAAAATGTAATATTATGGAAAATGAACGTTATTCGAAGATTATATTATATTTTTACTGAGAATTTCCGAATAGCCACTTGTTTAGTTTTAAAAAACTAAAACACCATCAATCCCATTTACGCAGCGGTTATTTTACCACATATAGCTGCGTAAAATCCTTTAAGGATTCTAGCTACTCGATGTTTCTCCATTGCCAACCTTAGTACGAGTACATTCCACTCTGCCATGCTTTTAAATTGAGCTTTATATTTGTATGACGTGAATCCACAATGTATATAATATCATTGTTATACATTTTAATACTGAATCCTTAATTCAATTTTCAGGTGAGTAGGTCATCCCTTACAACTTGTTGATCTGATGTACTGGATTGAATTCATTGAGCCAATTCAACTTATAAATCTTACAATTACACGCTGTTATGGCGGCTGTATTGTGCTTGTTACAAAATATAAGCATTGGTACACACTGTGACTTGGAAATGAATAGTCCACATCATTTGACGCCTCATATGATCCATCATGAGCCAATTCAATTCTCCTACTGAATAATATAACCTATTTGCGTTGTATTGAAATCAGTTTAGTACGAACCTAATTGGTTAGGCTAATATGCCACTATATATATTGACGTAACAGTTTTTCCTCATTATTATTTTGTTTAAATAATAATTGACAATTTTACTCAAATTCTCCAGGTATTAAGAATTTCTTTTCATTTTAATTGTTGTATTACCTCTCATTAAATATGCCGTAATTAGGGTTTTTAATCCCGGGATTCCCGATCCCGGGATCCCGGGATCCCGGATTGTTTTAGTCCGGGATTGAATCCCGGGATTCATTTTTCAATCCCGGGATACTGATGATTAATGCAGTTTATATATCACACATGTCTATGTCTATTGGTTTGTAATACAGGGTTTCCCATAATTGGATGAAATAGTGATTCAATATATATAACACTTTGATTAATATACTATACAAAGTTGTGATACTAATAATATGGTCAAATTGAACTTGCAAGGACCTTTCTGATGTATTATAAAAGTGTTTGTATGTGACTCTTACACTACAAATTTACAAATATCTATATGATGGCTGAGAAAAACGTGTATCAAAATTTTGCAGGTTCACCCATTTGGAAATATTTCAAGCGTTCCCTATGTGGGAAATTAGCTGTGTAATTCATGTAGTAAACAGCTTTAGTGCGAAGGTGGATCCACCAAAGGATTGCACATTCATTTAAGAACGATCCACAAAATCGACCTATCTAAACGCACTGATACGAAAGAAACAAGCGCGGAAGTCTCTAACTCTCAAATGCCCATCTCAAATGCTAATAGGAAACTAGATCTTTACATGAACGAAATAGTCACGTTATATTAAACTATATACAAATACTAGCATACCAATTCTTGAAAATTACTAATCCCGGGATCCCGGGATTCAGAATTTGTCAATCCCGAAATCCCGGGATTGGAATTTTAGACCGGGATTAAAAACCCTAGCCGTAATACATATTGTACCTGTAAATTTTATTTTTATTTAAGAGTACATAGTAATTTGTACCATAACTATTCGATGTAGTTTGTATCAGTTCAGTTTACTCAAGTGCCTTGTAAATATTCCTCATCCTTGGTTATTGCTTAAGTAAACAGTTAGTGTCCTGCTTGAATGCGATGGCTATTTACAAATTTGAAGGGGATATAAAATCTGATTGGTTAAAATACAATTTAACCTCTTTTTACGGGTACAAAGGAGCTAAAACGAGTGGGCTTATTTTGTAAAAAAGGAAGAGATATGGTCTGATTATGGGTTAATTAATATTTTTAGGCATCTTTAGTTATTAGGCAATCCCTGAAGTCATTCCATCTACTGTAAGTTCGTGTAGTTTAACACAAGTGCGGTTTCAAGAACAGCATTACTCCATACCAAATATTTCGAATTTTTCTTTTTAACCTTTAATTAATTATAAAAATTTACCAAAATATGTTCTACCATTGTGTTAACCATCTGCTGATCCTTTTTCTTTTGGGCATGATATTATTACGTTAGCTATCATCAGTTCTTAGAAGAATCTAATCTGCAACAATAGCAGACCTAAATTCTGATTCAACATTATTTGCCTGAAAATGTGTTTTCTTTCTTACTTTTCTGATTAGTCATAGACGGTTAGTAATTATTCATATTTGCCTGAAATAAAGACTGCATCATACATCAACTTTAAAATTTCTTGATTAAAATTTAACAGGTGAGATTTAGCCGAAACTGGCGTATACTTTCTATTAAAGTAGTACTAATCATCTTTTTCTGTAAAATGTTGATCCCTTTTTTTAATTAAGAATTTTGGTTTTATTGTGCTTTATTGTGCTTGTATCTTATAATAATTTGAATTTGTAACATATTTCATAATAGTTGAACATTTTTTATTATTTTTCGGTAAATATATGTATCTGTTTTGATAGATTAATCCAGAGAATTTATTAAGAGAATGTAGTCGCTTCAACTGCCTAGGTTGACCGGTAGCAAACCCCCAGGGCGTCCTGTCTTACCTGTCTTCCCCTTCCTGTCTCCTGTCTCCCCCGTCTACTCTCGCTCGCGTTTCTAGAATGTAATAAGTGTGGAGTGCGCTACACATCTTGCTGGGGGTCTCACACACAACATCCTCCCCTACGAACTGCCTTCGTGCACCCACCTATCAGCAGAAGATGACTTGCAATGTAAAATTTCGTCTCAGAGCCGTTTTGAGTTAAAATTAATAGTAAAATTTAAGTAATAGCACTTAATTCCCGTCTAACTTATTCACATGCCATAGTTTATATAGACTGGGTATACTCCCGAAATATATATGATATGTTAATGCTAGTATTTTATCAGACGTTACCATTCGTTAAAAGATACCACATTCATATGTTTGTTACTTTTTATCAATTGCCTACGCGTGTTTGAAATTCTTTAGATCATCTGGTGTAAATATCTGAAATTGTTTGTATGTGTTTGTGCACGCAGAATACAATGTTGAAAGAACCTTGCTTATTCAGCAATTTATTTAGTATAATTGCAGCAATCGATCCGTAAGTGTTTTCCTAGAATACATTGCATTCTGCCATTAAGAACTTAATGGTATAATTAGCGATCGTTTGTTACTGCTTTTAAAACAATTCACAGTAGAATTTGGTGATTCGCTCTAATCGCACTTGAATGTTAAATTATAGGAAAATTTTGCTCTAATAATTCGCAGAAGATCGACTTAAAATGTGCGACATCGGGATTATATGATATATTTTTGAGTTAAAATTGAGCTCAAAAATGTTGTCTCAGACTACTGCTCAGCATAATGTTACCAATGTTGTGATTTGTTGGTAATTTTTGTACACAGTTTGATTCGTTGTTCAAATACGTACTCTTGAAATCTCTCAAATGACATACTTCAAATTTGTATGGGCTGTGTAATACCATACAATTGCTCTGTTGTCTCCTCACCATGACTATATCACCAAACTAGGTGAGACTGTAGCAACAATACAATTAAAAGTCGCACTTTGTTGGTGTTTGGCGACTATTCGATATCCGTCTATGTCACATGGGCCTATTTAAATGGCTTTGAAACAGTCCATTGTGTTCATTGCTTTTGACTGGCCTTGCTGCACCAGACATAATAAATAATTAGCATGATATTATATGTATGTGACGGTTTCTATCACCATTCTACGAAGTACAATGTCTAAGTCTATATAATAGCACTTTGAACACGTACTGCAAGTATATAAGCCCTGCTGGTGAAAGTCTTAAATATTGTGATAAAACCTCAACTTGATACAACTTTCAATTTTACAAAGACACGCGTACATATCACACACACAAATATATAAATAGTTGTTTCTTTTCTCTCAAAATAATATTAATTCAAACCAAGGTAAATAACATACATTTAATAAATATAATTGTATCACGCATCATTGCAAATAATCACATATCACACCTTCATATATCATTTAGTTCTATATTCATTGCATTGAGTACTTCTTTTCTAATTTGACAGGAGTCAAATGTCTGAAAGTCACACGTCTGTTTCGCACGATTACCGAAGCGATACATCTACCTGCGAAAATCTCCACCTTTCTTTCGAACAGAGTCCAGTCTCTGACCTCAAGGGTGTTGGAACAAACTCAATTCAAAATCATGGTATGTTAGGTACACCTCCTGATATTCTGAAAGTGCCAATTAACGGGATCGATGTCGAGGTAAAAAGGGAGGTAGTGGTTGAGGATTCTTCCATTTTTCTCACCTCTGACGAGAAATCGAGTCTTTTAGACGATACTCAGGAAAATGAAGCTTATTCAAGTGATTCAGGTAATTTTTCTTATTTAAAATTATAATTTCACACATTTTGATTCTTAATATATTTACGCAATAATACTATTTTATTTTATTTTATCTTAAATTAGAGTAAAATATATGCTCGCCTTTACATTTAGTCTTTATATACTGAACCGAATATTCCCTACAATTCGGGGCTTTCACTACCAATTCAACTTCGGTATTTTATCAACAAAAAAGGATATATCTAAATGTTCATCAACATGTTTAGCTGTGTTTGATTTTTCTGCAAAATTATCAGCAGATTTTCTAAACTCTTTTCCAAGAATTTTTCAGGCATCAATTGCTTTGCGTTTTAATCACTAGAACTAGATGAGCTAATAATTTGTAATAATTTTTCTGAACTTACAATTTAAACATCTAAATTAATTGGAAAATTGTTTGTTAGAATTGTCGCACCAAAATTTTTTTCGTCGAATCGAAACTACACCATTCTTGTGAAAATGTAAAAATTGAAATTAAATCGGAAACCTTTTCAGAAAAATACAGACAAAATAATTTTTAATCTTTAAAATTGAGGTTTTGAAATATGATGCATTTATGTTAGTGCAAGTAAAGATGTATATTTCGAATGATTGTTGCAAAATACTAGAATTGTGATTTTAACTTGTGACTGAAGGTCAAATGTACTATTTCATTCTGGCTAACCAAATATGCTATTGGTTGCTTGCTGACATACGCATATTACACCTTTGTAATAATCTTTTAGGTGAACCTAGTGATACTGAAAAGCTAAGCATAGACAACAAACCCCAAATTATGGATTGTCCACAATTTATTCATAGCATCAATGATGCTGTGAATACCAACCATGTAAGCCATATTCAATCTGAAGTTGATAGATCTTGTCAGGTTCCGTTGACAGTGACGGAAGGAGAGATTACGGTTTCACTCGCGAATTCTGACATGTGGAGGCAATTTGACACATACGGGACAGAGATGGTGTTGACCAAACGTGGCAGGTACGTACGTTTAATTACCATCGTGATATGTTGTTGAACCTTTCTAATAGCCTGGTTTTTAATAATAAATTAGTCAAAATAGATGGTAAATCATACCATTTCAGACTGAGATGGTTGAAAAAACTAAAAAGATGTACGCGATATAGATGTTTGGTGGAGAAGTAATTAGATCAAGTTCGTATCTAAGTGTTAATTATATATAATTTTCACCAGACAGAATTGTGTTATTTCTTCTGATACTCTTGTAATCTTGGCAAAAGCATGCATTGCTACACTCAGTTGTATATTCTTTAGAAGAGCTGGAGCGTGACTATAGTTGTGATGTGGATGAATGTTGTCTAATATCCACCCTATAGTTTTGACGCCTTCTTCACACATAGATTGTCTGTTAAAATTGTTTAGTAAACTAATTTTCATCTAATTTGGGTTAACAGCTAATAATTATAGTATTTAATGCATTGTCTAAGTTTGAACTTGAGCAAACACGAAGCAATGTATCACATAGCAGAATTATCTACGTAGTTCTAATTCAACACGAGCGCAATATATTGTCTAATTCATATTATCATCTATAGCGCAATGTATCAGCAGGAAAAGACAGCCATAAAGGTTGTATATAAAGTTGACTCCGCTTAATAGGACCACATCGGTCAGAGGCCCTAGCTTGGCCCGATTAAGCGGAGAAGCCCATTAACAGAAAAAAAAGTTAGCATGCATAGCTGCTATTGGCATCATTCTGTTCCTGAATAAAATTATCCGATTAAGCGGTTGATCCCATTATAACCGATGGTCCTATTAATAATATGCGGAGGATACTGTATATATATTGACTCAGACATCCTCGTTTATATTATTCATTCGTGCGGTTCTTTTAGAATAACGGATCGTTCACCTCCATTACACTAATAATGTTAAGGCAATTCAAACATAGTTAGTGGATAGATTTTTTTAAAAAATTATACAACAAATGATAGGAAAGAAACCGTAAGATATATATCTTATCTGTGGCTTAGGGAAGATGTTGTTAAAATCAAGGTATTTAAATATAGCACTCATCAATCATGAAGTAGAGTGTAATTGATTGAGAAATAATACGTAGTAAACTTTTTTTAAAGTTTACTACGTATCAACTTTTGATGATGAGAGCTTAAATTTGAGAAATTTGGTCATGGAGATGATGTGGTATCTGTAACTGGTATTTGAATTTGTGATAATATATCAACTAATTGAGCTATTCAACTTCAGAGATAATCTATCATTGCTCTTTTGTTTCACAATTTCACACTTATAAAGACACTAGCCATATTAATGAGTCAAAAGAATGCAATACAATTTGAGATTATTGCATTTTAAGAAAACAGCTTCATTGCCTTTAATATAAGGTGGGAACATCAATACAATTTCAATACACGACACTACAGAACCATTATTTTCAATTATTCAATTAATGCAATGCTTGTGGATAACATAGTTATTTGAATGTTAATGTCAATACGGTAGTGACAAATTGTTAGTCAATAATTTGTAAATAAAGCGAATTGATGTTTTGAATTGTTAAGTAGCCTAAATATCATCAGACAAACTAGCATCTAACGTTAACTGTCTCAAGTTAAGTAGATTAAATATTAAAAATAAGGTCTTGTGCAAGTAAATTATTATTTGGAAAAAGAGATGGTCAATGTTTGAACTTCTGACGGATATAAAGTGCTTTACCAGCACTAGGGTGTTTCATTGATGGAAAGGGAGGTGCGAAACCCCTGAACCTTCCTGAATCCGCCTATGGTAATATACTCTTTTACAGTTCATATCGGAATGAATTAATTCGAAGTTAGCCTTTTTATTGATATTGGTTGAATAGATAGAAGTATCTTCCTGTTCAGGTTGCAAATTATTTATCTCAAGAATTGGCTTGCCGTTAGAAAGGATGCAAAACGTCAAATTGATCGCGTGATCATATCTTAGTATGTGAAGGATAATAATGATTTAACAATACCTTATTTAATCTTAACACCTTTTCCTGAAATTTGAGAAGGAAAAATGTGGGGTATTTGAACATTCTTACTACACTTCCACAACACTTTATTATTTGCGAGCTAATCAATCATATTATTTAAAGACGTATTTGACGAACAAATAATTCTCATACACTCTCGACTTTACATTAATTATAGCCAATGCCGCAATTGTATTATATACTATTTACAAGTTTTAATGATTAGAAAACAAATAATCACTCAAACAAACGTTTTGTATCCATTTTGTAGAGGGGTAACAATCAATAAGTTAGTTCAAAATAATCTTATCAATCTGCTATCATTTAGGAGGATGTTTCCTTACATCGAAGTGAATATTAAATCTGGCTTGGAGTTGGATAAAGATTACATTTTGTTAATGGATATGAAGCCTTATGACGACCACAGATACAAATTCCATGAAGGAAGTTGGATCCCAAGCGTGAAAGCAGACCCCCCACCAGTGAGCATGATGTACATACACTCTGATAGTCCACAGAAAGGCTCTTTCTGGCTGAGCCATACGATTTCTTTTAGAAAACTTAAACTCACAAATTGTGACCAGCGCAAAGGGCATGTGAGTAATTATAAATTAATAATGTTATGATTTGTTTTCAGCTGAATATACAAATTGACCTGATAATTTTTTATTAAACAATAAAATTCAAAGGAAAGTGCAAATGTTTTGGTGCTAAAGCTTGAAAGAGTCGGTGTTGAGGTGAACCCTTTCTGCTCTACACATGATTTTTAACCATACACCCATTATAGAAATAACTTTTCACCTTGCACCACACCACAAGTATGTGTCTAAATATTCTTAGTTGATATGATGTACTGTAACTAACACCAGAAACATGTCCGATGGTAATATCTCGAATGACTTTTTAACATGATCCAGCTGTTTTATTGTTCTTTTTTTACTATTTCTGAAAAATATGTTTACACTCTGAGCCAAATATTATCGTACCAACGAGTCCAGCTTTATATTCATTAATGTGGGTACATATCTTTCAGTATAATGTGTTGCTTAACTGATATTATGACACATATGGAGCCAAGGAATGCTGAAAGTAAAAACTGGCGACTCCATCATTTTATGTATGAATTTTTACATATGTAATTTACAAATTCCATATGAATGAGTTATTGATACATACTTCTATGGTTGTGAAAAAATTATTGACACGATTTAATTGGTTGCAAAACTGCTCTTACTTATTAACACATTCTTCTATTCATTGATTAGTATTACGTTTACTCAACCAAAGATGGTTGGCTAATTTTAAAACGAACTATGAATATTTTCTTTTGAATCAAATTACATAATTCTTCACAGCAGAAAAGAGACTAACTTTTCAAAAATCTGATGTTATTATGATTAATTTCCATTTTATAGATATTGCTCAACACCCAACATAAATACATCCCCAGACTACACATAATACAGAGCAGCGATACGAACAATATAATCTCCGGACTGGTCTCTCTAAAAACGTTCACTTTCTCCCGCACATCCTTCGTTACCGTCAGCACTTATAAGAATTTCCAGGTGAGATAGCGATTTTAACTAATTAATAGTCTAGTCTCAAATAGAGACTCTATTCCAGTATTTGATATTGAAGCATAGAAAAAGAGTGTCGTTTTAAAAACATCATTATTGAATAGTTTATTTAATAAGGAAGCCTTCAACACATCAATGACGTCTAAATATTTGTAATGAAATGACCATAGCACATTTATTGGGGAGAAATGGATTTTAGACAAAATATCGAGGACTTTGTGCTCACAATTGCGTCAACAAAATATTGCTATGCCATATTATTCTGAGTATATAATCAAGATATATACATATACTATGTATATGTGTGTCAAAAACAAAGTGTCTGTATTACGGATAGGGAAAGGTATGCAAAAAAACGGGAATTTGCTGAGTAGAAACTCCAAAGCCAAAACAGGTTTAAAACCACGATCTACGTAACACTTTGAAAGTTATTAAAAGTTTGAATTTAATTTTCTACATAGACAGTACAATAGTTATCCATTGAATTAATTGTAGTTCCCATACCATCAAACCAATTTCCAAGAATCTATTCTAGAAGCCAATTTATTGAAATAACTTAACGGCTTATAATACTGGAAACAGGATATAATAAATCTATTAATTGCTCGCTACAAACCACTAAAATGCGTCAGTTAATATTCAATGAAATTTCATCATGCGAGAAGTTTGTACTGTTAATCCAAAGTTACCTAACAGACTGATTTCTGAGAAAGTTTCATAATCATAGATTCGACCCAATATTTTAATCATTTCAAAAGTATCTGGCAAGCAATTTCCAGCCGTAATAGGTTTGTTAATCACATGGTATTGGACATTCCATATTCAGTGAATGGCTTTAAATATTTATTGAGTTCACTTTCTTTTGACTGGCACTTAATTAGACCTTGCAATATATTGAAACATAATATTAATATTAACATTTCTCTTAGATATGCTAGCTAGTACCTTACTTGTAATTTACATTTTTTTACGAATTAGCACTCTAATGGTATTATTATATTTTCATTTCGAACATTTGATGCTTAAATTAAATGACATTATTTGAAGTGAATAAGAATTTCTTGTAGATAACCCAACTGAAAGTAGATAATAATCCATTCGCCAAGCATTTTCGGAACAGTTATCACACTACCAAGAGGTATTCCTTTTTAAACTTTTTATTTACATGAAAGATTTTACTTTTTCAACATTGCCATAAGTATAACTGTCTGGGCTGCAAATTCTAAAGAAGGCATTTGAACCAAATTGACATTCTCTTTATATTCCATTGTTTCATCGAAATTATCTTATACATACATCCTACAAATTAAAATGCTTTCATCACATACCATTTTCTTATAACTAATTTATTTTGAAAATTCAATTTAATCATCTGGGAAAGTTATTTCGCACATGTGTGTATCATTGTAATTCTTCAATAATTCCAATTATTAGTTCTAAATCGTATGAGTCCTTGTACCAAATCAAAATATACTCTTTGTTAAAGGAAGTGTTACATTTCGCACTCAAGTATTAGCCATTCTTCTTAAGTGGCTATCGCAATCGAGTTAGATCAGTGTCAACTGCAAGCAGTCTATATTCTCTATTACGTTTTAACGTATCACTCTATATGTGTTTCTGCTGCCATGTGTATTCAGTAAACTTCTAGATAACATTTATCTTTTGTTAAATGCTCTACAAGACTGACACATTAAACGTAATTTGAATGTACACACCATATATACTATCACGATATTATCTCCTCAAGTATCTGTTATCTTATCAACCTACATTATGGAGGAGAATGAAAGTGTATCATGTGCATCTCTTATCTTCATTCCATGTTATCATGTAGGGTGATGAAAATAGCAGAAATTGAAGGTATTGCCAATGCTTCAAACAGTCAATATACTCCTCAGCCGAACACATTAGGTAATACTTTAACGTCAGTAAGGTGAATCCTTGTATCTTCCAAAGTTAAGTTGTTATAAAGTGTTTCTGATATCTTTCAAAGTTTTGCAGTTGCATTTCCCACTGTCTTTTCCATAAAAGTTGCTACTGTTGTCTTGTAGTTGATTTACACTTGATTGAAGTTACGTGTAAGAATCCCATTACTTCTCATGTTTAGCTCTAATTACATAGATCAAAGTGTATGATTCCACACTTGACATTAGTGGAATTCCATTATAATAGACTAACACTTTTCAATTCTGCTTAGATTCTTTACAGAAGCAATATCCATACATTAAACACTGCACTTCAAACAATAGCATTACAGCTCTACACTTAGAGAATGGTACACCGCCTAAAACACATGCTCTCCTGCATGTTGACCCTAGCCAATCATTCACTTACACGACTAGCACTCCTGTCCCGAATAACATCAGCCAGCAGGCTCATATTATGCACGATCAGCCCTCTATATTGACTATGATGCCCCAGCATAACACTGTCCTACCACAAACACAGACTGGCATCTATTTAACAGGTATTTATTTACTTATTCATTGGAAATTTTGTTTACTTAGTGTTAATGCATGTCAACTTAATAATCAGGTCCAACACGGAAGTCTCCAATTCAAGAAGGGAACAACACAAAAAAGATCAAGCTAGAGTCATCGTCTCATCAGTCCCATCCTTCTAACTCGATTCTCAGCTTAGCTCAGCCTTCACAGATTCCAATGCAAGTATCACAATCGCTAGGTAACTTGAACACAAAATTCTAGAAATTTTGAAATACAAAGTTTATAATACCACTAATATCACTTTGTATTATTGATTAGCTTAAGGACACTTGTTTTAGATAGAATGGTTGAATATAGACAAATATTCATAATTATTACTTAAATTTTAAATAATTCATATAGATAAAATATTTCGAAATATCATTACTTTCATTTTACGTACTTACGAGAAAGTACGAACCGAGTTTTTTTGATAGCCTCAGAGGTTGAATATACATTTTAAAGTATGACCTAGATCATGTCAACATTTTATTAGAATATACTTGAATATGAATTTAAACTTTAGGCATCCAGAATTCAACAGGAAATATTCAAATTCTCACGCCTGGTAGTAACTCAACTGAAATACATCCAGTGGTATCGCTCAACGCACAATCACATGAAAACCAAATTATCACTCAGAATAATCTTCTCCTTAACAACACCAAATCTCATGATATCAACACACTCCCCTCTACCTCTACACACCCTATTCCCATACAGTCTCATGCATTGGGCACGACCGCCGTCCTCCCTCCAGGCATTCAGATAGTACAAGATAGAATGCCTTCAAACTTAATCTCCTACAATCAACCTCCATCAAATCCTCAACCCGTTATCTCCGCACCTGTTACTCCAGATAACAATTGCAGTATGGAAAAGTCGGATAGCTCAAACCAAACACCGACTACTTATTCGCTACCAAATGGTGGAGGCTCCTACGTAATGGCTTACCTACCCATTCTCTTACCCTGCGGTAAGCCAAACAACTCAAGCAACACATCCAATGAATGTGCCCTTCCTAACATACCTATATTAGGTTCTCTACCCCCTGGCATAAATTTCAATTCCTCTATCCTTCCTACAACAATTCCCTCACAACCCCCATGTGTTACCCCCTGACACTACATACTAATACTTCCCTCTCCATTGTTTCAACTAATCTACACAGATGCCCATTCGAATCGAACGGGCTCGGCCATTTATTCTTCTTTTAAAAAGATATCGCAAATCTGTTTGAAAGTCTCGCTGGCAGTGTTTGAGTGATTTATAATTCCACATGACACACATTCTTTGCATGATAAATAATATTATTGCTTTAATTTACTTAATTAAACTTATATTAGTCTACTTGTTTTTCACAATTAATGGAACATGATCTGAAATTTCTATGTGTGTGGTATGAATTTATCAATTAAGGTTAAATTAGGCAGCAATAATTAAAATGAAAAAAATTGTAAAAAAATAGCCCACCTTTGGACGAAAATGATGTTGAAATTTGTAGTTCTGTACCAAAAATCCTCAAAAGACCCATTTTGAGGGGTTTGTTGTACCTAAAATTCTCGCTTGGTTCATTAACATTGAGGATGAATTTTTACAAAATTCCTATTCAAATCCTGCAACCATCATAATTCAAAAAGTATTAAAGATTTTGAAAAATATATCTTAAAGTTACCCAAAATTTTAAATTTTAAATTTGAAACATTATAACTGGCTAAAAAACAATTTTGTCGCATTTCTAAACCAGTAATTTTGAAGAGGAGACAGTTCTATATCTTGAAGACGGTGGTTTTCAAAATTTTGAATACTTTTTGAATTATGATTGTTGCAAGGATTTGAAATGATAATTCTTTAAAATTCCATTTCAAAGTTCTTGAACCAAGCGGGCATTTATCTACAATAAAACCTCCAAAGGAGTCCTTTGAAGGGTTTTGGTACAAGTTCAACTTTATTTTCGTCCGAAGGTGGGCTTTCTATACAATTTTAATGGCAGGGATATAAAATGCAGGAAATCTATCCATATTGATTAATTTTGAATTTTTTAGGTTAGACGTCATTTTTTTTGAGAAAAGGATCGATTTGTGATTTTTACAAACTTTCCAAATAACTAAACATGATAGTTCAGCAGAAAGAACTTTTGAGACCATTTTTGGCTTTCCCATTAATGTGTTAAATTTTTACTGTACATAACAGTCTGATCATAAAAAATTCGGGATCCGTAAGCATTTTTTAGAATTAACTATAGTGATTGAAAAAAGCTTTTGTGGATGCTCGGAAAAGAAATATATTTTTTGAGTGTTGGATTTCTGTGTTGGTACACACAAGTCAGCTCGGATTTCTATAAGTTAGTGTCTGTCATTATGAAATACCACAATATATTCTTGTCCAGACTAATCGACCCTAAATACCCGAAAGTATCACAAGCGAGATTAAACTTCCAAAATTGCCCCATTTCCTATTGAGAAAGATCTACATACATATCACTTTCTTGCTAAAAATTACATAGGGACATAACTAATGCAGCTCTTTTTAATCGGGAAAGACCGAAACGATATTGATATGAGTGTAACCAACCTGAGTCTAGACTTATTATGTTTCAAGTTGTAACACTTGCTTATTACAGTTGCTCCTTTTTCCTCCATTCCGATACAGATTGGCACCCAAAAACATGTCCAGCTCAAGGGCTGATGTGTAGTTACATATTGAATGGTAGACACTACTAACTCTGCACGATATGCAGCGAAATGGGACCACCTACATACTAAGTTACGTAGTCCAAGGGAAGAATGGGGTTTTCCAAATTATGAAATATGTAAATATTTAATAGGGGGAGGGGGAGAATAATATTGAAGAATTTTTTGGATTATTAAAGCGTGAGGCCAGTTGGGGCCATGGCGACCATGGCTGCCACACTTCTTCTGTCCAATATTGTTTAGTTTGGGGATAACTGTACTACTTTTAACCACTAAACTAAAGTATGGCAAGGCCGTAGGCGCCAGGTGTGAAGTGGTTCGGTTGGGACTAAAAAGTGATCACGTTAAAACTAGTCCGACCGTACAGAATGGTCCTTTTTGAGGCTAAATTGGTCCAAAAGTGGTCAGGTTGAAACCGGACCAACCGGAACCGGTGGCTACGGCCCTGTATGGGAAATAGGCGCACTCCTTTGGAGCTGTGCTACGCCGCTGGGTGAGGCTATTGAAACCGATCCGTCGGAGTCAATAGCCACTTCGATTATCAAAACGTTTGAACAGCAGAATTCTCAACTTTTAAAATTCTAGTGTTTAGAATGCTAAGCAGGAAAACAGAGCGGGTACAGATTTACGTGCGGACAAAGCCTACGAATAATTTCGCAGACAATCTCCTCGAACTCGAGACAGACAGCAACTCAGTGGAGGTACACCTCCCACAGCACCCAACGCGTGGACACATCGATAACCAACAGCTGGACTTCTCTTTCCCAGTTGATGGACTCCTTCATAACGCTTCTCAGGAAGAGGTGAGAATAGCACATTAATACTTTATAATATAAAGTTTATACAATAAAACAATTTAGAAATGGGATACTGATGCTATGCCTAATATACTATAATGTCTGTTTTTTTAGAAATAAATCTTTTTAAACGTGTCTAAATAGTGCTAAATGGTTCCTAAAAGTGATACGTGTGCAAGTATTTTACAATCTATCTAGGAAATATATTACATATATCCACAATATATTGTTGTAACAATGGATGTAGTATCACAGTTTTAATTCAAATTTTTTATTTGCAAAATGTTTTGCCTAGATACCTTCTTCCTACGCCACTGTACCAAGAAAGTTAATAAATAGTAACATGCGTATAGTTTTTAAAATGCACCCACACAAAATTCGAATATTTTCCCGTCGTACCACTTTCAGAGTGGATGTGTCTCCCTTTCAGAAGTTATAGACGGATGCAATGATAAATTAATTGATTAGCTTTACTATCTAAATTTACCTTTTCGATGGGTCAATGGGTCAGCAAAATTGACCCATGTCCCACTCTGCCTGGACTGCCTCTGGGCTTCATTCTCATTGTGTACTCCAGGTGTTCTCGAGCTGTGCAGACGACCTAGTGCTACGAGCTCTAGACGGTTTCAGCGGGACCGTCCTGGCCTTCGGACAGACAGGCGCGGGTAAGACCTACACCATCACCGGTCCCGGACAGAGCTATAGACACAGAGGCCTGCTGCCCAGACTGATTCACAAACTCTATCAAGAGATTGAAAATCGATATGAACAGTCTGTGATAGTGAAAGCTTCATACTTGGAGATATACAATGAGATGCTCTTTGACTTGCTGGGAGGGTTGGAAGAGGGAGGAAATGATCGCTTAGTCGTGACTGAAGAGAGTGGGATTGTAGGCGTAAAAGGATTGAGTGTGAGACCGGCTAATAGCGAGGAAGATGCCTTGAACTTCTTATTTGAAGGAGAGACAAATCGCTCTATTGGAGAGCACATGTTGAATAGACTATCTTCAAGGTAACACATACTACCCGTGTAACTAAATAGTGTCTTTATTCCTATACTTTTCACATAGTTGTTAGTCACGTTTCTGCTCATTTTTAGACTGAGTCATCCATTTTCTAGCATATTGAGGGTAGTCCTTATGAACTGTGTTATTTTAAAAGATTATGGTTGAAATCATCTTTTGTAAATTCCCAAGATAGTATAAAAGGTCACTTTGAATAACAAAATCAATTTTTGCCAATAGTGTATTGAATACAGAGTGAAGGAAGACTGTGGTGTTAGTATACTATTTAAATTTTACGTGTAGAAATTTCTATTAATTTATAAGAATGTCAGAATAAAAACTAATTTCCCGATGTCTTCAGCCCACAGATAGCGTTCAAGATCATTCGAAATTCTGAAAAATAAGATGTGGCTCATGAATTGTCATCTCCAGATGTGATTTTGAGACTTTCTCATAATTATAGATGGACATGTGATACTTATCTTGGTAGACTTAAACCGTTACTATCATGCATTATTCAATACAATGTTCGCCTTATACAGTTTATCTTCTGCAAGTTGTTTATGTAGTGCTATCTATAAATTCTGCTCAGTAAAATCTGTAGTACTCTCATGTCTCCAACTTGTTCTCTACAAAGCATTCTGCTGTTCGGTGGAATTCTGAATTATTTTTGTAGTCCTTAACATCATTTCAACTATGTAAGCTGTGGGTTTGTAGTTCTCTGTACTTTTAAATTCTGCAATTTTTTTGTAGCAATTTAACATGACATCAACCAATTATGTTTTTGACTGATGTTTGGTTAGTTTGTAAAGTAATAGAACCACTCGCCGTGATTAGATTCGAATATAGTCCGTCATTGATGCTGTTAATAATATACTTATTGATTTCGCAAAAAATGATAATATACTCTTATCTATCGTTAAGAAATGTTGTTTACTGATGAACGCCGTTAGTTTTCAGTATATCTCACATTGTACATATAAATCATGATGGAGAAGTTAAAAGTGAGACTACTCCAGTGCTCGACAAAATCAAAAATTATCCTAACCACCATTTTACTTAATCTGGTGGCTTAGTTAGCCATCACGCTCAGAGATTTGGTGGCTTATCGCTACATTTTGGTGTCTATCGCCACCAAACCACCAGATTTGTCGAGCACTACTGTACTCTACATTCTGTTGAAGTTTGAAAGGTATTTTGTACCTTCTTATCTGGTAGTGTTTTGTGAAATTTGTACAATTTCTAGAATCAGCTACATGTTATTAGACAAGTTTACAACCATTTACAAAATATTTAGAATGTAGTATAGAGATAACTTTAATGTTCTTCCACAAAAAAAATTCGCAAACTTCTTTCCAGGGAATCCAGGATTGACAAAAAAAAGTTGTACGGATTTCTCTTTGCAAATCGTTTACTTGCTATCCTATTTTTTCCTCCATTTTATTTTAGTTTTACTTACTTTTTTTTACTTGCTACCTATTTTTTGGACGGCATTTTGTTAGGGTGGGGGACTTATTGTGTAAGACCGAAACGAGTGTGCATCGAGCGATTTGTAGAAATATTTGAGTAATTTCAGAATCATAATTTTCTTAATATTAACCATGTCCAGTTTCTCAAGGTGTCCGGGAAATTTGCTGAGTATTTTTTTCCGCAATCCAGAAAATTTACTCGTAAGTGGCAAGTAAATCCCCGCTTCTTTCCTATCTTACACTAGCATTTAAAACCTTTATTGATATTCTATTCAAAGATGATCCCTTTTCTGAAAGAATAATTTTTTTAAATGTTGCAAAATAAATCCTCTACTTTTATCCCTAAATTTATTTGAACGAAAAACGAACGGTACTGGTAATCCAACACTGTAAAGTTGCTCGAATCCAGACAAGATTCCTAAAATGACAAAAGAAGAAGCAATAAATTCTCAAATCTGATTTTATCCATAATTCTAGTGCTGAATTAAAGGTGTATGTATCTGTATTTATATTGCTCATTGATCAGTATAGTGCTATTGTACAGGTCTCACTGTATCTTCACGCTATACATTGAGAGCAGATCTCGTACTCACTCCACATCTCGTTACTTCCAATCGAAACTGAACATTGTGGACTTAGCTGGTTCTGAGCGGCTCAAGAAGACAGGATCTGAAGGCCATGTGCAGAAAGAAGCTCTCTACATCAACAAATCTCTCACATTCCTGGAGCAGGTTGTGGTTGCTCTGGCTGATGCTAGGCGTGAGCATGTACCATATCGACAGAGTAAACTGACTCACTTCCTCAAAGACAGGTAATTTTTTGAATTTTTGATCTTAAAAACCCCCCAAATAATCACCTACTTATATTATATAATAACTGTGATGTAGAGCTTTTTAGGGTCGAAAATGAGTTCCAACTTTTCAGTTCGTCTTGCTAGCTTACTGTAGTTGGCATCTTTTGATCCAAGTCGAATTAATTGAACCAGTTTACTGGTATTTGAATTGATTTGCATTATCCACAGTGTCTCTGCAATAATACGTTGTAGCAAATTACAGTCTATAACGATAGGTAAGGTTGCATTACATATCCATGGTTTTAGCATCGGAGGTTCTTGCCAGACTATTCTGATCGCTAACATCTGGGCAGAAGAAGAGCACATCGAAGAGACGCTGTCCACTCTACGGTTCGCTCAGAGGATGATGTGTGTCCACTCAACCCCAGTTCAGACCATACAGCAAGATCCGTACATAATGCTGGAGGAGTATGAGAAAGAGATTCGGCATCTGAGACAGGAGTTGAAGCTGCAGGACGCTCTCAGTGGGAGGAGAGATGTGACGTATGAGCCCATGAGTGAGGCACAGGTGCGCTTGGTGCAGGAGCTGATACAGAAATATGTGGAAGGTATTCTTCAGCAATTAAATGTGTTTCATTTACCCTTGAGTTACTATGGATCAGACAAGTTATGGAACTAATGTGGACTATAATAATTTATGGCTTTACTTTTAGGAAGTATTCCAGAAATAGACATCCAGAATCTGAGACAGGTGAACGAGATCCTTTCTCAGTTCAAATCTCTCCTCAGGAGTCAATCTGCTTCCAGCAGACACACCCCGGTAGCTGTCAGTGTGACCGAATCGAATGAGGGACTAGCAGCCACCCCTTCCCTGCCCCCTGTCCCCTCACACACTCACATAGGTTCGAAATGAAAAGTATCTTAAACTATTTAGTTATATAAATACCATATGGTAATAATGTACTTAATATTTGAGAAATATTTTGATTGTGGTTAACGGAATCTATGCCTGTTAGCTCGTAAGGAAAAGACGGATCGTTCTGGATCGAGAGCTGGCCGTAACGCACAGAACCAACCTCGACCGGCACCCCAACCCGTACCGGAAGAGAAGGAGAAAGAGCCTCAGGTGGGAGACCTGGATAACCAGGGATTCGGCATCGGAGTAGTTCCCTCTCATCTTCAGGGCAATCATGGTAACCCAGTCACGAAGAAAGGAAATAAGAGTGTCCCTTCCACACATACAGCCGCTGTGCAAGATCATCAAGATACCTCTAGCTCCTCTCTTACGTCCCTCAAGGAACAGACCGATGCTCCCCCTTCCAAACAGGAGGTGAGGTACCTCGTCTGATAATCATACATAGAAGCTAATACTAAATTTCAGTGGTTAATTGGGAACTCCTATTAATCGGGACCAAAGTGTCCCGATGAAGCGGAGTCACCTATATATGCATATATATATGAACGATCGTACGAACCAATCTAAAAACTATAAGGCTGTCGTAGGCTATCTGGACATGATTAGTAGGACCGAATATCAAACCAAAATCTTGTGTCATTTAAAAAAGGATATTTCACCATTTATAAATTTATTTTATTTTTATGAAAACTTCAACTCTCTGCCAAAATTTAATGCCCAATGAATATGGATATGCTATGTCGTTTATACACAGGCATTTGAAGAGTTCAAGAAAGAGAGAGGTAAAGGCATCAATCGAGTGTTGGGAGAAAACAAATCCATCCTACTCGAAAAAAGAAAGATTCTTCATGAACAATCACTCTCACTGAACGAGACGAAAAGAGAAATAGACGAGCTCCGAGACAAGCTCGATGATAATACAGTCCGTGATAGGGAGGAGAAGGACAGAGTTTTGGAAGAAGAAGAATACGAGAACATCTGTAAACTAACTGAACTGAAGGGTAAGTATAAAGAATTATTGAGCGAGATTAAAGGACTCAGAAATCAGATTGAGCACTGTCAAGTTCTGGTTGATCAGACGAGACAGAAGATGTTAACTGACTTCGATAATTGGTATCAACTCACTTTCTCTCCATCAACTAATACTCTAGGTTAGTTTCACTGTAAATTACCCCTAACTTGACAATCGTCACGTTTTGCCATCCTTCATTAGACGATAATTATATTTTTAGTATATTTGGAACTAATAACGTCATTAACCAAAGACGGGGCATGCCTAATTTACGGGACGTGACTGGACGGGAGAGTCCCGCAAAATCTAGATGCCTAATTTACGGGACGGGACGGCATCCCGTCCCGTAAATTAGGTATCTTAACTCGTCCCGTCCCGTAAATTAGGTATCTTAACTCGTCCCGTCCCGTAAATTAGGTATCTTAACTCGTCCCGTCCCATAAATTAGGTACCCTTTCTGTCCCGTCCCGTAAATTAGGCATCTTGACCCGTCCCGTCCCGTAAATTAGGCATGCCCCCAAAGACGGCCGGCAATTTTAAAAGGGCTATTTTCAAGATTTAAGGTGTAAATTAAGCGTTTCTCTCAGAATTTGTCTTAAATTCACCTTAAAAAGTAGTCAATGGTGATTTGTTTTGATCGTAACACTTCAGCTGACTTCGAATTTATTTACATTATAACGTTATACTTAGTACACTCACTAGGGTTTATTTTATTATATTTTTCTGTGTACAGATCCAGATGATCAAGCTAACAAGCAATCGAAATCATCAGACGAATTCGAAGTAGAGCGATTTGAGCGTCTGAAACAAGAGATAAACAAAGAAAACCCAGAATCTACGGCATTCTACAATGCCATGTACAAAACACAACTGCGAAAGCGAAGCAATAGCTCCAAGAAACCCGTCACTTCGACGCTCAGTCCGACTATTAGGAATAAGCCTCCTACTGCACTAGCAGTTACCTGAACACACTTATACCACAGCTTTATATTGCATCAGAACTCATACGTGTATCTCTTCATTGTATTCAACTCATTAATATCATTTACTACAACTATCGTATAAATATGTGTATTGTTATAACCGACACAGAGTATTATAAGCGATTTCAAATCCTGAATAATATTTACATACTTCTGTGTATACATTGTATTAGTTAATAAATGAAGACAGTACGCTCGACGAATTATCACAACTCTGCTAAACGAAAGGTGAGAGAGTTTCAGCGGAATCGAGCTGAGGAAATCTCTCCCCAGCATCCTGTCCCACTTCCAACCGCACACAGAGATACGCGCGCATTCCAAACGATGCCAGCTGTTCCTCTGAGGACAGATAGAGCGCCGGATCTGAGATCCAAATCCACACAACAGCTGTCAGAAATAACCAGGAGTCTACAGCAGATGTCTACAGACCAGCCAGCCTATACTTTATCTCCATCCCCGCTAGAAATGAGGACCAGTCAACCGCCGATGTGAGTCTAATCCCTGGTTCATCAAAACAGCATTTTGTGCTGTCAAGTTTTCCAATGTTATTTACGGGGACAAGTCAACTCGTACCAACTACCAAAATGAAATGTACGATTCTATAGTATTTTGGATGATATATCTGTAAGAACACAGCGAAAAGAGGATTTTCTGTTGACTTGATACGAGTTGGCATGTGGTACGAGTTACTGGCATTCGTTATTTACCGTTCAATGGATAGCGATCTTACTGAATATCCATTTCATTCTTAATTACAGAGAATATACAACAGAACAGCCAGTCCCTACCCTCAACCTCCCCTCAACTTCTAGCAGGACATCTCAGTCCCAACAGAACGCACTCACAGTGCTAGCTGAGGAGAAGATGGAACTGCTGTCTCAACTCAAGTTAGAACAGACCAGGGCAGGCAGGTACGAAATGGAGCTCAGTCAGCTCAAGGTGCAAACAGAGACAGTGGAGAGAGAGTACAGGGAAGCTATGGGTAAGTTCGATGGAATTTATCCTTGGCACTAATATTCTTGTCTGCCGTGATTCTATTTTCCATAGCTTTGAAGGAAGAAACAGCTGTCAACCTAACGAGACTAGAGCGCTCAGAAAGAGATTTGGTAGACTCAAAGAGTCAACTGGAACAGAATCTGATATCTCTCAGGACTCAGTTCGAGTTGAGCCAGCAAGAAAAGCTAGAATTCCAAGCGAGGTACGAATTGATAATAATCCTAAAATGTTCTTCTTTGTTTTTAAGCGATACCGAAGTTAAAATTTTAATGAAATCGACCTTCTCCAGGTTAGAAGCAGCTCACCACAGTCTGACTAGCAGCCAGGCCGAGTGTCTATCTCTCACCAGACAGCTTGAAGACGCAATTCTTGTCGACTCGACTTATGCTGCTAAAGGCAAAGGAGACAAGGCGAGAAAAGCCGCGGAAGAGAAGTTAAAGTTAAGTATTGAAGAGAACCAGATGGTCAAATCACAGCTGGGACAGGTTACGGCTAGTCTGGAGCAAGCTGTGAGAGAGAAAGAGAGGTGTGTGTATAGAATACATTCGTAGTAAAAAACAAATCCTTTAACAGATCTTGAGAAAAATTTAAACTTGGACGCCTATGATGAGATTCCATTGTAGATGTGAGGTCCAGATCCAGGAGCTGAAGCAGCGAATGGACGAGAACACAGAACATTCTCGCAGCCAGTACTCCCAGCTACAGGAGCAGTGCGGACTGCTCAAGGCGGAGACAGAGAGGAGAGCGAGGGAAGGAGAGGAGCACAGGAAGCGAGTCAGAGAGAAGGAACAAGAACTGCATGCGGTTAGGGCCAAGTTGGAGACTGTCGGTGTAGGGAGAGAGGATAGAAGAGACAATAGCAAAGAGAAGGTAAAGACTTTGTGAAGAGTGAAATTGGATTTTTTTCTTAGATTTCTTAAAGAGTTTACAAGCACACCTCTTAGGTCCATGATAAACTGGTGTCTTTAGAGCGAGAGAGAGTCCGACTTACGGAGAGCCTAGAGAACACGAGAGTAAACCTTAGCAAGACAGAGCAGGACTTGTTCGATGCACAAGAACAGCTCGCCGACCAACGCTCAATGACGGAAGCTCTCAGGCAAGAGAAAATACGGAACAGTGAACTTGCTCAGGAGACTAAAGAGTTGGGAGAACATTTGGAGAGGATAGAAGTAGAGAAATATGATTTACAGCAAGAGATCAACCGCATGCGAGCAGAGCGAGAAGAATTTGATCAGAAGTTAGCGGAGCTGAAGCAAGAGAGTTTCATTCGAATGCCAGAACGACAAATCCCCCCTTTTACCCTCAAACGTTCCCTCAGCGATCCGAATATAACTCAGAAAGTTGAAGAAGTACTAATAGAGCGTAGAGCCAACTCTCCAATCGTCCCACCCTCTCATTCTCTACAGAAAGCGTTCGACAGCCTACAAGCTCGATTCGTGCAGATAATGCATGAGAGAGCTGAACTTGAAGATAAAATGCAGCACAAAGAAAAGCTTCTAACCCTGTTAGAGGGTGAAACGGATACCATCGGTGAGTACGTCTCCCTCTATCAATCACAACGCAGAGCACTCAAGATCCAATACTCACAGAAACAAGTGCTCCTGGAGCAACTGCAAATTGAAAAGAGGACTATGCAAGATGACATGTATAGACTGAGACAACTCGTCCAACATCTCTCACAGAGTAAGCCTATACAAGGAGACAGCGAGCTCCCACAGACAGAAATAACCGCAGTTCTAGAGAAGTATCCTGAACCGACTGCCAGTGCTGCTGTAGATAGCCTCTCTGCTGAGGAAACAAAGGAGCAGATAATGCAGTTACTCGACCGCATAGACGTGTACGATCCTAGAGTTAGAGAGCAGCACGGCATTCCCATGTTATGTCCATGCTGCACTGGAGAACTCCTTGTTGTGTAGGATTATATGCAAATTCTAGTGTGAAATGTACTGAAATTTAATGATATATTTAGTACACTTTTTAATATTCAACGTTTTTTAGTTTTAAGGTGACAAATCTATGAAATAAATATCAATTTCGCCTAAAATATATCCCTTACTAATATTACTTGTGATATGACACTAATGTTACATCAAAATGTATGTATATCTCTTGTTGATAATATTGACTGCTCAATTTCACCTAGAATATCCCCTCTACTGCATTAAAACCCGACAATGATTTGGGGTCCATTCTATTTATAGCTTGGACCCCACATTTTTTTGTTTCCCCGCTCAAAATGACTTAACCGGAAATGAGTTAGCAAAATCCATAGTCAATGTTTATATATTAAAACGCCAATAATATGCTAAAATGACAATATTTTCCAAAACTTAGCTTTATTAATTTTTGTTGATTAATTAGTTTCACATGGCTTTTGAGCCTCTCCATAACCCCAGAAGACCCGCTCCTACCAATTGGGAAGAAATGGAAAATCTAATCAACAATAAATTTAGGGAAATCATTACAAAAGTGAAAGAGAAGAGGGATACGGTTTTAGCTGAAATTCGGGATTTACGAAGAAAAGAGTTGTATCTTATAGAGTCTATTCGGGAAGTTGAAAGAATGAAGTACACGCTAGAAGAACAGATGGGGAATAATTTGGTAATAGACTTACAAAGGAAGACTATTGTGGAATTTAATGAGAAATTATCTTCTCTTCGAAAAGAACAGGTTGAAAACACAGATTATATGTTTGTATTTAATGGAAAAGAGATAGAAAGATCTCTTTCTACTCTCGGGAGTATACAACTCAGACCCAAGCACTATCTTGGCAAAGGTGTACCCAAGTTAACTTTTGGTAATTTACCAGAAAATCCCATTAAGAAACCAGTCCGAGTTTCATGTGAAGAAGAGTTGGGTTTGATTGCCCTAACTGACGTACCCACTCGGCAGATATTCCTATTTTCTTTAAACGGAGACTTCATTCAGTCATTTGGAAGAGGCTATTTTAAATTCCCATGTGCTGTGAAAATTATCAGCCACAAAGAACTAGCAGTTTCAGATTTTGAACATCAAAATATTTGCAAGGTGGTATATGACAGAGATAAGAGAACGAAACCGAAGATTTCACCAGTATACACTCAGGCTAAAACCATAACTTCGTTAGATTATGACAAAGCATCTGATCTTATCTACGCCAGTTCTTCTTCAGGCCACTGCGTACTCATCCTCACGAGGGAATACAAATTTGTGTCAAGCATTAGAGGTTTCTTACTTTTCCCTCAAAGTATTTTTGTGGCTGAAAAAGAAATCTATGTTTTAGACAAAAATAATCCTGCTTTACATATTTTATGCAAATTGTCCCATGAAAAGATTAGGTCCATCATACCCTGCGGGATTGGCCTTGAACTTGAGAACTCAGCAGTTTTCACTCTAGACCAAGATGGGTACATCATCATTGGGAAATGTCAAGGTCCTGACAAAATGCTCCAAGTCTATTCTCAATCCGGACAACTCTTACACTCATTCTCTAAGGAAGGGAATGCAGAAGGAGATGTCTTAGATCCTGCTGGTATCTTTGTTACTAAGAACAGAGATCTGCTCGTTCTTTCTCGTAACTCGAACTTTCCTATTCAGTTGTTTTAATTTGGTATTCTATTAGCATGAACTTTTAGTTTTTAAAACATTCTTTTTAGTTAGGTTTGTGTGTAGTAGAAATACTTGATACTGAACATCAGAATCAATATAGTGTGTAATTTTGTGCTTAGCTTCACACTATGTATTAGTATCTGTTGGTATTTTATATTTTAATGTTTAGCAACTAATAGCTGTATGATAGAACCAGATTGTATTGTGACTTTCAGAAGGTACTTTTATCCGATGTCGAGTTATGTATATTTAACAATTCCTATGACTATATACCAAGGAATTATCTAGGAGCGCGAGACGCTCCTTTAGGAGTATGACCCTAAGCCCGAAAGTGTTTTGGAGCATGAAAATTTAGAATATTACCCAATTAACCCTATTTTATAATGTCATTTATCGATTTAGGCGTATGAATTTATGAGTTTGAGCTTAGGAGCGCGCGTATCTCTGGAGGGCTGTATAATACCCTGCTATAATACCGTATATAGTTTATCAGCATATACGTGAATTATGATATAAACGATCCAGATTATAACCATTCATCTTAACTTAGGTAGGGCTAACACCCTGATAATTACTGATTACCTTGACAATATTTCATCCTATCTGGATGATACAATTCTATGTTGGTTTATTATTGATTTGTATACATCAAGCATTTTTAATTTCACTCATGGCGTCCATTGAACCTGCTTCAGATATCAAAGAAGACAAACCTCGTGATTGGCAAGAAATTGTAGTTTTAGTTAATACTAGTTTCGATAAAATCGTTGTAAAAGTGAATGAGAGGAGAGACAAGGTATTGAATTTAATCAAAGAGTTGCAAGAAAAGGAAAGTGGTATACATGAATCTATCAAAAAAGTAGAAATGGTTAAAGCTATCTTAGAGGAGCAAATGGATGATAATCTTGCATATTTGCAACAAAAAACAATTGCAGAATTCAGTGATAAGTTAATCGCTCTCCGAAAAGAAGCAATAATGTACTCAGATTACAGGTTTGTGCATAGTAAAAAGGAGATAGATAGAGCTCTTTCTATTTTCGGGAGTCTCGAACTCTGTCCTAACCACTATCTTGATAGAGGTGTTGTCCAGGTGGCTTTTGGTATTTTACCTGACAATCTCGCGAGACAACCAGCTAGGTTTTCATGTGATGAGTCATTAGATTTGATTGCTTTAACTGATGTTCCAAGTCGACAGATATTCCTATTTTCTATGAAAGGAGACTTCATTCAATCGTTTGGAAAAGATTATTTTAAATTACCCTTTGCTGTGAAGATTATCACTGATAAAGAACTTGTCGTTTCAGATGTTGAACATCAAATTATTTGCAAGGTGGCATATGACAGAGATAAGAGAACAAAACCGAAAATTTCAACATCGTATGAGGCTAATTCCGTAACTTCGTTAGATTATGACAAAGAATCTGATCTTATCTACGCCACTTCTGAAAACCGCTGCATTTTAATCCTAACGAGGGAATGTAAATTTGTGTCAAAGATTGAAGGTTTTATTTATCCACAATCTCTCTTTATAGCAGAAAAAGAAATCTTTGTATTAGACAAGAATAATCCAGCATTACATGTCCTATCAAAATCCACTCATAAATGGATCAGGTCCATCATACCACGTGGCATTGACCTCCAACTTCAGAATGCTGACGCTTTCACTCTCGATCAAGATGGCTATATTTTGATTGGGAAATTTTCGACTTTTCATAATGCTATCCAAATCTATTCCCCGTCTGGACATCTTGTCCATTCATTCCCTCAAAAGGAAATCAGTTTGCAAGATGCAATAATGCCTATTGGCATTTATGTCACCGAAAACAAGGATGTTGTTGTACTATCTCAGAATCCTAACTTCCCAATTCAGTTTTTCTGATAATTTAGATGCTAGATCTTAGTGTTTGAACCTGACATTTTTTTATAAGAATATTTTACCTTTTCTGAGTGTATATTAGAATGTGTGAATAATTTGCATGTGGATATAAATCTGATTATTAATACTATCTTATTATTTAGGTTAAATACAAGTACGTGTATATTATTTTATGCTAAAATTCTAAGAAGAAATAAAGTTGAATAATTTATAGTGCACACAATCCCGCATTAATACATGGAAACAACTGCAGCATTAAGGAGGGTACTTCAAATGATCAATGACATCCTTAGGTAAATTACTTTTTACAGTCCATCATATTATCACTCCACAATCAAACGAGTAGCGCGTTCTCTACACACTACGGTTCTTTGTTGCATTCAAAGCATGCTTGTAGTCCATTTTTGTTGCAAACAGTACATTTAAGATAGCCATACTTATTCAACAGTCCCTTCTTACTGCCTTGGCACCACAAGCACAGTGTAAACCGTTTTCCACCACATTGCACGCATTCAGGTATGGATTCCATTTTGAAATCTTTGAGGAGTTCCTCAAGAATTCCTTCTTTATGCAGTTCTATAAGGTTCTTACCATCCCCAAGCGGACTACCCCTTAGGAATACGTAGGGCGGCTTCGCTTCACCTTTTTGTAATCGTTCCTTCAGTTCTGATTCGTAATCTGGATTAATGCAAATATCTCGTTCTTCAAACTTGATCTTAATGTAGCTAAGCAGACCTAATATCTTCTTGCACTCGTTCAGTATATCTGTCTCTGTAGCTGAGCTTGTAGTATACAAGATCAGTTTTCCTAGGAAACCTATATCTTCATTCGGTCTCTCTGCTTCCACAACTTTCTGCACATGAAGGCTTAACTGTGACGCATCGCTGATGAGTTTGTATGAGCTTATCTTGTTCTTAACAGTGTTCTGGAATCCCCGTATTGTCCCGGATCTGCTGAGTATTGTGTGGCCGTAATCTGTTATGTCAGGCTTCTCTGACCCTGTTTTAGGAGACGAGAAACCAAAGAAAGAGACGGATCTTCTACGAGTCTTCAATGTGTTTTGATCTTTTTCATTTTCACCGTTGTTTACAGAATTATTTGGAGATTGAAATAAGTCTTCTGGTGAGTGTTGACCAGTAACATTATTCCTAATTTTTGATGACGTCATTGAAGAATGTTTACGTCTTTCGCGTTTTTTCCCATCGTCGCCTTTTCCTGTATCTTTGAGTTTATCTACAATGTCTTGCAATGTGAGTATCTCAAATTTTAATTTGTTATTGTTCGTGGATAATGAACGAATAATCCTCTCATTCATTGTATTTAGACCCTTTAGTTCCTCTTTCTCCAATTCTAACTCACGTATTCGTTTGTGCAGAGCTTGCATCTTCTCTTCCACAATATCGTCCAAAGTTTCATGGATATCTGTTCGTAGACGATTGTAAATCTCTTCAAATTCAATGTTCTCCATCTCGCGATTGTCTGTTACAACTCGAGCAGCTTTCAACAGATTCTGTTTCTTTACTTTCGTAAGCACACACAGTTTTATTTGTTATATTTATATATGGGATGTTCGCCATTGTGAAAACTTGCCAGTTCCAAAGGAATCTTTAGAATGGTTTCTGAAGAAAAAGATAGAAGATAATTTATACTGATGCCCTAACATATGGAATCAGGTCCGTATTCATCGTTATCAGTAAATGGTTGTACTGATTGACTAATTACTGACCTTCAAACTCTAATGTTTCTCTTCAATGTGTATTTTCCTATCATTCGATTGTGCGATGAATGTTGTTGCATGCTAATTTTGTTCTATCTTGTCTTCACACGTTCACATGTTGCCAGGTGAAGTTTACAAGTCAGATTATAGTTCTTAGTAACATATAGGGTTCTTATCATTTGTGACAATTTGATCAGATTTTGCTGTTAGTCAAAGATGACTTTGAAAAGCATGCAGATTCATCAGAAATTCCCCTCATTTTCTTACTGGTGACGCAATTGTGGATATATTTTTAGATTTTAGAAAGATTGAAGTCCTTTAACAATCCTTGTTTTGTGTCCTAAACACGCGGACTGTATAGTACGTCTTAATAGTATTCTCATTATAAATTCTGTTGTTAGGAAGTTCAGCACTAAATGGCACAGATTAGTCCTGGCATCGTTTTAAAGCAATCTGGCGTGATGCTAGAGTTGAGAGGAGACAAGTATATCAAGTCAGCTGTGACGCTCTCTCTCTTCGAGAAAAGTTTATCATTTCTATTTGCAAACGGAGACAACCTAGATATGCCATTATGTGAAATTGAAAACTTTGAATTCTATCAACCAATCTTTGGAGCAAGTTACATATCTGCTCTTTGGGCTGGTGTCGGGAAGTTCAGTGCTACCTTTAAAGAGGGGGGAGGTGCTTATTGTTTTGAGAAGTTGTCCGAGTTTGCAAGGAATGCGATTGGTGATAACATGTTGACTCAAACTCAGGGACAAACAATTTCACACAGTAAAAAGACACAATAACATTATTGATCATTCTTATTGTATTAAAAGCTTGTTAATATTATTTTGATATGCTCTTCTCTTATAAAATTAAAGGCACTAGTACAGCTTGGGTCGACCTCCGTTTTATTGTAACTTGTGTACCAGTAATTCATGTGATAGAAATTAAAAGATAATAAATCGATTTAATACGCGTAATTTCAGAAGGAATCTTACATGATGTCATGAGTGATAATGACACGGAAGATCAGAGTACACCGTTAAATGGTTTAATTAACTAAAAATATATTATAGGACTTTGTTTAATAAACACTTTTAAGGTAATTAAAAAATTGTTAGAAATGGCAGGGAGAGATCCAGGCCAAACTCAATTGGAAATGGAGCTGAGTTTTCTTAAACAAAAATTCCCGAAGACTCATGACCGATTCATCTTGAGAACACATTCCGAGTACGAAGCCTGTCTGCAGTTCAATTTACCTGACAAAACAAAGGTCATATTTCAGGTAACAGTAAACACTTAAATTAAATATTAATATTAAAGATTATTCATACTTGAGAAACCCTCATATGTTATGCAAATCCTCATGTTCTTGTGCCAATATTCAATACTCTTGCATATTAACGCATTTAGTGATTCAATCTGATGTCTCAGTTTTACAGTTTTTGCTGGTATTCGGATGAAAATTAGAACACATTTTTACATTAGGTCAACTTTCTAGAAGGATATCCTAAAACCTATCCGCTCTGGACAGTGGATCGGAATGAAATAATCAATTCGCATTCAGAACTAAACCTCTCGAGTGGGAATTCACAAGAAACAGAGAATCAATATCCACTCGTCTCCAAGTGTGCCTACCTCCTAGAGAAACTTTGTAAAGTATACGATGTACAACCGCCAGATGGTCTTGAAGGAATGGTTGGTTACATTTAATAGTTACATCCCATGTCATAGAACTAATTTCTAATGTAACTACGTATGTATATATGATGCACTAAACATATTAGTATGGCAATGGTACTCCCATTCATAATACCATATACAATAGGTAAAAGAATTTGCAGCATCGTTTCAGCCAGATGACGAAGTAGCAGACCAAGATGACTTGGGAGATTCAGACGAGTATGAAGACTATACCCAATATGAGGATGTGTCTGATATATTCCCAGATGATGACGTCACAACACATAACGACACTTTTAATTCGGATGGAACCAATATAGACTCGGGTATTTCAAATGAAAATCGCGATTTTTTGGAGAAAATGCGTATCAAATCGTATAAACAGTCAACCGCTCCTAAAGATAACTCCTTAACTTTATCATCAGCTATAGCAACAGACAGATTATTGAAAGAATTGAGGGACATTTACAAATCTGACGCTTACAGAGACAAGATCTATAGCATTGAAATTAGCGAAGACAACCTCTACAGTTGGGATGTGGACGTTTTCAAAGTGGATACGGATAGCGGCTTACATAAGGACCTGGTGAAACTGACCACAGACAAGAAAGGCAACTCTATTCGTCTCCATGTCACATTTACAGCTACCTACCCATACCAACCCCCTTTCGTCCGTATCGTGAGCCCGGTGCTTTCGGGGGGATTCGTGTTCCCAAGCGGCGCTATTTGCATGGAACTTTTGACACCTCAAGGCTGGTCTAGCGCCTATTCACTCGAATCAGTCATTTTACAAGTTTCAGCGACTATGAGTAGAGGCGGTGCTCGCATCAACTTTGAGAGTGACGCATCCATGTCTTACTCAATGCACTCCGCACAATCTGACTTTAAAGTGATCGTCGAGTCCCATAAAGACGGCTGGTACACACCTCCTCCGAATGAAGGCTAGCACAGCGTCCGAATGACTGGTTTAACAGGGTCTGAGTATGTAGATTATTTTAAGGATTTAACTTGTTTTAATTTTTCTCAATTAAATTAACCGATTTACGTATAATCTTTGATTAGATTCTAATTGTTCATTTGCTTTTATCTCCACAGTCTGTTCTATTTTTATCTCAATAATTAACAGTTCCTATAATTACGATCTCATAAATATTACATTTACTGTTATAAATTTTGTGGGGTTAGGAATCAGGCGTTCTACAATGGCTGTACACCTGCATTATGGTTTTGATGACGTAACGAAGTCACCTTCCTCTCTCTGAAGTAGATTATCTCCCACATTATAAACCTTATTATACCATTTGTAAATTGTATCATTAGAAATAATATTATTTCTAATTTTTCAATAATAATTTCATTGGCTTTATTTAAGTTTTGAATATTCGGGGGTGAGAAGAGGCATTTAACTTCAAAGAACTGTCGGGGGCTATCCCAAGTCCCCAGAGAGGGTTACAGACCTGTAATGATATGTATACCTCCTGCTGAATTTATAAAATAACTCCATTTAGAATGAAACTAATCTCCAATGACTTTTCGAAAATAGACCATGGATTATAAAATACAGACAGAGTTTTTTTCAGGTTATCTATCAATTTATATGATAAAGAATGGCAACTCGAGATGTAGATCCTGCTGACATTTCCCTCCCGTCATCTCCTGAAGCTGAAACAGATCCGCGTAAACTGAAAGAGTTAGAAGATGAACCCACTCAATCTGAAATGGAAGATGATTCCATCACCGCGTATGGAATGTACCAGGGATTAGTCAAAGCGTGGAGGAATGAGCTATTCTCTCCAGAAATTCTAGCATACAAAGGAGACTACGTTGAGTGTATGTTAGAGGTGATTAAGGCTTTGGAGGAGAATTTGAAAGGCTCAGCAGTGCCTGAGATCGTCCGTAGTCTACATCAGCTCGAACTAGAGCGCGTGAGGTACGTACTCAGTGCCTATCTGAGACAGAGACTGGATAAGATTGAGAAATACGCTGAATACAGTCTGACAGAAGATGTTGAGAAGTTGTCAGGGGAAGAACAGGAGTTCACCCGCGATTTTATCCACAACATGGACACTCTATTTGATAACCTAGCACTCAGACATATGCCGCCCAATCTGAGGACTTTAGATAAGGAAAAAGCAAAAACTACCCCGAACCTCGACGAATTTGTATTCGCGAGAGCTAAGGAGGATGTGGGAGAAGTACCGTTAGAAGAAGATACTATAACTGTAGAAAAGGGTTCAATACATATCCTCCGTTACTCAGAAATCAGAAGTCTGGTGGAAAAGGGAAAGATGGAACTTATTTAGCAGGGTAGTAAGCTGATCACTTATTTGTCGTAAATTGATCTCATTAAACATACTGGCTACGTCTCAAATAGTTATTAATAGGGATTATTAGGGAGATATTATATTATCTAGGTTTGATAGTAACAAAAGTAGAATTAGTTATTCAATTTGATCTAATACAACGGAATAAACATGGTACCCCAATTAATAAATACAGTCGAAGCCTGTTTTTTGTGCTAATCGCTTTTTATTTGTTGCTAGTTGGTATCTGTAAACATTTCATTTGTAGTAGTAACTCCATTACAAAATAGTCGGGGGTTTTGTCCGTCGTTTTTTTATCTCCTAGGCTATGGAATCATTCGGATAAAAAAACCCGACTTCGACTGTATTTACAAGTTCAACTGAATATTTACAAGTATTTAATTATTCCAAAATGTAAAAACATTTGTTTATGATAAATAGAAATAAAAAAGGTGCACTTGACAAAGCATTCAATTCTATACACAACTTGAACACCACAAAAATAAGATTAAAAAGTGTCTTAATGCACGCAATCTGATGTGCTAACAATCCATGCTGTGATCACTCAGTTAGCAGGGACATGCGCTATCTTTGTCTTTCTGAGAAGTTAAATTGACAGATTGGTTCTTTTCTAAGATGTGGCTTGTTTCGTTCTTTAAAAACGTATCTAACACGTGATAAAATGCACTGGTCACATTCTCTGATGTCTTTGCAGATGTCTCGTAGTAAGCAATATCATTGTTTTCACACCAAAAGTTCGCTTGCTCTTTACTAACACATCTCTCTGATTCTAAATCCTTTTTATTTCCGATCACGATAAATGGGAACTTCGTACTGTCTCTTATATCTGCGTAGTAGAGAAACTCTTTCCTCCAGAAATCAATGTTAGCGAAAGATTGCCTGTCATTCAACGCGAAAGCTAGAACACAACAGTCGGCTCCTCGATAGAAAGGAGTTCTTAGGCTCTTGAATCTCTCCTGGCCTGCGGTATCCCAGATTTGCAGCGTGAACGAAGCGCCGTTCACTGAAATATCTTTATTCAAGAATTCGACGCCTATGGTGTGAAAGGACTTCTGTTCAAAATGGTTTTTAACGTATCGCGTCATTAATGCGGACTTCCCGACCCCTCCATCACCTAACAATACGACCTTCAGAAGTGTAGATTTAGACATACTTTTAACAATCTATATTATTTAACCGTCCAAAGGCTTAAATATAAATTAAAATCAGAGACGCTCATGTGACATAATACCCAATTGGCATACAAATTCTTAAAACCCCTATAAACTAGCAGCGAGTTCAAATATTGTACATAGTATGAGCTCAAGTGAATATCACGTTGCAAGTCCTTACGCAGTCTATAATTACATAATATATGATACAACATTATGCTCAGTGATGTGGCTAGGTAGATTAGTGGTAGGGAAAATCCATTAGGATTTTTCCAATCAGATTCTGGAGTATGTAATATAATTCTGTTTATAAAGACGGGATAATAACAAATCGCCATTTAGCTTGATATTAGAACAAAGAGAAAATGTAAGTTGGAATATAATATCTACCATTTTAATATTCAAGTTTAATTATGTACTACGATCCCCATAGGCCTTACAACGTATTAATATTGGGCTCTCCAGGATCTGGAAAAACTACACTCATCTCAAATTTCACAGTAGGTTCATATAATACTACTTACTATATTAAAACTGGACACTTTGTTAACAGAGGGGTTTGGTAAATGAGATATTGTATGTGGGTGTTTCTCTAAAACTTTGCCACCCTGGGGAGTTGATCCCGTTTTATGTACAAAACCCGTTCAAAAATCGACGTCTATGTAATAAATGTTTCCTTACTTTTTTTGTTTTAATGGGACCCTAAATCTCAAAGTCTGTTGACGAAGTGTTCGAAAGTGTATTCTATTAATTCACACATAAAATATAACTATCCACCGTATTTGTCTCGAGAGATATTTTCAATGTTTTTGTTCAGTTGGGGAATATTAATCTTCTTTCCATTTTGTGAGTAAAGCATGTCACTATTGAATTGTCCATCTCCCTGAGTTACAATAGACCAACTCGCGACCAGCAAATCAACACCGTGAAAAACAACATTATCCACCATCCTGTCATAGAGAGTTGGGTATCTTATCGAGCCTCGAACTAACGCTAAGTCACCAGCCGCGATATCTTTATAGATCTTTTCTAAGTCCAATTCTTCCTCTCCCAACTGGGTATGTCCGCACACGCATCGATGATGCCTACTCATTAAGGTAGAGTGTGACCAATGTTTACGACCATCCACTTTGACCATATCTCTCTTAATACGTGAATAAGTAGTGCGAACACCAAACGCTATTAGCCTTTTGCCATCTTCTTCATACCATTGAGGCGCCCTATGAACACGCCCACATATGATAACATAGTTTTGTGATAGCAATTCCGGAGTAGTCTTGGTCGAAGTGATTTGTGTTTCATAACCAGTTATGAAAGCTTTGTCAGAAGAGCTAACTCGGGGAATGAAAAATAATCCTCGAATCGAATCTCTTGCGTGAATAAACTGTCTGAACATGTATGTCCTCTAGTATTGTGACCTTATTAGGAGGCAAAATGCTATGAGGATATTGAACTTTGTATTAAGAAGCAAATACACGGGAGAGGGGATAAAATCACCTCACCCAGATTGTAAACCCCCTGAGAACATTAGCATGGATTCGGGGGTATATAAATCTATAAACTTTAACTTTAACTTTTACAGTCATACTTACATCATGTGGGTTTTTGAGACCATGCTTCAACTCCACTTCGTTATAATAAAAAAGTTTACTAATGTGCCTTCAAGATAGGAATCTCATTTCCGAATTGTGATCGTATTCGAATAAATGTTAATACCCATCGAGACACAGCAACCTCTCGAAATATAATAATATTACAGAAAGTATTTAAAATGAACTCGAATTAATTAATTATCACAATAAACACGTATGAATGATAAGTTTGTTCCATCACTGGAACAGATCATCGTCTTCTTCATCTATCAATTTTAAATATTTTTCGTAAACTGTCGTCTCAAAATGATGCATTACATGTCCGACTGCCAAGCCAATTGAACCAGAGAGTACATGTCTCATTGGCTTGTACATCACTGGACGGCCAGCTAGGAGATGGCCCCACATGGTGGTGAAGAGTCCCCAACTTGTGTAGTATATGTATGTAGAGATGGGCATGAGTAGGCTGATCTATTGACGTTTCTAATTGAGTCTAAATTGAGAATGGAAGTTAGAGAAACAAGTTTGGAAAAAATGAATTGTATGTATTTTATTTGGTTGTTTGTTTGATCTTTCTTTCCAAACTGTTAAATATCTTAAGGTGAACGAACATTCGGTAAGATGGGTCGATTTTGAAAATTTAAAAAAAGCCATGTTTTATACAAAAGTTGTGAAACTTTCTTATTCAAAACCCCCAAAAGTCCCTGAAGGGAGGATTTTGGGGTGTCAAAATCACCACATGGAGTAACAACCTGCAAAGGATCTTTTTTGCAAAATTTCCAACCTCCATTCATTTCTTTGAGCATAACTCAGCGAGTTTTCATGCTATCTTGATACTCTTGACGGGAATCGACGCAGAATTGCTCAAAACATTAAACTAACTTTTAAATTCTTTTAAATGTCTATCCAATTTATTATAAAAAATCCGGTATACGTGTATGATAGGATAGTTGTTCTATAGAGACGAGGTTTTCAGAACATAACAAGAGTAACTACACATGAACTCGAAATAGTCGGAGAATCGATCAAAGTCAATTTTGTAAGTTTATAGTTCTACTAGCTTCATTCATTACCATGCAACAACTTCATAAATAAGCATCTCAGATAGAAGGGAAACGACTGGAGGGTGAAAATTACACAGAGACATCATCAGATATAATTATTATTCTCTTCGACCTCAATACTGAAGTAAGTATTAGTACTTCTAAAAGTGTATTGAGATAATAATTACTTTTTCAATATAGGAGCCATCTAGAGAGATTGACCAGTGGCTGATAGAGAGTAAGAAGATTAATAAAGAAGCTCATATCACGCTCATTGGAACGCATCTAGAAAACGAAGCGAGGGTTTTAGACACAGCAACCATCGCTGTATGTAATTTCAATTTTTTCTGCCGTCGAATATTGAAAGATAGACATGAAATTTAGAAATCTACGCACATCAGACTAAATCGGAGTTGTATAGTGGAACCTGCTATAGCGATCACTTGTACATAACGGGCAATTAAAAACAGTCCCTTCGTCGACTTTCCCATTACCATTAACCTCTACATAACGACCACCAGTACATAACGGTCATTTTATATATATTAACTATAACTCTTATATCCCAAAATTTCAAAAAAATTAATTAATTAGACTTGGTGTTCCCATTTACATACAATTATATGATATAGAAAATCTGCCTTCAACAAGAAGTACATCTCTGGTACCATGAAGTCGGGAGATCTAACATAGTCACAAGTTATGACAACATTGTCTCTACAATCATAGTCAGAAAACTTGTCATCGAGAAGCTGAAAACGGTATTAGAATGGACATGTTATTTTACTTGTTACTATTCCTCTCAAAGATACGTAAGAGTGCATTGTAAATAATGGAAATATAATTAAAAGTAATTAATCTATTTTTAGATCAAAGGGAAGGAAAAGGAGACTTTCTTAGATACGGTATGGAATCATATATACTAACTGTATTATTATCATTACTATTGACCGAACAATTTTCAGAATCTTTCTCGATAAGCTTTATAATGAATCGTTTTTGTTAGATCTTTAGATGGTCATTCAGCTGCAAAAGTTACGAGCTAGCCAATACACTGTTAGAGCTAGGATATCAACCAACTAAAGTTGTTGTTGGAGAATTCTACAAAATTGCTGGAGAGTGTTTATTCTCACAATATCCACCCATCAAGTTTTGTATGGTAAGTACGTTGTAAGAGAATAGAAGTACCCTAAGTTGTTCGTGAAAAATGTAATAGCGGATTCCCTAACTGATGCGTGTTCGTTTGAAAAAAAAATAGAAAGATGTTGCATATACAAATTCCATTGTGTATTAAGGTGACGAATAAGCGAGGTATTTCGGGAGATTACTCTATGGAGCCTATCTGCACCACACCAGTTAACACTGGGAGTTACGTATGGGAACCAGAAGAGGTGGAACAGCCGTTGAAGACGGAGGGGTGTGGAGCTAGTTATGATTCACGACAAATGATAGGTAAGTTTAAATATACACAACTATGCCTTCAAAATAAATGAATTATGTGTATATAGATTGGAGCGGGAAGAAATTAAGATTTCTACATCCTACTTGGTTTCTACCTTGCACAGGTATGAATCATGCTTGTTCTTGCATTCTCGTCATTTATACATAAATTTGCTAAATTATTTCCTTCCCAAAGCTAGATCTCTTCAAATACCAAGCTTTATCAGTTGTTAAGCTCCGTAAGAATAAGTTGTACTTCATTCCAAGAGAGATTTACAACATTCCAGAGCTGACGTACTTGGATATCTCACACAATCGTATTTCCCTCCTCCCAGGATTATGGATTCTTGGCTCGAAATTGCAAGTTTTTCTAGCCAACGACAACAACATTGTAAAAATCGATTTGGATAATTATGGATTTGAAGAAGTATCTTTTGAGCCTAACAACGCCAGAGAGCTTAAGAATTCAAAATCAGGGTTGATGAGTAGCGGCTCGCAAGATTTGTTTGGCTTGTTTGGAGAAGATTTCTTTCGAAAATGTTACAGTAAAATTTGGATGTTACAACTGCAGAATAACAACCTAACAGAAATTCAAATCACACTACTGGACTGCCTCAAGTTACTAGAATATCTTGACATCTCCAACAACCCTGTTAGTTAGTTGATGCGAGTAGTTTATTATATTCTACACCACCCCCTCCCAAATTAAAAATTCGGTTACTTAGTAGAATAAAAACAAATCGAATAGTCTGTATTGCAGTTATTGGAAGTCAATTAGGAAAATCATCATTCGAGAAATACAATAGAACATCTATAAGTGAGGTCTCTAATAAATGGGGAACCTCTTTATGTGGGTCTATTTTGGCCCATCTTAATTCGTTTCCATACTAATGACTCTATAAGTGGGGAAATGGGAAATGGGGGAGTTAAAAATTTCAGAAACCATTTTCCCATTCAAATTAACCTCTTTAATTGGGGGAGGGGGAGTGGTAAGAGGGCGGTTTTCTGGACACGATTTGCAGCTTGTAATAAGATTGGTTTTCAGACCATCTGTGTTGTGACAACATTTTGATCCAAATAGTCAGAAAATGAACGAAATAGTGTATTATTGACCTAAAATGACTAAAAAGAATTACTCTTTTTGGATTTATTCAAACCATTTTGGCTTAACATCTTGTGATTACGGTACAGAACCGTAAGTGGGGAATGGGGGAATATGTACGTCCCGAGCTCCCACTGTATTGTATTTTAAGCTATACTATAATCTGTAAGAATATTGTGTAATATGCATTATACTATTACACATAGATAAAGATTCTCTCCGGATCTCTGAGCAAAACTCTCAAATACCTCAACGTTGATAACCTCCCTCTCATCTCTCCACCACGTTACATCGCAGATCTTGGAATCGCACATCTGAGAGTGTCAGTTAGAAAGATTGAATATCATTTTGCACTCAATTATAATTTAAAAAAGCTCTCGATTCAATGTGTTTCTAGATACTTGGACCAATTGAACACAACTGAAGATAACAACACTTGGAATCGACATAGGATTGTTGTGGTGGGGCTGCACAAAGCTGGGAAGACACGGCTTGTGCAAAAGATTTTGGAAAAAGAAACTGTCCAAACTAATTCAACAAATCAAGGATTGCATATCCATGAATGGAAGACGAAATCAAAAACGCTTCACTTCTGGAAACGATTGGATTCGATCTTCGATATTTGGGATTTTTCAGGAGATCCAGTAAGTAGACTGACTATGTTCGTTTTTCTGAACCCCCAAATGACTTTTTCTGTTACTACGAAATCCATTTGAATATGCTATTATAAATTTATCCATAGATATTCCAACCTCTATACAACCTGTTTCGACCGAGATCTAGCCTCCATCTCATAGTGTGCGATATCACGAAGTTCCTAGAAGACATCCGTTTCCAAAGCAGCCTACAAGAACCATTACGCATTCTACTGACGTCATTGCAATCTGTTACTTGGAAAAAGGACCAGCCTCTTATGTGCGTGCTCGTGTTCACACATTTGGACGAAATAGTTCGGGTATGTTAACTTTAATTAAACACAGTAAAACTCGGATGTTCAAATTCACCAGCATCTCGAATGCTTTAAAATTTTGCTTAGGATGAGAAGGAAATAAAGAAAGCTATTGTAATAAAGTCGATTAGGAGGTACATCAAAGATACGAACTTGGTTCTTATCAATGATATGTCAAATGGTACCTACGAAAAGTCAGATCGCATTAATCCGAATGGTGTCAACCTACTCCCAACAGTGGTAGACGTGCACTTCGTAAGCTCGGTTACAGGTACGACATATTAGACTCGTTAATTGATTGAATACAACTTTGGTTCAGGATTTTGATTTCAACTTAATAGGTGAGAATATACACAAGCTACAGGCCCGTCTTACTCAAGATATTTTGATCCGAGTAGAGCAAGCTGCGTATGCCAAGTGTGTACCAGAATTTTATCTTGAATTTGAAAAAAGAATTCGAGAAGGCAAAGTAAGTTCTAAAAAAATGACGAATATTTTTAGACTTTCTAAATCCTAATTCTTTCATAGGAAAGTATTAAAAATCGTCAAAAGAAAAGAATGAATGTACAACATCATCAGTTCGACAAGTTATTAAGTCTCCCACTTGTGTGTTCGGATGACATATACCACTCACTGAGGGGTGCAGGGCTGTTGAATAGAGGATCTGGACCAGAGTATGGGAGGGAGACAGTGTGTGATATGCTCACGTTCTTTCATGAGGTAATTATTTGTTTTTAAATAAATATATTTTGTATACGTACGTATATTTTGAGGTCACTATCAGTACATAATATTATTGAGCAAAGCAACGCTTGCAAGTGAACAAAAAAAAGAAAGCTGTAATTATATATATTTTTGGCTGATTGATATAATTTTTATTAATATCGGACTTTGATAATTGTGTAAAATTGATGAATCTTTGAAAATATAAAGTGGAAACTAAAGTTAAACGTAAAAATGAGAGCAATTACTGCGGCCATTTTAGTCCTAATAGCTATGCATCCTAAACCACGGCATTATCTCGGATCAGATCCAATATACAGAGCTCCACATGCACTTTTTGAAAACTCATTAAATACTAACCTCCTTCTCATCCTAGCTATTTATTCCAATTTTATCATATAACATTATTTTCGAATAAAAAAATATTATTTTCGAATAAAAAAAGAATATTTTCACTAAAAAAATAAAATTTCTTTCACCGTAAATTACTGGAAAGTTTAAAGATAGGTGAACGCAGGTCCTCCCCCCTTTCTCGGGTCGCTAGCTGCGGAGACCCCTCCCAATTGACTGAGAACCGCGTCCACAGCACTGTATGCATTATCACCGTTGGTAACGTTATCTACTCCCTCGTAGATACTCCTGAGAATAACCTCAGCTTTCTTTGGGAATCCATTCTCTATGTAGAGTTCTTGAGGGATGAGTTGGTCGTGAATTCGTTTGGTAGAGACTGCTTCCTCAGGATTCATTCCGAACGAGAGCAAGTCTAGCAGCACTTGAACGACAGAGGTTGTGATGAAGGAACCACCAGATGCTCCAGATATTGCGTGCACTTTGTATTCATCCTTTGTAGTCGATCTATCGAGTACAATCACGGGGGCCATGGAGGATTGGGGGCGTTTGCCGGGTCTGATGAAATTGTGTGGAGAGGGAGGGAGATGGAAGGCGTTAGAATGGTTAGGGGTAGAGAAATCGTCCATTTCATCGTTGAGGATAATGCCATAAGTGGGAGTGATAAGGCCTGATCCGAAGTGCAGATTGACACTGATAGTGACAGACACAGCCATTCCGTCAGGATCGAGAATCGAAATGTGTGTTGTGCCATGGTTATCTACCATCATATTAATGGCCCCGTAGTGGCTAGGCTCATACGTTTTGTCATCAATCTTCTTGTAGATTTGCTCTCCAGTCTCTTCCTTCATTAGCTCTTCCACCATCTGTGTTAAATTTGAGCTGTGTACAAAATCAGGATCTCCAAAGGAAAACCTCTCGGCGTAGGTATATTTGAATGCCTCTACGATTCTGTGGTAGTCCCATCCGGTTGGAGTGGAGTTGAACTTTTGTTTGTTAAGAATGTTCATGCAGTAGAGAACAGTAGGGCCTCCGCTTGGGAGTGGAGCTGATATTAGTTTGTATCCTTTGTACTGGGTCGTGATAACCGGTTTAACTAGCGCCTTGTAGCCCATCAGATCTCCCAGCTCCAGGATGCCCCCATGTTCTCGTGTGTACTCCACTATCTCCGCTGCGATGTCTCCAGTGTAGAATGCATCAGCTCCCTCGGCCTGTAGTTTCCGTAGGGTTCTGGCTAAACTAGGCCTCTTCATCCTATCTCCTTCTTGTAGCGGCTTTCCATCGCGAGAGAATTCGGTGTGATAGATTGAGTTTTGGGACAAAACACTACTCAATTTATCAAGAATCTCGGCGAGGTATGATGAAACAAGGAATCCATTTTCAGCTGCTGCGATTACTGGTTCAAAAAGTTCTGCCCATGCAAGTCTATAGGAGAGATTTACTTCGATAAGATATACATCAGCAAATATTCTCATTTCGAGATTTCAACTGATTTGACAAAATAAATTGACAATTGTCACGTGGCCCTTAAACTTTATTTAACCTATGAAATGGAACAATATGACCATGGAGAGCATAGTTCCACTTACTTGCCGTATCTTGTGTGGGCTATTTCCAATCCTCTCATCTCTCCTGGAACAGCTACTGAGAGGCCTCCCCTTGTTGAGCTGCTATTTTCTCGCTTAAACATGTCCTCAGTTGCAGCACTAGGAGCGATTTCTCTGAAATCAATTGTCTCCATCCTGGTAGCATTTTGAAACACAACCATGAATCCTCCGCCACCTACCCCGTTATACTGTGGGCTGTATAACCCCATGCATAGAATAGCGACGAAAGCCGCATCAACAGCATTGCCTCCCTTCACCAACACATTCCTGCCCATTTCTGAACAGCTTTTGACATCAGTCACCACAACCCCTGTGCCTATTAGAGTGTTGGACTGAGACTGAGCTACCGAAATTATAACCGCGAGACTAACTGATAGAAATAAGACTGATGCTGCGGCAATTAACAAGAGGAGGAGAAAGCCTTTTCGACGTTTTGGAACCTTTTGATACCAGCTTACACTATGTTGCCCACCTCCGAGTTTCTGATACTCATTCCAATTCATGTATGTACGTGTATGTCTAATTGTGAATAAGAACGGTAATTCGAGTCAATCCAATTTCTTCATACAATACACCCTCGCTAAATCCGAACACCCAAAATAGAATCTTATTCGCCTCTAAGCTTTGAATCAACTTTTATAATCTTATTTCTTTAAATAAGATTGAGAAGAAAAGCAATCATAAAATAATATCCTATTTTAATATTCTAACAGTACAAATTTATTATAGTTACATATACCCGTTGAATTAGTGATTTATTTCACTGATCTGAACGATTTTTTCGATAATTGGAGCTGTTCGGATTAGCGAGGGTGTATTGTAGTATATTAAATACCTTTATCTGCATGTGAGAATGAATAATAGGGAAGGGGAGGGGAAGCCCACATCCCTGTATTATCACTTTATAACAAATCAAGAAGTAAATAATATGAAATGAAAAGGTTTAGTTTACATAAGAGTGGATTTTCAAGCAAATCATTCAAACATCGCTTCCATTCTACTGTCAAATGGGGAAATAAGTAATATAGAATGGATACTGGCAAATCAACAAATTTGAGGGGTTTCTAATAAACAAACAAACAAACAAACTAAGTCTCCATTGGGATATCGTTAATGTCTCTATCTATATTCATGTCAGTGACGAAACGCATACTCTGACAATCTAAATTCCTCAAGTTAATCAAGACACATGTCTTCACCGAACTGAAATCAGGCACAAGAACCAAGAGTGAGTTCTGCTCTTGCTCTTGAAAATATTTGTACTTGAATTCAGGTTGGTTGGCAGCGAAATAGATATGAGGTACCTCCCTTATGAGGAATGGTTCAATGTGAGAATTTTCGTACGGGTAGCAGCTGAGAGTCTCAGGGGCGGTAGGAGCCATGTGTCCCCATTTTAGAGTGTTCTCAAGTATCTCCAAACGGTCCTCTGTGGTGCAGAATTTGTATATATTGTCGATGTTCTGACCGGAAGTGCCTAGAAAAGTTCTGCCGTCAATATTCATGAAGTTAGGATTCGTCACCATATTAAGTGTGGAGTAGCTGATAGACTTTGGGAACATTGGCTCATATAGTGGTTGCTGCGGTAACGTGATGTTACCAGGCTCATTCTCCCCTGGCATCAGGGTAACCTGGACCGAAGACACGATCCGAGAGAGATACTCATCAGCTACACTGACACTCTCCAGAGTGCAGATAGTCTGGTTCTTCTCACCTCCCTTCCCCCTCTGTGTACTCTCGTACTTATCAGCGATCAGGTTACCAGCAATTATGACGTGACACACCTGAGACATAATCTCACCACCACCTCCACATCCAGTCAGCTGATCAATCAGCAGTTCTAAGCTTAGTACATCTGCGTTCACCCCGCCTACATTCAAACCTGACACTAGTACCACGTATTTATCATCTCCGATGGGGATGGATTTCTCAGGGCTAGGGAGAGAAGCGAATGCGAGCTCTTCAACCTGAAAACGTCCCTTATTTTCCTGCTTCCCGAGCACCACGATTGGTACCCCTGTGACTAGCCCCCCTGCCTCCCTTTGGTCCATTAGAAGCGTGAGACGTAGCGAGTGGTCCTCTATGATGATGTAGTCCTCTTCTTCTGTGTACTTCCTGCACGGGGGGAGTGGGATCAAGTGATGGTCTTCTGACAACTGTTTCAGGACGCTAGGCTTCAGACGCATGTCTTTGAAAACATTTCCAACTATGCAACACCTAGACAATGTATAAATACGATCTAAAGCATTAGAGTCCAAAATATATACTTCCCTCACCTCTCTCCTTCTACAATACTTCCCATTTCAACGAGCGGTTTGATTCCCCATTTCTTCTCAGCTGTTTCTTCCAACCTCTCCCTCACTCCCTTCATACGGGCATTGTATATTTGCGCGTATTGCTGAGCATATTTCCGAGTTTTCACTATGAAGGTCGTATTCTGGTTTTGGAAATCACACACAGATCTCTCTATAGGCGTATGGGTTTCTGTCTGCGATTGTGATTGGGTGTCTGGTAGATCAGAATCCATTTGACCCTGACTCAATTTACCAGCTAATGGGGGAAATCAAAATAAATTCACATCTTCACCGGTTTCAAATGGGTATACAAATTATAGATATTTTACAAATTTCTTTTTAGGAAGGACTCCTCTACAAATACGTAAGCAAAGACAATATTTGGTACATTTCATTCAACCTACAACTGCTAGGGAATGTGCTCTCCGACATTCTCTCTCACTCACAGATGGGGACCAGTGACTTCTGCGGCAAGTCACCCCCTGGTATCCTCCCAGTCGAACACATATCTATGTTATTTGTACCATCCAACATATGTAAGTTACAGTATAAAGTTATATATTATAAGATGGTGATGATTTACCATTGCCTATTTATATAGCGATAAGTGAAACGTACAGAGATAGAAAACTGTCTAAGGGATATGATAGTCTTTCACACCTGCAAGAATATATCCCGGAAGTGTTGGAGGACTTTTTGGTATGTTTTGATTTGGTAAATGTTTTAGTATATATCGCGAATAGTTTTATATTTAAATGAAATAATTAAAAACTCATCAAAACCAAGATTCTGTAAACAACATTTTTATTTTGTTTTCATAAAAATAGACATTCCTGACAGCTCATAACATCTGCACACTACTCTCAAATAGTCACGTGCTAATCCCAGCTGGTCTCAAGCCCTGCCTTCCCTCTTGCATTCCGAGGAGAGAAGAAGGTCAGGTTGGAACGGACGCGTACTTAATAGGCAACAAGTGCAAGAGAATATACAAAATGCAGTTCATGCCCCTAGGATTCTGGAATGTGCTCCTAATGAGAGTAAGTTACACTACGTAAATACGTATAAGCTATCACAAGGGGGCTCAGACGCAGATTTTATAGTATGTGGACCATCTTCAAATCCAGGGTGGGGGTAACCCCCCCCTAATCCTACCCAATGTAACATACAAATACAGGTGACTCCACTTAATTGGGGCCTATCATGATAGTATTTTGTTTCGATTAAGCGGAGCTCCCAATTAACTATGAAATTTAGTATTAGCTTCTACTATGTATAGGAACCATTCCGTTCCTGGAGACTTGTCTCAATTAAGCGGAGTTGACTGTATGTATAAATGTATGTTATGTCGATTTTGACAAATTGTTAATTTTGCAAAATTACCAGGTGTTCAAGATGTTTTTTGTAAAATCGACCTAAAACCCTGTTGCTTTATGAAATAGATATATTTTCAACGAAATCTGAAGTTGATTATTAATGATTGGAATTTTTCTCTACAGTTACTAGTTAATCTGCTGCCAGTCGCCTTACCAGGAGGAATTGAATTGAATAAACTCGAACCATTTGAGACGCTAAACTTCCAATCGGAATGTAACGAGCTTAAAACCAGCCCTGAAAACCTACCCAAACAATTGAGGTAAGCACGAATACGAATATAATATCAATAATACTAATCTAAACTAGTTTCTTCAATGTCTTCTGATCCCCTACACTCTGAATCTTTGTTAGTTTTCTGGTCCCTCAGGCAATATTCCGAGTTGTCAGGGAAGGGGAATAGGAATGGGTGCCAATTCCCTTGAATAGAAGGGCGTGTCGTGTGCCAGTATCGCTTTATCTGCCCCACATTGATCCCTGAATGGGATCTCAATCTCCAGAATTCAATTTTTATTTTCTCTTCATCCAATTGCGCAAGAACGACTGATATTTTTCTCCCGCAAAGATAGTCCGCTTCAACTCTCGCCTGGCCAGCATTCTTACGAAGGTAGATTGACACAGAGGGTACCTTTTTCGCGAAATCTAACAAATTTTCATCTAAGAACTTCCTGATACCATAACTAGCGTTTTGAGAGGTCGAATAGAAGATGGTTAGTCTTTTCAACTGGATTAGATTGCGACCCATTACTCCCAATTCTACAAACGGGAGAGAAGACATCCCGTAATAACAAAATCTAATTGTTCAAAGAATAAATATAAATTTGTTCTTAGAAACGACGTTGAAGATATCACACAAAGTTTCATCGTCAAGTGTCTACCTACAGCGACCTTATTACCAGATGGAATTAGATTTGAACTGAAGGAGTTCCTCACTGCAGAGATTTACTATTGGGGCAGTGGCGTTATCATTAGTTCGGACCAGGGATGGAATCTCAAGGTACCAATGTTAAAATATCTAAGCATTTTATCTTCATAAAAAATCTCATCTTCAATTGGTTATATAAAATCTACAATTCAGAGCTTTACAGTATACGAATATTCTATAGATATGTGCGTGTGAAGACACACCAATACAACCCGGCATCCTAACAGATGCTCATGGTATCCAACTCTCTCTGTACGCCGACAATGATTCAGTGGAAACGAGACTTTTGAGGTTGTCTCATGACGTCATCATCCAAGTAATAGCTTACCTTCAAATTTTGATAATTATATACTTGTATATGATAGTAGTGTTACATAAATTGTGTATTTTTCAGACGATACAGATGCACTTTCCAGGCCTATGCTTCACTTCAGAAAAGTCTGTGCCTTGGGTAGAAGTGTATGCCCTGATTGACAACCAATCTGGCCTAATATTAGATTACGGATCAAATCACCCATCAACTTTCAACCTAAAACTGCTATCGGGCATACTTCACCACAGCTTAGAAGAAGAGGCTCAGTTGAAACAGATCGACCTGAGGGAAGTTATGCCTGACATCCTCATGAGGGACATTCCTTCTCGAATGAACTTGACAACAAGTAACTACCATTAAAATTGATGTGTAAATGAATTGAATTTTATACACATATTTTGCAGGTCAAAATTATGTATTTTTCGAGGGAAAGGAAGAACCACCACAAGTTGATGAGGTGTTTACACCAGAAGAGAATTGTTATTTCGAAAGACATCTTTGTTCCAAGGGTTGTATGGATCTCATAAAAACAGGTTCAGGGGGAATAGAACACTTGGTAAGATTGTCAGTTATAATTATTGTGAACACATACGTACTATTTATATTTATTTTCAATTTAGTCAAAACTCGAGGCTCCGTACAAACTAATGATGAGAGAGTCACGCAACCTTCTTAACATATCTAATGAAAACGTATGTTGAATCCTTTACAAATGAAAATGGTGAAATTTATTCTATAAAGAATGCATTTGTAGGTAGTAAAATTTGTCGGTGTAAACTTCCACCCTCCCATGATTTTACTCTCAAGATCTCCTCACGGATCTCTCAGAGGATATCTAACTGAAAAGAATTGCGGACTCAACAACATCGCAACACATGCAGTAGCAATGCAGGTTATCAGCGAGATTCAATGAGTAGCACGGAGCATTCACAAATGTATGTAGTTACGATGTGTTTTCTCGTTTAGGTGGTGAGTACGTTGTTTTTCTTAGAACAACAGAACATCTGTCATATACAGCTAACATCTGATACAGTGCTAATCTATTACTTTGAACCAATGAGGATAAAACTATCTGATGCTGGCATATCACACTACTCTAAAACGCAGGTACTATATTCAACAAAATTTGGACATAAAAATACGTGACAATGTATTATGTGTGTTTCTAATTAGACATTGGTTTGTACGAGAGAAGAACAAGACTTATTGCTAGCACAAGAACCATCAGTAAGTTGAAATTTTCTGAATTGAGTGACAATAATGTAACGGATACTTAATATTGGTAGCTGACCATCTTGCAATTCGGATTCCTGTTATACGAGATCTCCACCGGTTTGAGGCCATTCGAAGGAGTCTACTCACTGCAAGAAGTGATGCGACTAGCTCTACACTCGAAACTAGATCTGAACATAGAAGCGCACCTCTTGTACAGAATAAAGGAACAAGACGAAATGGACGCGAAAAGACCTGGTAATCGCAAGCTGAGCACTATGAGCCTACTGGACGGGAGATCTGTGAAGATAGGACATAGTTCTGCTGTAAATTCGTTTGAATTGAAAGGAGCAGAGGTGTCTGCCTGCCATCGTCTGTGTATACAACCGATATTAGGTAGGGGAATTCATAAATTATATTGCAATGTATACATATGCTGGATCAAATTAAACGTAATTCTAAGTAAAATAACTTAACAACATTCCAACCTTATCAAATTTTTCATTCAGCGAAGGTAAAAATCCTTACGAAATTAAATCTTATCAAATCATTTAGAAAATTGCCTGACGGTGAAGAGTAGAATCATACTGGACCTTCCAATGCTAGCATCGAAACTAACCCTGTGCGCAGGAGAGATTGGCTGGTCTCCCCTCTCCTCTGACATAAACGTGCAATGCATCATAGCCACAGAAAATTCAGAATTATACTGGGCATCTGGAACAAGAGGTCTTCTAGTCGGACACATCAACCCGCGAAATGGGAAGTAAGTTATTTAATTAAGCAATAATTATTTTGAATTATTTACCCGAATTTTTAAATAATTAAAAGGAGAAATGAAAGGGGAGGTAGATTGTCCTCAAACTAGATCTGAAATTGTTGCTAAGATTAATTTTGCTTATTTTGAGAAAATCTAATGTTTTAGATGTATCATCCGCGCTCTCACAAAACCTGACAAAAAGAGACAAAATGCAGATAAGATTCAGGCAATCGGGAACGTTACTGCAATGAAAATAGTGAATTCTACAAACCAGCTATGGATCGGAGTAGAGAATACTAACAAAGGAGCGCTCTATGTCTACGACCTCCCTGACATGAGTAACTACTATTATGGACAATTGCAGGTTGGATTCAACTCAAGTATTTTCATCATTGAATAATTCGTCCTATTTAGAACTATCCTTTCCAACCCATAGGATGCAGTTCTCTCCATAATGCCGATAGATGAAAAATGGGTAGACATCAAAACGTTAAAGCCAGAACAAGATGGTCTCGAAGTACTCAAGTACAGAGTATTAGTGGGGTTAGCGAATGGAAACGTCTTGGTATTCATGGGGATAAAGCAAGGAGATGTGGTACAAAACCCTTTAATAGGTACATTCAATTAAAAAATTTGAAATGGAATGTAATTTCGAAATCTACAAAACATAAATAATAATGATAAACATCTGATGTTAGGTGAGAGAGCTGCTTTGTTACAAGAAAATAAGCCGTGCAGAGGAATAGAGGTAACTCCTAACGGCTTAATATGGGCAGCATGCGGACATAAAATGCTGGTGATCAACCCTTTCACACTGAAAGAGCAGCCGAAATTCAGAGGCATTGTCCACCACCGCGAGAAGGAGATCAAGGAACCTTACTTCACCTCCAATGCTAGCCGATTTACCGCGAAAGAGACTGTAATCAGTATGGCATTGAGTGGACCATGGATATGGACCATTGCAAGGAGGTGCTCGCATGTCTGGATCTGGGAGTGGAAGACTGGACAACTACTGCTCACTTTCGATTTACAGTTAGTTTGAGTTTAAATTAATAAAATCCTAATATTGAACTTTGACTGATCGATAGGTTGCTTCCTGACATTGACAAGAAGGAAGTGAGTGAGCTGACGGCCATTGCTCCTCAGGGAAACCTGCTCTGGGTCGGATCTAAAACAGGTACCCTCCTGCTGCTAGACGTCTCAATGATACGCTCTCTCATTCCTAAGACTGAGACAAACGGACATCCGGCCAACAGTTCTGAGAGTATACGGTTCAGTAGAAGGTCCATTTTTGGAGCTACTCTTAGTTGTCCATCTAACAGTGCCGGCTTCAGACAAGAGGTAGCTTCATATATCCGAATAATGATTTGACTCACTTCTAATTAATTCATCTACCGCGAATTTCATAAGGTTAATCGGGGGTTTTTAATTTAGGAGGAGAAAGAAGTTCCTAAAGTCACTGACATAGTGATGGAAGAGAGTCCACTGATCGCATACCAGCAGTGTAGCGGAGGGAAAATACGCTCCATTCAGCCTCTCCCGCCGAGAGAAGATACAGCCGACGCAGAGGTTGTATGCTCTGTGGAGCAAAACGAAACCGCCTCAAGGCTCATGGTGTGGAGATTCCAATCTAGCGCTATGTCAACCAGGAAGAAACTTCGTAGCACAATTACTTCGCCTTATAAGATGTCTCAGGATAGAAAGAATCAGAACAGCATAGGTCGGATGTCTCTGTTCTCACAAGACATCAGCCCTACACATGTAGAACTTCCCTTTACAGACTCGAATCACGCTATACCTGCTCTAAACGAAAACTCAGAATATGAAAGTAAGGAAATGATGCTGGAACAGCCTACCATAGAGACAGAGAGTGAGCCTTTAGAATTGGGCGATGTTCTCACACAAGAAAACTACACAGAGCTCCCCAATGGACACGAGGATTCAGTTGATTCTCAGAACGGTAATGGGGTTGTTCAGAGCAACGTGGGTGAATCAGAAGAAAAGACAGATAGTTACTTTCAATTGTAAAAAAATTAAAAATACAATACTTTTCATTAATGTATGTATATTTTGCATATTTTTATAACCCAGAAGACACATATAATTATTACAACTGTGCTAAAATGTAGAAATTAAATAGTTTTAATTATTCACAGCTTTATCTGAAGGAATGCAGAATAATAATAAATAATATTATTAAGGATTACGAACGGTAGTGTAATTACCCTTTGCACTAAGTGAAGTAACATAACATTTCAAAATTAAGGTTCCTGGGAAAGATTTCCTATAGAGTGGAAGCTATTCTCTCCACATAAGACTTCTCAAATTGCTCACATGGTTTCATACATTAGTCCTATCACGCCATTCACAATTCCACCCGATACACTCAAATATAAAATAAACATCTACTAATATTACAGAATTATATTTAAAATTAGCAACAGTATTATCCAACTAAACACACGCACACATTATACCTCAACGGAGAAACAATAAAGATATACAGAATGACGTCTTCAATTCAGATACTCTGCTTTTTCTCGCTTATTTTCAGCGCCTTATTTACTCCCATAGAGGCTTATGATTTCGGAGCACTCGATGGAATAGCATTGGTTATTCTCATTGGAATCGGGTTCGTAACAACCTGTATTATCCTAGGATTCGTCGGAAGGAAAGTGTATGGATCGAAGAGTTAGGAGGATGAGAGACCTATTTTGTATATTATTAACTTGTGAAATGTAGAATACTTAATGGCATGACATGTAGTACATTAATATATTGTCAGGAAAGAACTGTTGAGATATTATACTCAGTCCGGGTCGCTTATTGCGAACCACCAGGGGACCAAAAAATCTGTTCATAATAGAGATACTTCATATTAAGCAAACTTGATTCAATATAAGTGACCCTGACTGTATTTAATTTTAAGATCCTCTATCTCGATGAGCATTTTTACCAAGATATCTGGGGAATTTAGTTAAAACGATTGGATGAAATGAGGATCGAAGATATAATTTCTAACCTTAAAAAGGTATAGACGGAGGTCCAACCTTCCTCACTCATAAACCTGGCTGTCAGTATCCCTAATAGGATAAAATTAGTCGTATAAAAAAGTGGTTATTTTATTGTAATATACTTTAATATAACCGGCCAATACTTTTGTTACACCCTGTACATTCTCTACGATTTTAAACGTATATAAAATATATCTACAGAACTTTCGAAAATCAAAATTAGTCCCACATTTGGTTATAAGATAAAGTAGAACTCGGTTAGTACGTACCCCTCCGGGAAGCGGAAAAAAGTACGTACTAACCTAGTTGATATAACATAGGAATCTATATAATCAATGAATTCTGGTTCAGAGAAATGAGTACGTACTAAGCCGAAGTACGTTGTATTCCGAGTACGTACTAACCGAGTTCTATGAATAACAATTCAATACTAATAACAATTCAATAATAACAATTCAATACTCGTACCATTGATTACGGCCAACTGGCTACCAGATTCAGTAGAATAAAAACAGTAAATTACGAACTATCACCAAGCATTACGTATGCAAGCTTATTAGCTCATTACCTCGACACAAGATCTACCTACCCTATCACAAGATGCTTGAGTAATTCTAACGCAAGACAGAATTAAACAAATATTAATTGTAATACTTTCTCAAAATGGAGCAACTCTTACTTCAGCGAAAACGGGACTAGTATAAATTCGTATTAATACCTGTTTCAACAATTAAAAAAACAAACACCTCAGAAATACAAGATGGTTTCCTCTCCTCAACTAATATGCTTTCTCTCGCTCATTTTCAGTTCACTATTCATGCCAATAGAAGCGTATGAATTCGGTGCATTAGATGGGCTGTCTCTACTTCTTATCCTGACAATCGGATTCATAACGAGCTGTATTTCTCTAGGATTTGTAGGTCGCAAAGTCTACGGTACAGCCAGCTAGACGGGAGAGATGACAGTCCCATAATTAAGTCTTAGTACCAAGTTTGTTGTTTTAAACTTATCTGTTAAACATTATGTTTGTAAAGGTAAACAGTTGAAATACATAATAAACAAGAATATTGTTAAATTTTGTAGCTACTAGGTATCTAATGTGTAGAATAAAATATAAATATTGACAACATACAGATCCTCCCTCTACATAAATGAAATTCTCAGAACAATTCTTACATGGTCTAGTACCAATCACTAAAATGTACTAATGTGAATAACTTGGGTTTATTTGAACTGGAAATTACCTTTATAGTCCGCTGGTGGGTAGGGACTAGAGAGGAGACAGCACGACTGAATATTTATAAATAACGGGAGGGAATTCAAAATTCGCTTATTATAGATTACATATAGATTATATAAAAGAGATATTCAAGAGTGGCAGGTATAAAACTAGGTATAAAACATATCTGGGATACAGTAAAGTTAGAGTCTAAAAATAGAACTAAGCCCATCTAGGATGGGATAACTACAAGTGAATGAATGGATTATAATTCAAATGTCTTGTTAGGTGGAAGGGAACCACTTTCATCTCCATATCTTTTCCACTCTTGGATCAGTTTATCTATCATCTTCATCCCACTCTCAGATATGATTCTCTCCGTATCATGGTAGCCATCATCTCTCGCATTGAATGTACTAGAATTCCACTTCACACCTCCATTCATAATGGCAAAGCCCTCACCGATACTTCTTCCGATTTCACAGCGAAACAAATAATAGAAGACAAGTCCGTGTACTGCTCCTTCTGTCTCTGGCCATTCTTCCTCTCTTGATAGTTTGAAGAGTTCTTGAGTATTCAGAATGACTGTGTAGCCAGATTTACAATGCTGTCCGTTTAGCCACCATTCAGTTTGTCCCTTGTATGTGTAAAGTACTATTCCTCCATATTTATTTTCAGGAGAGTAGACGTGAGATGAGCAGGAGAGTCTGAAGCTCTTGAAGCGAATCGGTGCCTCAAGTTTGCTACTACGAACGATAAACCATTCTTCTTCCTCGTTAAGGTTCGCACGACCTCCTGGGAGTCCTTGAGTCAGACTAGCTTTAAGACAGAATGTCCCACCAAAACAACAATCCGTTTGTATGTCAGGGTGCATACTGTCACTAATGGTAGAGTTGTCTCTCAAACCGAAAGCTGACATACTCCTCAACGGTTTCAATACTAGATCAGAAAAACAAGATGGCAGAAATTGATCAGATATCTTTAAATAATTAAAAAGAATTTTCTTGATCTGTGAAACGGTTAGAACTTCAGGGTCTTCAATCGCGGTGATTAATTCTAGACTTTTGGGGGGCGAAAAACAATCTTTTGCGGAAATTTGTAGGAGAATCCATTTCTTAAGTTTTTTAGCTCTAGATTTCATCTTATATTATCATAATAATTAAGAATATTTTATGGTATTGCTTTTAAGTTAAAATTTCATTCTATGTTTAATAACGACTATGAAATCATGGTGACAAATTTTCAATTCAAATTATTTGGTGATGAAAAGATAAATATATTTTCGATTTTTTTTGAAAACTAAGTATTTTTATAAAATAAGCAAAAGCCCATAAACATGAAAAAAACGCTACAAAGGTAACTTAAGTATGAAAACACACAAATAATTACATTGTTCATTTACTCGATCAAGGTTAACTCAATTAAAATAAAATGCAATCTAGTAAGATATATAACGGTCTATATACCGATAGTCAGCTCCAGGCGTTCTTCTGGAGCTAACTAGCGGTGTGAAGAATAGCATATACACTACCTGGTCAAAAGTATTGGAACACATTCTAATATGTGCCACTTTTGCCAAAGTGGCACAACCCAGTGAATACAATATTAAACAAGTGTAAACATTGTGATATCAATAGAATCTGTCCCTCTGACCTCTTTCACTAAACTTTTGTTGATTTCCTTCAATGGGCCCGTTTCCCTGCCACCTGTGCCACTTATGGCATATGGTGGCATACATTAGAATGTGTTCCAATACTTTTGGCCAGGCAGTGTACGTATCAACATATTTATTATTGCCGTTAAGTGAAAGACAAAACATGTAGTATATATCAAGCAATTCAATTGGAAATTATAATAGAATTAAGTTTTTATAAGAGCAAATACAACATTAGGAGACATTAGATGGAATTAAGCATAATTAAATTATGTATTTCAGTAAGGAAGTATCCCTCGGCTGCTAGCGCTCGGGAGATATTTGTTCTGTCCTAGGCAAATCCTATAGCTGATCATAACAACAGTTTGAAATAATGAAAATACTAAAAAGAATTCACGATATTCACTGTATATAAGAGTTGGACTCATATATACTAAAAAATCGCCGATACAGCTAATATAGTTCCGGTGTATTTCGCCTACTACTATCACTCCGTTCCCGAGTATACTGGCTATCAATGCCAGTGCAAAGTCGGTGTCATTCCCTGTTACTTCTACTTCTGTATCATACCGGTAGGATCTCCAAAAAGAAATAAATTGGTAGCAATGGGCAATCGCAGAGGTGACTTGCAGGAGAACAATTATTCCAAGACGTCTCTTGTATATCCAAACTGTTCCAATTAAGTCGAGAAGCATAACCACTGTGGTTACCAAAAGTATGAACTGAAAGTCACTTAATCCCAAGAATTCCATTTCTAGTGACAGATCAATAGAGTTAGTATGCTAGATTGTTTTTACTCTTAAAATATAAACAATAAAATAAATATCCTCATAATACAGAGAAACCATCCGAACGTTTAATCGGTTATTCAAGGTCGAGCTGTGAAGTGTGGGCACAAAATTTTATTAGAATAAATAATTGAATTAGATTGTTGTATGGTGAGATATATTATAAAAACGAGTCAAGGAAACTTTTCTCAACGGAAAATGATGCTTAAAACTAGATATATTACTCATATTTTAAAGTTAAATGTTATCGTTCACGATGAGCTATTGCAAAAAGAAAGATAATTACGTACGATGTTTTCTCTTAATCCTGGGTTTGTTAGATATTCAAAGCTCTGTTATAAATGTGTTACATGTTTAAACAAAAAAAGTAGAATTAAAGAGCACAACGACTAAGAAGATCATAAAGTATCAGCAAACCGCGAAGGTCAAGGAAGCTGAGCTTTATGCATATTTGTAAAGACAACATCGTGTGAAATGAATACTAAACATAAATCTATTATATTGTAATTGATGAAATGTATCAAAAGTGAGAAACGCAAAGCATAGCTTATTGAATGCAAGATATATAGTCCGAAATGGCTTAAGGTATATCCTTATTTTCAGGTTTCTTTTTATTCCCACAAAGCATTTGACAGAGTAATAAAGAGACAGCTCACAACATCTAATAGGTTCCGGAATATCTTACGGAATATTGAAAATATATCAATTAAAATAGAATCTTTAAATGTTTCATAAATTCCTGTTTTTAAATCTTCAATACATTTGGAAATTAAGTACCTTAGGACGTAAAAAATAAAGATGAATAAAGTAAAAGAACCAATAACCATCCCAAATACTAGGATACTATCGTCTAATGATTGCATTGTCAGAATTATATCCTCAATCTGTAAGCCAATATGGTAAGTTTTAGCTAATAAAGTAAAAAAAGGTAATCTAGAAATTAAAGCAATTTGCCTGTCTTTCCGAGCAGTTACTTATCCAGGTCCCCCACAAATGCGCATCAATTCGATACCAGAGGCGGATCCAGGAGGGGGAGCTTACTGGGACTGCAATCTCACCAAAACATTATCTGATACTAGTTCCAACTCCAGTTTTTGCTGGAGTAAAATTAGGTATTTATGCACTTTGTTGAGATTCGATAAAAATGCAATTACAGCAAAAAGACTTCTGCATTTTAGCTTTAGATAATTTATTTGGGATTTTTTCAGTATTCATAGACAGGTTCACATTCCTATTTGTTTGCTAGAATAAAATTCATGTCGTAAGATTGTGTATGACGCCCAGGATAGTTGTAAAATTATCTCTTGAGTGCCCAAGACTCAATTTGGGAGGGGAGGGGAGGGGGGCACGCCCAGGGAGCCCCCTATTGGTCGCTCGCTTTAGTCAAAGTGGTACAACCCCCGATGGGTTTGTTGCTGTGTTTTACTGAGCCACTGACCAATGTATTACGGACTATTCGCCTGAAACATTTGACGCTGTAAGTTCGATTTATAGTTAATCATAATCGTAATGCTCACAACAACATAGCTGATCATGACGCAAGTAACAACTAGTCATTATTTAGGGGTGATATTGAAATAGAAAGATACACGATTTAAAAAATAATAATAATAATGCAAATAATTAAACTGTCACTTGTGTCGCTTTCTGATCCATAACTGTACCTCTTGGTCCGGTTTCAAGTTCTCTTGGCATTGCTTCAGAATGTTCACAGCTTGATGGTGCGTGGCGTTCACGAGTGGGTAGCCATTCACAGCGCATATCTCGTCACCTACAGATAGATTGCCATCCAGCTTAGCAGCTCCATCTTCTATCATCGATTTTATTAGAATGGGTTGAGGTCCGGACTGACTATCGATACCACCGCTGATACTGAAGCCAAACCCTCGCTGTGGACTCTTCAGACTGACTAGAATGAGCTCTGGATTCACGATTAAATTGTGTGATAGCATGTCGTAAGGGGGTGGGTCTGGAGCGGTGTAGAGCTTTTCATGCGATGTGATGATTGAGGGAATATACTGAGTCGGGGCTGCATTCCAATCAGGATACACGTTGGGAGGATAAGTGGGAATGTAGGCGTAGTGGACGGGAGGCGGGGGTCCCTGGGGGTAGGGGGGATGGTATGCGTACTTGCGCTCGACAGATTGGTTCGAATTGAGTGGAGTATTATTCGGCATAAACGCTTCACGAGATTGCATCGACTCTCTGGATGAAGTGAGGTCATTGAACAGTAAGTTATTTTGATGCTCTGGCAGTACGATATCGTCAATGGGATCTTTCTCATCTGAAAGTGTGAAGGAGACCGTGGTGAGTGCTTTCAGCATCGACACAGCTTCTCCACGTGTCATGCCAGTTGTTGGGATGTCGTTAATCGCTAGGATGACGTCACGCTCCTGTATCTGCCCAGATCTATAAGCGGCCTGCTGAGGGTAAACTTTCCCCACGAATAGGGGAAGATCTCCATGACTGGTGTTCGCACCTCCACGTATAGTCAGACCGAACCCCTTGTCCACCCCTCTCACCAGCTGTACTAGCCGTGTCCCCAGCTTGGTGTCCAACTCTGGGTGATTGTGCATCGGAGGAGGAAGGTTTTTAGGCGCCTGTGGAGAGTGTGAAGCGGACAACTCTTGACTGCTCTCAGATGAGTAACGGAAGTACCCATGTGTACTCATGTTAGCATGTGGGATCTTGTGCATGTAGGGACCCTCTAGCGTTAAGGAGAACTGTCCCACTACACCATTGAGCACTAACTCCACGAAGTTAGCCTCGTCATGCAAGAACTTTCTGTCATTAACTGCGATCACCTTACACCCGGGTCTAACCCTTAGATCGGACGCGGCTAGTCCATTCGGATCCACCTGCTCAATAAACACGCCCTCTACCTCCCCGTCCACTAGAACGAGCCCCACCTCCTGTTTCGCCTCCTTGTAGAACATGGCTGTGAACTGAGAGGAGGAGTGACGGTAGGGAGGAGGACCTTGCGCCATGTCCTGCTCGTACGAGTGTCCAGACCCAGTACTAGTACTGCTCTGAGCCGCGTGCGAGTAGAAAGAGATCTCGTACTGAGAATCATTCCGCAAATCGTGCAACCAAAGCTGAACACTCTCTGCCTTATACCCAGCCAGATTCTGTTTGTTAATGGCCACCAGTTCGTCTCCAGGATGTATCTCCTCTCGGAAAGAGGGATGTCTCGACTTCACACTCGAAATAACTACAATCGGCCTGTGTGAATTCTGGTTTGCCTCTACACCTATCTCCACCTCGTGCACTTTGTCGATAAGACAGGTCTTCAAGTAGCGTCTGGACCTCTGAGTGTCATTACAGTTCGTATCACGGGGTGACCGCAGGCTGGATTTGGCCCGGCAGAGGATTAGCGAGACTTCTGCATGCGGGGTGTTCAGCAGCTTGAGCAGTTGATGGTGAGGCATCCCTACCGCGTTTAGACCGTTCACATTCATGATGACGTCATCTCTGAATACATTCCTACACTCCTCTGCTCGTGAACGCTTGAGCACCTCAGAAATCTTAAAGTACGCTTTCCCCATGCGCTCCTTATTCGGTTTCACCGTCTCTACCACGAGGCCAGATCCTTTCTTACCGGAAGTAAAGGAAGCACGTACCATTTCCCCGCCCAATTCCGCATTATCGAGTGCGATCTTATCAAGAGAGATTCTCTTGCCAGATTCTATGGAGTGGATGACTTTAAGAATGACGGGTTCGCTGGCCTTTTTGATCAAGTTAACCGCCTGATCGTGAACAAACCCTTTCATGTCGATCCCATTCACCTCCAATATCTGATCGTCTTGCTCCAGAGAACCCGATAGGAGGATGGGACCGGAAATGGACTTGATAAAGATACCTTTCGATTGAACACTGCCTGGGATGCTCTTCTCCACGATACTGATGCCTAGGTTCGCGTTACTCTTGCGGGAGAGTCTAACCTCACGGATAATTCCACGGGGAACTTGCGGTTGTTTATCTGTCACAGTGGTAGGGCGTGCCGGATGTGGTTTAAGGTGTGAATTAACGAGATTCTGTTTCGGAGGTGTTACTTCGGGAACAGGAGTGGCGTTCGAATCCTTTTTGTTGCCCTGTGTCATCTTAAGGCCGGTATCCCCAGCAACCTGATGGAATGTGAGGTCGTGGCCTAACAGTCGCGTGGGGATGTCATCCAGGGAGGCGGAACTCGCCTCTTCCCTCTGTTCCAGGTCTAGGGATTTGGACCGTCTGTGTCTGTGTCCCCCTTCTGACTCGAAGCCGGCCTGTTCCATGTTGAAGTCATCCAGCACTTTGTTGGTGAGGCCTTGCCTCTGCTGGCTGGAGCGAGGGATGGGAGGGAAGAGGGTGAGGTTGAGTGGGTAGGGTTCGTTGGGATCGTTGAGGGAGTTGTTACTGTTAGAACTGGAGTGAGTGATTCGAGACCCGAGATTGTCGAGGCGACTGCCGTCTGAGAGGGTGCTGAGAGAGTGAGCCTTGTCCATCCTCCGAGGAGGGAAGTGGTGTGAAGATAGAAGTGCGAATTTCCGGTTAAAAGAGGAGGGCGGTGGGTTCGTTTCCTCTTGGTGGTATTGTGGCTTCGCGGATGCTAGCTTCTCGGTGTCCTTCTTAGTGAGTGTGTTCTGCTGCTGGTGCAGCACCGTCAAGATGACAGGCCCTCGAGGCAGGTTAGTGATGTGCAGTGCGACTTCTTCTTTCGTCCGTCCGCGCACTGAGTACGTGTTAATCATGAGGAGCTCGTCTCCGATCTTCAGACGTCCGTCCTTAGCTGCGGCAGACCCCGCCACTATGTCGTGAATGATGACCCTATACTCACCGTGGGTGTCCGGGTCCAGTCGCCGCTCTATCCCGATGCCGAGCGAGTCCCCCTTCGTGACTGTGACCTCCTGGGGCTCCAGGTCCCAGCGGGAGTGGTGCACCTGGTCCCCCTCCTGGGAGATGGGGCTCAGTCGGTGGGGTTCAGGGTAGGACAGTTTGGTAGGGGAAAGTTGGGACTCGTCCTCACTCGTGGTGGCGCTCGAGGTGTTGGTAGGGAAGGGGATGCGTGGGAGGGCAGGACCGTTACCTGCCCCCTGTTCCCGCTGGAACGGCACACAGACCATCTTGAGGATGGTGGTCTCATCTTGGGAGAGGTCAAGTTCTTTCGATTCCGGTTTGAACACGTACTGGTCAGGAATGTGGTTGAGGAGAATGGAATCAACAGACTTGGTGTTACTAATGGGAGAAACTATTTCCGGTTGAGAGTATATTCTATTAAATGGCTTAACAGTTCGAGGCGTGGTTGAGGTTCCTGATGTGACGTAGGAGTTAGTTGGCACGCCTAGTGCTTGTTTGTACTTCCGGGAGTACTTGGAGGGTCGTGGGAGAGTGGTCTCCCTCTCGCATTTGAGTTTGACTTGTTCTAAACTAGCAAGCAGCTTATCCTTATCATCCTCGTTCCTTATCCGCGAGAGTGCTTCTCGCTGCAGTTTCTCTTTCTCACTCACCATCTGCTCGATTACTTCATCCTGAGCCCGCTTCTCTTTGTTCTTCATCTCCTCCAGCAGAGCTAAATTCTCCACATCATCCAGGTCTGTGTGCATAGGGAACTGCTGTCTCCAGCCTTGACGTGGAAATGTAGAGTGTCCGTCCTCAGAATCTCGCTGTTTCTTCACCAATCGTTTCTTGCGGGACAGTTCGGGTGTGGTGGGAGTGGGGGAGTCACCTTCAGAGGTGGAGGGGCTGCTCTCTGTCATCAGGTAGTGGGAGGGGAGGTTGCCTAGGCAGTGGGGACGAGCTATGACAAACCGCACCTCCTGAGGCGTAGCCTTTATCAGTTTCACCACGTCATCATGATGCACGTCCGTTACTCGCACGCCGTTGATCTCCAGGATTTCATCGCCCTTGTGCAGGACTCCGTTCTCCTTAGCCGGGCCGTCCATGATGGCGGAGACGACTGTCCGCATCCCGCACAGCTCGCGCTTCTGACTGAAGACGGGGCGTGGCTCTATCTCTATCCCGATGCCGCCCTCTAGCGTGTACTTGCTCAGCTGGGCGATCTTCACGATCTTCTCTGAACCCACTCGCGGCTGCCATTCGTCCACCAACCGCGATTTCTCCTCTCTCAGCAGAGTTCCCCGGTATCGAGCGCCGTCCGGGTCGTGAGCAAACTGGAGACACGCCTCTGAGAGGTGTGAAGGATAGAAACCGTGGATGGAGCTGACACCTGAATGGATGCTAGTCGACTTTACCGACTCATCACGTGTGGGGACTTGGTGGTCGGATGTGTCGCTCACACTGTTCCGATTGAAGCTAGCTTCCTTCACATGGCTATGCGTGTCTGAAGCGTTGCTTTCTAGATCGTACATGGACTCGAGGGACATCGTGACACGTCCCCTCTCCAATTCCAGGGTGACCGGACTTCCGCTCATCTTCACGAGGTAGAGGGCTTGTTTGGGGTTGAGACTCTTGAGATCTGTGTCCCCGACTTTCACAATCCTGTCCCCCTCCTTCACAAGACCGATCAGAGCGGCTGGACCGTCTGGCGCCACTTTAGCCACGTAGATGCCGTCTCCCGGTGAGTTCGCATCGGAATCCTCGGAAACAACGCCCTTTATAGCTATGCCGAGGGAGCCTCTCGCATCTCTGATGAGAGAGACAGAGATGGTGTGGGGCGGGGTGGAAGAGGGAGAGGACGCTGGCTCAATCATGGGGTGCGACTCGGTTGGAGTCCGCAGGGGGTCCATCTGATGGCGTACCATCAGACGTAGCTGTGTGAAGCTCTGGATAATCTCCATCACTCGCTGAGACGCGATATTTCGCACGATATGTTCATTCACCCGCAGCACCTCGTCCCCGATCCGCAGTCTACCGTCCTCGTGACTCGTGCTACCAGGGGCGATATGGTTCACCACAGAATACTCTCCACACCCTGGTCCGACGTAGAATCCAAACTCTCTCGCATCGCTGTTCATCTCCACATACTCCGTGGACATGGTTGAGCTGGATGGGCTGTGGTAGGGTGGGCTGTCTTCTAGCCGGTTATCGTTTCGTATAGGATAGCCGATGTCGTGTAGGATCGCCGCAGAGCTGTTGCGGTGAATGGTGAGTTTGAGAGAGACGCCTCTTTGCGAGAAAATAGACTTCAACTGTTCGTAGGAATACAGACGGACTGGCCTCCCATTCACCTCTAGAAGTTGGTCGAATACTTTCAGTCTACCATCCCTGGATGCAGGCGAGTTTGGATGGATTCCTTTTATGAAAATTCCGGAGAGAGCACCTTCCAACTGCTCCAGGCGCTTGATGCTCAGCCCCACTGCTTCCTGGCTGGCGCCGAACGTGATCGAAAGTCGTTTGGATTGCAAACCGTTGTCCTACATTCGAAATAATTATAGTTGTCCGATTATTTCCTATTTTGAAGTAGATTAACTTGTATTTTGAACTATAAAATTGAGGGACAAAGCAATTTTCAACGCAGTTACAAATGCTAAAAACTTAAAGCAATATTTTATTTTCAATTTTTTAATTGACCCAAAAATCAAATCTTGCTCAGTAAAAGTATAAACTAACCTGGCAACGCACTGGAATTTCTACACTCTCCCCAGACAAATTGCTCCCATAGTTTCTATGTCCGTTCTTGTCGTTCTTATGATGGGAGGAGTTTCTTGAGTCAGAAAGAGGAGAATTTGACATTTCTTTATCCAGGTGTGGGTACAAGGATGGGCGATCTAAAACCACCAAATTTCCACTGTATTCGAAGTCGAATCGCGGTGGAAGAGGTCTGTTAGCTTGGACTGACTCTGTCAAACCCTTTTTCGCGTTGTAGAGACACCGAAACTCATCAGATCTCAACACTGAGATCGCTTTATCGATCTCTTTCATCGGGGCATAATTTCCGGCCATTCGGGGAGACTTCGGTTCTTGCAACGGTGTATTGGGGGCTGTTTTCGAGTTTCTCTGGATAGAGCGTGGTTGCCTTTGGCTTTTATTATTGTCTGAAAATCTTCTCTGTAACTTGGTGAGAATGTTACGAATGTTCCCATGCTCGCTTCTGTTAGGAAAATTCTGGAAGTTGTCGCCTTGTGTATATGTCAGCCGGTGTGCCATGCAGATAAAGTAAAGGTAACAAATAATCTATCTAAATTGTCTCATTCAGTGCTAATCTAGCCAAGTGAATATTCGCTAGAGAAATTTGAAATTAAAATACCTTCTGTAAGCTGTGTAATGAAGTAAACCAATGGAATGTTGAGAGTACAGATTAAGTGTACTAGATCAGGTTACTGGTAGAGTTAATCAGTTTAATAAGCTTATATGAGGATCACCATTCCAGAGATTATAATTGTTATGGAGGTCGCATTAGTTGAGGACGAAGTATGCAGACGAGAGTCAATTGCAGGGAAAGCAAAGTTTATTCTCAAATACCAACGAGGTGTAATTATATTACACGTGATTAACTTTTTAGTAAAGTTGGCATTTTACTCAATTTTCACGAACATAACAATCGTTTCACGAGGTTATTTCAACTTGGTTGACCTGGACCGTTTCAGTTCCATTTTATCGTCCATTATTTTCGGATGCTTCTTGGGAATCGGCTATTTTTTGGCCCCGGTAACTGGATTTCTTACGGACACCTATTTCGGGCGTTATAAGGTGCTCGTCTGGAGCACATGGGGAATGTTCATCGCAACAATTAGCTACTCAATACTCGTTACTTTAGTTGTATATACCAAATGCATTTCACAAGCATTACTAAGCCTGAGTAATAACAATGAACAAGATTTGTCGTGCGAACATGGAAAACTCGTGGAGAGTAGTGTCTATCTTTTCCTTATTCTAATCTCTCTTCTTGTCTTCAACGCATTCTATTCCGGTTACCATGCAAACCTATGTCTTTACGGGGCAGAACTCCTAGAAGATGCTGATGAAACACAGAAACATAACTACTTCCACATCTACCATTTTCTAGGCGTTTTAGGTGCGGCAGTGGCTGGTTTTACCGTTGTACCATTCGAGTACCTTATTTTCCGAGGCAGTGTAATTGTATTCTTATTCGTGCCACCTTTTTCGCTTGCTATAATACTCATTCTATTCAGGGTGTATAAGAAGGAATTCTATGAACATTCCGTCAGACAAAACCCGCTAGTGTTGATCAAGCAAACAACTGTGTTGGCAGTGAAGAGGGCGAATGTATCGAAAACTCTTTTTAGTACAAAAACATTCAAAAGTCCAACTTCAATCCTTGATAATGCAAAATCTTCCCAAGGCGGGAGATACACCTCTGAATGGGTACAAGAGGTGAAGACCTTCTACCGGTTAATTGCAATTTTCCTCTCTTTCATGTGGTTTTTCGCCATACGCGCTACGACATATTCCATTTTCATCAAGATGGGGCTGCACATGAGTTGGCCTGGCAACACAGCGACTCAAACCAATAGAGTTGTGCTCATAACCTTCATATTTCAAATCGGGAATGTAGTCGCCCTCCCAGTCATTGTACTACTTAACGGAGTGGTCTACAAGTTCTTTAGAAGGTGGTATCCCAACATGCTCACGAGTATTGGCATTGGGCTATTGTGTGGCCTTTTGACTTTGTTTGTGGCCATTTTTATTGAGGTTGGACGATCTGAAAAATCAAACTGTGATGTCAACAATGTATTTTCGAAATATTATGGTTCAAGTGTGTCAATTTTCGCGATTATTCCACTCTACGTTTTCCTAGGCTTGGGAGACAGCTTCGCTTATGCAACCATCCGAGAGTTCACATACGCACAATCTCCGTCTACAATGCGCGGACTGATTTTCGGTAGCCTACAGGGGTCCCGTGGCGTGGGAACAATAATCTCAGTCATTCTAATCCTACTCGCACAAACAGATCCTAGCTGCAGCTGCTCTGATTCAGTGACACCTTGTGCTGAAGTAATCAGGGAGAATCCTGGACAAAACTGTTGGTATTATACCAATTGTCCTGGGAAATCTGGAGCCGTATACCTCTACCTAATTGGCACATTACTAACGCTAGGTTTCATGTCTCTCTACGTTTTCGCGGCTGTTAGCTATCGCAAGAGACTTACTAACTTCCGCGTGGACGAAGAACTAACGAGCAAAAATTATCATGTCTATAAGCTGTTCTCGAAGAATTGAGTTGTTGAGTATTTAATTGTTTCCTAATTTGTGCTATATAGTATATATGTCCTAATTAATGTATATATATAATTTTTACAGTACCTAATTCAAATGTAGTATTAATATCATTATCTAATATATGGCAGTGGTTTACTAACTCGTTTGAGTTCCCCTGCATCTTCCATGCCAAGAAGCACAATTCATATTCTAATACAAATAATTAACTATTGGATTGGTTCAATGTCTTCACAAAATTAACTGTCCTAGTTCATTTAAATTATGAGATTTCACTTCGACACACAGCGTATGGAATCTATTAGAATGTTGTGTGCTGCATATTTTAAAAGTTGGGGTTCAACCACGAGTAAGGTTGAAATATTTTAATCATTTTTTGTTCATCAGCATGTGCATTAATGGTGATCAAGTGTGCACACACATAATTGGAATGATTTGGATGCATTCAAATAATTGGACTATCACATGCATGCAATTAAAGACTAATTATCAAAGATTCTTTTCCTTCTCGGTCTCATTATTATCCTTGTAGCGTATAATCAGCGTAGCTATGAGCATGTTCAGAACTGCAGATAGTGCATAGTTGAAGAGGTTAGGGTAGCTTGGGTCCTCTACAAATGTAGTTAAGACGCGTACTGTACACCCGTAAGAAGATATACAATATGCTTGTAAGCTGACCTGACCAGCTCTCCTACTCCTCAACAAGCTCCTCACCTGAGCTAGCTTGCTGGTCGCAGAGATAGGAATGGATAGTAGCACTTGTGCAGTTAGTACCTTTTCAGGGATTGAGTCCATTAGAATGCAGCATATCCATATAGCAAAAATCGCCATTGAGAAATGCAAACTAGGTCGGTTGAACAGACCGTTGTAATAGACCACTAGAAAGAGTAGAGTTATACTCTGCGCCAATAGAATGATCATTTCTCCGTAAGCGTAGTATGAGAGTTGATTGATGTAGCCATAAGATGCTGCGATCGTATAGGACACGATGTCAAGTTGAATGCTCACTAAACTCAAACTCTCAGCTTTCCCCGCTCTCACAACCTTGATGAGCTGAGGCACTTTCTGTATGAAGCTTAGAACTACGACCGAGTATCCCAGTACAGACACTACTGTGTTGAATAGAGACATCTAATGGCGATTAACCTCGGATCTAATCAGTACTTATTCGCATTTTAATGAATCAGGGACACTTGGCACAATAATACACGGGTGATATGCATAGGCGCAGAGTTTTGGAAAATAAAATAAAACCTGGGGGGGGGGGCAAGAGCGAGCGACGGTAAGGGGGGGGGTCTGGGGGCTTACCTCCCAGGAGATTTTTAAAATCTTAGACGAAGTCCTGCCATACCACAGCTTCCTCCACTGCTCCACTGCCCGGTACCAGGCCCCCCCACCTGGGGCCTGCCCCCCCCCCCACCTGGGGCCTGCCCCCCCCCCCACCTGGGGCCTGCCCCCCCCCCCCAGGTACCCACACTTGGCGCCTATGATGATATTTGTAGTTTATTAGATTATTCTCGTAGTAAACACAAATAATAAATAAATAAACGCTAAAATATAATACTGTGAGTTAATAAGTTTACATTCACGGGGAATCCTGGTTTTCATAAAGGAGATCTGGTTGAGTGTCTGGAAAGATAAAATTCTGGATACGAATGGGGACTTTTCGAGGTAATTTTGCAACTAACAATTCCCGTTCCTTTTCATTCCTTTCCTTCACAGCTGTATCTTGAATATCCAGGTTAGAACGTGTCTTAGCTTGTGAAATAGAGTTCCGTACATTCTCACGTGTCTTATTCGATTCTGCCGTCCTAGTTGGTTGATTCGCGGTGAGCGGAAGCGTAACAGATATCCGTTCTCTGCTCACAGGTGTTAAAACGGAATTAATATCATTCCTTCTGTGGTGTCGAGTGGATGGAACGGATCTAGTAGCAACTTCAGGGAGCCAGAGTTTGTGTCTAGTGAGAGCAGAGGTCGCCCTGATGACAAGGGGGGCGGGGAGAGGTTGCGTGTGCTTGTACAGTGTCAGGTTATGCTTCTTCTGGTTCAGACTGATGGCTATTTCCCTGCGGATGGCTAGGTTTACTGGACGGTCCAATACGGGGGACTGAGGTCCAGATTCGGGGTAGAGTCTGTTCTCCTGCGGTAGAGCGATGCTCTTCTTCTCACCCCACGCAAGAAATGCGTTTCTCGACAACTCACGTCTGCTCTCGAGATCAGCTCGCGTTTTGTGTTGGCTCTGCAGCAGCTCCCGATTCTTTGACACCAGGATGAAGTGTTGATTGCGGTTTTTCTCAAGTGACCATTGGTGTGACTGTAACAAACGCATCGCTTCGTAATGCCCTTCAATCTTCGCTACATCGATAGGAAGATTGTCTTGTCCGTCTCTTATATCTGGTCGTGCATTAGCCCGAATCAAAAGTTTAATGTAGGAGATATACCCTGTGCTCATAGCACGATGCAACGGTGTCTGTCCCATGTTGTTCTGTTGATTTAAAAATGAATTTTCAGGATAAAGAGAGAGAGATGAGAGGAGTAGCTTGAGGGATTGCAACCCACGATGTCCGCTTTTGCGTGCTACGACGAAATGCAATGCATTATCACCAGTTTTCTCTGTCAGTTCTCCAGGAGAGAGTCCTTGCTCTATCAAGTACTCTACACAGCTGGGACGCGAGTTCAGGGCTGCGAGGTGTAAGCAGGTCAGACCGTTCTTGTCCCGTAACAGAACCGGATTGAGAGTGTCCTGCTCCACACAGGCACGCAGCCAGGAGAGGTCTCCTATGGTGCAGGCTAGGAAGAGATCCTCTGGACTGTTCATGCTATGCAGTGTTCTAGAACTATGCATGAGTTAGCACAGATGTACTCTACATGAATGATTGAACTGTGTAATTAATGTGAACATAACTTTCGCTTATCGAAGTCGAATACAGTAGAGTTCGCTTATTAGCAACCAATTTTCAGGTCCCAGGTGTAGATTTGTATTAATTCTCTTTCCTTATTAGCAATTTCAAGTATTATCAATCATTTTTTGTGAGCAAAACTCGAGTTGCTAACAAGTGAATTCCGCTATATATCGATGGCTTTGTCTTCTAAGGTTCAGCTGCAGTACTATTAATTCTGTCGATGCATACGCTTAAGCTTCTTATAACACTGTACTACAGCATACTCGGGAATAAAGTATACGATACGAGGGTTGATATAATTAATAAAATCAGTACAGTGAGTAAATAGTGAATAGTTAGAGCTGTATAGGTTTTAGCAGTGGTTTACGGATGTGTCTGATGTTACTCCCGGGTTCGGAAGGCTTGAAAGGGGCATGAGACCCATACGGTTTCGGGATCGGGAGTTCCCCATCTCCCTCAGGAATGTATGCGTTGGGCCGTCTTGGGGCTGTGGTCACGACCCCGCTTCCTAGGTCTATCTTGCTAGAAGCTTCAGATGCCAGCACCCCTTCCTGCCTCTCTCTCGTTCTCTCAGCGCGCACCTAAGTACAATATACAGTCGACTCCGCTTAATAGGTCACATCGGTCAGAGGACATTTTGCCCCGATTAAGCGGAGAACCCTATTAACCGAAAATATTTTGTATTAGTTTCTATGTGTGTGAGCCATTCCGGTCCTGCCAATTGTGGCCCGATTAAACAGTGAACCCATTAAGCGGAGTCGACTTTATGTGTTTTCTATTGCAGTGGTGTTCAAACTGGGGTACGCCAGGCTTCTCATGATTTTATATCTCAACATATTATTAATAATAGCATGAGTTAACTGTTGTGAGTACACAGAAAGTTCAAAAACAGTCTGGGGGGTACGCTTGGAAAAGGTTTGAAGACCACTGTTCTATTATGGACAATAGGGTATCATCAACACAGTTATTATCCTTGGTATTCCCAACGGAAAATCCAACAGCTAAAACTACGAATCGCAAATCACACTGAATGCAACTTACCATTCTCTGCCAGGTGGCATCAGCTTGTTCTGAAGGCGGGAGACCTTGCTCCAGTCGCTGATAGCTCCCGATCAGCTCGGACTCCTTCTCTTCAACATCTCGCTGTAGCTGTAGACTGGATGCTCGCTGCATGGACATCTCAGACAGCAGTGCCATTAGCTTCTTGGTGCACTCTTTCAGCTGTGTTTGCACCTCATTCATACGTGCGGACTGGTCTCGAGAGTAAGAGCTGGTTTGGTGGACACGAGACTAAACCAATTAAGCGGAGAATATAGGCTTGAGATGTGAAGTAAAAAAATTGGCATCAAAATTTCTGATTTGTCATAAAGTAATTCTTGCTTGGCAGTGTTTAATACAGTCAATTAGAATGAACTCGAGTTCTTGCAACAAACATATTTCCATACCTGCGCTTTTTCAGTGATCCTCGCCACATGTTCTAACAACAGCTCCCTCTCTCTTAACTGCATTTCCTTAGCAACCAGCTGCTCCTCCAACCTCAGAGATTTACATTCCAGCTCCTCAAAACTTCCACTGGGGTAGGACCCCACCTCTATGAGACGGGAGGGGTCTTCTCTCGGGTTCTCCGCTCTCTTCTCTAGCTTCCTCAGGCACCTGTGCGTTTCTGTAATTTCGTCTTGCAACTCTGTCAGTTCTGTCTCCAGCTGCCTAGCTTTAGGCGTAGCCTTGCGTAGAGTCTCTATCTGTCTGTGGAGGTCTGTTATCTCCACGCGTAGGAATTGCACTTCTTCTTCCCTGCTCTCGAGCTCAATATTCCCTAATTATTTCAACACTAGATAATCAACTCTTCTTATATCCAAGTCGGAGAGAATATTTTATATGTAGTACGTGGGTGAAATATTTACAACAAAATTGGGATGTTTAAAAAAAACTCGAATAAATGAAACATGAATTTGTAAACGTGGTCATTGTGCTCAGAAAAATAAGCAGAAAGTGGTTTAACTCATTTTGTGCTATGCAATGAATGAAAGCTTCATAGAGATACCTTTTCTCAACACAGCGTCTTGAACATTCAACCGCTCATAGAAGATTGCAGTCTCTTCATTCCGCTCTATCAGTTGGATGCCACGGTCGTTTCTCTCTTGAAGCATCAACTCATACCTAATTACAATAGATTACAATGATCAATAGACCTGGAAATTGTATATATGCGCTCAACAATTAGGTGTGAAAATAGAGACCATGTATCACCACCTTAAAATGGGTTCTACATAAGCTCCACTGGGATGACTGAATAGGTCCGAATTTTCAAAACTGGAAAGAGCCGAATAATATGTACGTAATACTGGAATAAAGAAGTGGCTAACAAGCGAAATAAACAATTCGCTTAAAAATGCCTTAACAGGCGAATTTTGAAAAGATTCCGCACAAAAAAACCCTAGAATCTCCCCTGGTTCCTAACAAACCAAAAAATGCCTCTAATCGACCCCCCCATTCCTTATTTCACAAAATATTCTTCCTCTAGATCCAAATTGATTATTCGGCCTTATTCCATTTGGACATACTACAGTTTTCCAGCTCCACTCACTTCTTCCTGAGTCTGACCATCTCCTCTTCAGCAGCGTTTATCATTCCGGACATCTTCTTAATCTCTCCTCTCTGCTCTTCGATCTGAGACCTCGTCTCCATCAGCTGCATACGAGTCTTGCTCAGCTCGATGAGGAAGGAATCCCTCACGCCGATCACACTCGTATACTTGAGGCGAGACCGCTGTAAGGTCTTGTTCTTATCCTCACACGCGTCTTTACAGTCTAGCAGCTCTGTTTCCAAGATTTTATACCTCTCATTCAACTCTGCTGACTTCTGTTTGTAGTCCTGTATCAACTGGATTATGTCACTCACGTCTCTCTTCACACTCTGATGCAGTTCTGCAAAGTGCTGAACCTAAACAAGGAGAGAACAACTTCAACTATTTGAATCTTACAAATGGCAAATGAAGGGGCATGCCTAATTTCCGGGACGGGACGAGTCAAGATGCCTAATCTCCGGGACGGGACAGAAAAGGTACCTAATTTCCGGGATGGGCCGGGTTAAGATACCTAATTTCCGGGACGGGATGCCGTCCCGTCCCGGAAATTAGGCATGCCCGTGCTGGTGCTACATAATCACATCAGGCAGAGATAGCTAACCTTATTCTGCATATCTTTGAAACACTTCCCTTCCTCTGAAATAACCCCAGCCTTGGTCTTAATCTGGTCTAGAATCTGTTCCAGGGTGATTCTAAGCTTGTACATCTTCTCCGTGTCCGACCCTCTCTCCTTCAATCTGTTCTTCTCCACCAGACACGTCTCTTTCATCTCCTTGCTCAGGTCCGCGATCTGGGACTGGAGTCTGCCCTCTCTTACCCTGAGGTCGTGGATGTCCTGATCTACGGTATTCTACACACAAATACATCAAGAAAAATAACTTGAATTCATTGAGGTCCATTCTATTTATAGCAAATACCCACACACTTATATGGCTTCCCCGCCCAAAATGACTGAAAATGAGTCAGCTAAATTCATAGTCCATTTTCGGGAAGATAATATTATAAGAAGCGATCATATTGTACAATGTACATGGTTAACCTCAATTGAAAAAAATGTTGCGGATATAATTACTTTATGCACAGTTTATTTTCACTACCTGAGAGAAGACCTGTCCCTCCAGCATGGAGTGGGACTCTCTCACAGATCTCTGCAGTTCTGCAATCTTCCGTTCCGTCTCCGAAATGGGTGCAGTGCGCTTCTCCAACTCCATTTGATGGTTGCCCTTCACTCCCTGCAACACCTCGATGTCCTGCTCCACGCGACCGATGCTTACGTCTGACCGCTTCAGCTGCTTCTGAAGAGAGTCGAGCGTCTTTTGGCGCCTGGGACATCCAATAAATCATGAAACAGTCAATAGTGAATATTAATGGAAATAAAAATGCGGAGAATAAACTATTTTACAAATAAAAAAATGATATTTTGACCATATGACTCAAAGGGGTTACGTAGTAAAATACAGTGGAACCTGTATATAACGGCCACTCAAGGGATTGGATAAAATTGGCCATTATACACAGGTGACCGTTATATACAGGTGATTGTCTTATTCCCCAAAAGGTATGTTTTTAGAAAATTCTAGTTATAGACAGGTGATGGCCGTTATACACAGTTTTAGGGTTAGTAAGGGACTATAAACGGGTGGCCGCTGGCCGTGTTGAGCAGGTGACCGCTATACACAGGTTCAATTTCATGGAATTTCGAACGGGACTGTTCATTGGTGACCGCTATAGATAGGTGACCGTTATAGCAGGTTCGACTGTAGTTTGATTTTTTTCAGATGCCTTACCTATCAGTTTTTTTTCGCTAATTCTATAATCAATATTAATATAGATTCAAGTCCTCACTTGTCCAATTGCTCATTCTCCCGCTTGATCTCATCAGACACCTCCTTGAACTGCTTCTCAATGAGGACAAAATCAGACTCGTATCCGCCCTGATCTAGCAGTTCCTGTCCATGCCCCCTCTCCATCTCCGAGTACTCATCCTGTTTATCTCGATACCTACCCTCCAGCTGCTCCAGCTCCTGATGCAGTGCCTCTCTAACATTCTCCCTCTGTCTCACCTCATCTTTCGCACTCGCGAAATTTAACAAGAACACTTCTAGCTGCTGCTGCTTATCAATCAGTGTCTGGATAACTTCGTCTTTCTGCCTATTGATAGAGTCTATTGCGACCAGTACAGTAGTAGGAGCTGTCTTAGCTTGCACTAGATTCTTCTTCACCTCATCTTCCTTCATCAAAATCTGCTGGTACTCCTCCTCCCTCTCTCGGAGGTAGGAAAGAGACAGTTCAATCTCTCCTTGTACGGCGGACGCCTCGCTACGTCGGAGTTTGAGATCTATCTCCAAGTCCTCTATGGCAGTCTCCAACTGCTGACGGATTTCATCTTGGTTATCAAGCTTCGAAATCCTGATTGAACAGATCAATAAAAGTCAACGGACAACTGGGACAAGTACAATACCGGTAAACCTCTAAATACGGCACAAACCCATTCTCCCGATTTCTACCATGCAAATAAGTCATGGCCTATGACATATAAGGCCAGAGAGTAACTTGCGGATTTTGGACTAGGGATACGGTAGAAGATGGAAAAAAAAATGATCTCCCAACAAGCGCCTATTCCCAATGGTGTCACATCTCGGAGGTGTACTTGTATACTAGAATTGATCAGCTCCTTGAACTATTAGAACCACCTCTTCAATATGAAATTATGCCATCACTCATAACAACCTGTCTTGCTCTGATTGCAGCTCTTCTAACTCCTCTCTACAGTTCTTCTCCTCGAACTCCAGCCGCATAATCCTCTCCCTGCTCATCTCCAGGTCATTTCCAATACGCAGGAGTTTCGTCCGCAGTCTCCCCACTTCTCTCTCTTCGCCCTCTTCCTGGAAACTAGCGGTTGATTCGAATGCTTCTGTCAATTCGTGCTGACGTGTCAACCAAGTGTCCAACTGTTTCTCTTCAGACACGAGACTCTTCTCGTTGTCTCTACTCTCAAACATCTTACCACTCACATCTGCAAATAATACGCACTGTAGCAAATACACTTGGACTATGAATGAAAAGTCATACGATTTTACAAAATAAAAAAGCGACTGTAAGTTAACATTTCAAATACTGACCTATATACTTGTACTTGAGGATCTGAGCTCTGTCCGGCTGCAGTGCTTCATCTCTCACCAGCTCCCTCAGGATGGAAGTGGCCTCTGAGATGTCCACAGGAGTCAGACTGGCATCTGAGTCTAAAGTGAGAAACTAATTTAGAAGTATACTAATCTCTTAATTAATACAAAATGACACATCAGTAGTTAATGTTTAATTGTGAACCTTCAGTAGTTAAGTCATCAGGTTGCTGCTGATATTCAGACCCCAGCTCCACATCTCCCTCATCTCCAGGAGAACTAGATGACATGCTTGCTACGAGGCAATGTGGATATTGTAAGATTAGATTGAAAGGTTAAATAAATCCCATCAAATGTCTAGGATCGAATTTGTTGATATAATTATTAGGTCAATTACGGATTTTAAACTCAATCCACTAAAGTTTGAGTCTTTAACTCTGCTTTAATGACAACCTCGGACCAGCCAGCATCAGGAACAGGCGTAGCTAACTCAAGAGAGAGTTTAACCACCTCCCAGCTCTCCACACCTTTCTCAGCCTTGACATGTAAGGTTCCTGACCTCTTACTTCCCGACAGAGGAATGTTGAGGACGGCAGATTTCGCCCCAATCCTGGTACCTCGATCGCTGAGACTAATATACTTAGCTTTAATAGGCTTGCCCAATAAATCACACACAGGCTGACATGAATAGAGTTCCTTCAATGCTAACTGATATGGGGCACCGTTGGCGATGTTTATCTGAACTCTCTTCAGCAACCAGAGGCTAGTACACCCACATGCAATCCCAACACCGAGACAAGCTCCTGCTAGGGTCCTCGTGCTGAATGGAATCGCCATTGTGACTAGGAACTACGTAGGTGGTCGTTGTTCAGAAATAAACTAATACCTCTACAGTGTACTAACAACGTTATACAGAACCATACGTATATAGTGGCTCTTTCCATCATTTCCAAGTTATTAGAAATAAATCTTATTAATATTAACCTAAATAAATATGTGTTATTATTCAACTACTAAAAGTCAACTCTTAAATCCTTTGAGCTGAGCAGAACAGAGACTATCCCCTTCTGATATTCTCCAGGATACGTTCGCACATGGGCGAAGCCAAGGTCTTGCCAGCATGCCCACTAAACCCCTAATAGGCCCGCTAGGACCTGTAGGTTTGTTTTAGGTTACGCAGGCCTCGGCAGGGCAGGGTCGGAGTGACTGGCTTCGTCCCTGCACTCGCATAACCATTCGAATCCCCATACGAGACTGTATATTTGATCAGAAAACCAAGGTTGAATTTTGATCAGAAATGTGGATTTGTATTAGTTAGTATTGAAATTCCGCTTTTCTGATAAAAATTCTACATATTTTCTGATCAAAATATATACAGTCTCCCCCACACCACTAAATAGATTCCAATTTACCTCTGCAGGTAAAGTAATTAATAGTTTCATAATAATCATAATAACAATAATATAATTAGCTACGTACAGACTTGAGCACTAGCGTAGTCATTAGAGTGTCAGTGAAATCAGGGAAGGAAATATGTACAGTCACTAGCAGGCAGGGTGGAGAGCACAGGTAGTCTGTACCACTCTCCTGAGTCTGCTCTAACAGCAGTTCCACCCCTTCTCCCCGTTCACAGGAACTGAATCGCCTTTTATAGTGTGGATTCTGTCGTGTCCTTGTTTCAGCTTGCCCACCTGTTGAGCTAACAGCTGCTCCCCTAGATTCTGGAACAGCTGATCGATTCCGGAGTTGTCTTTTGCGCTGGTCTCGAAGAATGGCATGTTGTCTTTCTCTGAAACTACCTTCCCGTCGTCTTTTGCGACTTGCCTGGATTCCTAAAGTAAGCGAGAGGAATTATTTGGTGCAGGTTGAGTTGATGGGTAATACTGATTATCATTTCTACCAATTGATGCCGAATTACCCACAAGATATAGTAATAATGACTTAAGAAAATCTGATGACGTCACACGCATAAAACTAACAGAATAGTACCAGAATATAAAATAAAATACTCAGATACCACACATACAAGCGAGACTGTGTATTTTGATCAGAAAATATGTAGAATTTTGATAAGAAATGTGGAATTTGTATTAATTTGTATTGAAATTCCACATTTCAAAATTCTACATATTTTCTGATCAAAATATAGTCTCCATACAACCAAGTACAATAATCAAACTCACGGTCTTATCGGATTTGTTCCCTATCAACACCTTGAACACGGCAGCACCACAATACCGCTGAATCTCCTGCAGCCACATGTTGATAGACTGGAAGGACTCGTGGCTGGTTATATCGTACACTATGATGACTGCGTCTGCCGATCTGTAGTAGCTGTGCGTGATGGTGCGGAATCTCTCCTGCCCAGCTGTGTCCCAGATCTGGAACTGCAGATAAACCATAGTATTAATCTTAATTCGACATTTCCATATCCTAACATATCAGATTATATTGTACTTTATGTAATATGCATCAGGAAATTCTCAACTTTTTGTTTGCTTAGAGACCACAATTCCGATGTTAAATTGCTCTATTCCCACAGATATTTTTTAGTTATTGTTATGGGCGACATGCACGGCAATCGCAATACAACTTTTAAAGTAGTTACACGACATAGTTACGCAATGACCCTAACTAATTGTTCCACTTTTCAAATAGTTCTCGATTTCTACGAAGTATTCAAAACAACAGACAAATATAATATAAATCTGATTAGAAGATTGTAAACGAGGTTAAGTGAATTAGGTTTGGTCAGATCAGACAATTTAGTAAACTTTGACCACAAAATCATGTAATTTTTCTACTTGACCAAAGTGTGGTCAATTTGGGTCGAAGACCACACGTTGAGAAACCCTGGTAGACATGACAGTGATACGTTGAATATTTATCAATACCTTGAGTGTTTTAGTTCCGATTTTTAGAGTTTTGATGGAGAAATCGACTCCTATCGTCGGGATACCTGTGTCAGAAAATCCTCCATCGCAGTACCGCTTCACGACACAGGTCTTGCCTACACCCGCGTCTCCTATCACCACGACTTTGAAGAGGTAATCGTAGTCTGTGTCCATGTCTATTCGATGTGCACGAGTAAAATGAAGAAAAGCTACTGACGAATAGAATCTGACGTGTTAAGCAATCATAGGCACAATTACTAGGGACATTTTAGGCCCACCCAGAATTGATCAGCCCGTAATACAAAAGTATAGACCGCGCCCACCCTGCTAAGCAATATGCGATCAGAACCTAGTTGAACAGATTGATGGATGTGTAAGGTTTACATAAATAAACTAGAATATCCCGTCCCTCAATTCTTATATAAACATATTCAAGATGTTGCATAATTACGATAATGTTTTGGGAGATTACATGGGACTCATTACATGTAATCTCTGAAATCGGAATATTACATTGATTCTAATTCTTAAAGTGGAACGCGGCTAAAGGTCAAAAATTTTCATGAAAATGACAGATCAAATATGAACTTCAAACCAGGACTCAACCTGGAAAAATGGGTAATTGTGTAATTGGGTATATCTTCGTAATATATACCATTGGGGATCCCATACAATTATCCAAATTCACTCACTAAGACAGAGAGACATTACACAGGAAACAATAGATACATGCAAGAACTGGACATCATGCATACGTCTACGCGGTATGAATGTATTCAGAATTATATGCTCTTAAAAGGGCTAAACTGGAAAATATACAGAAGTATTCCCAATTTCGGCCTAATATAATTGCCTATTAGACCAGAATACTACAAATGACGTTGTTCTAGGTGCATCAAACTAGATGATATCATATCGCATGGCGTAATAGCATAATGGTTGTAGTATCAAGTGCGTTGCCACAATATGGAATAACTTGACATTGTGAACTGGTAGTACACATAGTGATAGTCTATGAGCAATGCTATTCAACTATGGAGGAAGAGTGAATCTAGCGAGCAGCTTTTTCCAATTACTACATGCACTTGGAAATTTAGATTAAATAATTACTCAACCCCTGAAAAACAAAAATATTTCTTTTCTAGACCAAATAAAGAATCATCATATTGGGATAAACATTTCATAGGCATTGTATATGTCATTTACTAAATAGGTATCAACATTTTTTGCCAAATATTTTATCAATAATTGTCTAGTCCAGTGGTTCTCAACCGGGGTGCCATTTACTTCCTCTAGGGGTGCCGCAGGCCTTACCACACTTACATACTGCTTTATTTTATTTTCTATTGATACCATTGTCAATGTTGAATTTGATGATTGTCCTCTGACAATCCTCTGGAATAATTTATTACACAATAATTTCCTAGTTTATTAATTAGTTATTCTATAATAAAGTCGTAATAATTCAAATCAATCTCCACTTTTACTATCATTTGTTCATTGGCCTGCCCCTAAGTCAAATTAAGGGGTGCCGCTGAAAGGTATAAGTTTAGAAAGGGTGCCGCGAGAAGAAAAAGGTTGAGAAACACTGGTCTAGTCAATAATGTCAATCCAATAAAAATGATAGTAAATAGTATATACTACATTAGTAACACCATACCTTTAAAATAATTTTTCCAAACTTGAGAAACTACACCAAGAGTAGTCATGTGAAACAAAGCAACATTTTTTGGTTTCAGTGGTAAATGAATAATCTAGTAGCATGATTATCACTTCGCGAAGGCGTGTACATAACTATTTGACAATGCGGTAACCATGCTAAGGCTGTTGCATCTAGTTCTCAAGACCATAAATTCCATGCCAATCTTAAATGGTTACTTGTTGTAGATAAAGTAAAAAAGTAAAGTTTATAGATTTATATATTTTTCAAGATTCTGCCTAGTATGGTAAATAGCCACGTCTAGGATATAACTTATAATGTACTCATGGTGAAGAGAACGGAGTTGAAGCAGTCAGTATTTGTATCTCTAAATCTGATTGTTATAATATAAGAATTGCTCGTATTGAAATGGAGATAATCAAAATCAATTTAATTATGTGTATTAACATTAAATTAAATGATAATGACACTGCAATAAGGGTGGAATGTGAAGTAGTAGGTACGTAGTAGCAACACTAATCATAGACATACATACATTAAGGTAAAACTGTGTGAGACGATTTGTCTCTAGGAAACTAAGTAACACAAAACAAACAGTACTATCCAATGCCTGCTGACAGACTTGGACTAGAATTCACACAAGCTAAACAGGAGAGACAAATATAGCTAGTCATCATCGTCTTCTGATTCATCCACATCCTCTTGGTTCACGGGCACAAACTGTCCTTTCTTGTACAGATCCATGTCATGTTCGTAACGCGTCTTGTCGGCCTTGGCGGAAAGATCATATGGCGCTTTCTGTTCTGCCGTCATTAATTTCCACGCTTCGCCCAGTTTCTTTGCAATGTCACCTACCGTCGCGCCAGGCGTCTGGCTCCTGAGCTTAGGCCGTTTCTCCGCACAAAAGAAGAAGAATGCAGACCTAAGATAAAATATATAATTGCCCAATCTGTTATCAGATAGTAGTGTAGCTACGGATCGGGTTTCTTGTAGATGCAACAGTTGGCTAATTAGGGTCTACTTTCAATTAGTAGTACGAAATAAAGTGAAAGAAAAGCACATACATATTTCTCTTGGGCAGTCGAGGGTCTTTCTTTTTCTTTTTGCGTCTTTTCCCGGTTTCAACTGGTGGGGTGTATGTGGACATCTCCTCATCGTAACGTGCCTTGTCCATTTCCGCACTCTTGACATATTTCGCTTTCTGCACATCGCTTAGTTCCTTCCACAACCCAGCGCATTCACGGGAAAAATCGGTGAAATTTACGTTGAGACCTTTATTTCGATAGTAGAGTCTCCGTTCTTGAACGAAAAATGCATATGCGGACATGCGACCCTTGGGCTTCTTTGGATCTTTCGGCATTCCTATGGAGTAGATTTGGGATTGGTGTCGAGCCCCGTGATACACATCATAATTATGCAAGTAACTCACCGGTATTTTTTTTACAACAATTTCAAGTAAAAATGAAGATTATTTCGAAAAAATGTTCATTTTGTACTTGTTTAGTAACGAAGCTATGAGTTAGAAACCCAATGTAACGATATTCGATTGAATATATACAATTCAAAAGAAATTGCAACTTGTATAATAATAAATCCAGCACTGATCTAGTTAATAATGGAATAAAGTGAATATTGTACGTTGTAAACTGTACTAGCATATTGGAGATAGTAAAGAGAATATAGGAAAGTAACTCACTGCTGAATCGTGTTGTAGGGCAAAGGCAATATGAATTTTTCTGCTATAGGAAAGCTGTGTACTTGTGTCGCCTATAGAAAAGTACTGGACAGAGATACTGTAGGATTTGTATAGTATGGGAAATGCCATATAAACTGTATTCAATACTATTTCTACATAGAGAATCAAGGCCTATTTGAAAGCATAGATCAGTTCTGCATAGTATTGCATACTTGAGAAGACGTAATAAGGTACTTCACTGCACTATTCTAAAGAAACTATGCACTACTGTGAATGTACTGAGAGTTGCATTACCATATCACACCAGATATACGTATACTGAGTGGGATTTGAAGATAAAATTCGCTGTGTGGTCATAACACAATATCGAATCAATGCTTCTTTCAAACACAACGAAATATATTCTTAATAAATTTACCAAATAGAATACGGTATTCAAATTTATAATATCAAATGTATTGAAGAGGAATATAGTCGGGGTCGTTGTAAGGAGATACAAAGAACCCACAGGCCCAGTCTAACTTTGATTCTTGAGATTAAGAACTAGATAGCATTATCAAAAGTAGAAGAAATGTCTATAAAGTGGTCTGCCCATGCCTTACCGTCGATAAAGATGAACAGATTGAATACCTAATCAGTAGCGTTTATTTAAATAAAATTAGCCAGATCATCTCGTCTAATCTGACCGCTTTCGCGTCCTAATCATGCGCTTTAGTTAGCAGTAACTTAGCATCCTTACAAGCATTTTAACATGCAATAAATAAAATAGTAATTACCACTTCAAAGTTATTCATCAGCTACTTTCTTACAATGTACAAGTAAATAGTGAGATCTAGCTTCCATGCACTCTGTGCACGTACCAACATAACTGCCAAGGTTAAAATTTACCTATTTGAACGTACCAATGCTTACTCTACAAACTTATATCGTCCCACGCGATAGCAATCAGAAGATCTGTGAACCGCTTCCATCTCAGGACCGCCGGGTTGAAACCAGTGTTGCTAGATGAACTGCTTAGCATGTTCATGCCACATAACTTCAAATGTTCATGCCAAGTTCATGTCATAAAGCAGTAAATATTCTTGCCAAGTTCTTGCCAAAACTCAAAAAAACTCAAATTAGCGGTTAAGCAAAAGTAAACAAATAATTTATCATATAGACCTGAAAATATGATATTCGAAATCTACACCCCTGAAACCCCATGTCAACCGTTGAAAGCAAGCCTCTAGCATATTTTTGAGATTTGTTCACTTTATGTATCCAATGAAACAAAAGTAAACACAAAATTTATCATATAGACCTGAAAATACGATATTCGAAATCTACACCCCTGAAAACCCCATGTCAACCGTTGAAAGCAAGTTTCTAGCATATTTTTGAGATTTGTTTACTTTATGTATCTAATGTAAACAAAAGTAAACAAATAATTTATCACATTTACTCGAAAATACGATATTCGAAATCTACACCCCTGAAAACCCCATGTTACCCGTTGAAAGCAAGTTTCTAACATATTTTTGAGATTTGTTTACTTTATGTATCTAATGTAAACAAAAGTAAACAAATAATTTATCACATTTACTCGAAAATACGATATTCGAAATCTACACCCCTGAAAACCCCATGTCAACCGTTGAAAGCAAGTTTCTAGCATATTTTTGAGATTTGTTTACTTTATGTATCTAATGTAAACAAAAGTAAACAAATAATTTATCACATTTACTCGAAAATACGATATTCGAAATCTACACCCCTGAAAACCCCATTTCAACCGTTGAAAGCAAGTTTCTAGCATATTTTTGAGATTTGTAAAACGCGACATGTCGCAAATCAAAACGCGACATGTCGTAAAACGCGACATGTCGCAAACTAAAACGTGACATGTCGCAAACTAAAACGCGACATGTCGCAAATCAAAACGCGACATGTCGCAAACTAAAACGCGACATATCGCAAACTAAAACGCGACAAAAACAAATCTCAAAAATAGGCTAGAGACTTGCTTCCAACGGGTGACATAAGGTTTTCAGGGGTGTAGATTTCGAATATCATATTTTCAGATTAATATGATAAATTATTTGTTTACTTTTCTTTTGATTAGATACATAAAGTAAACAAATTACAAAAATTGGCTAGAGACTAGCTTCCAACGGTTGACATGGGGATTTTAGTGGTGTAGATTTCGAATATCATATTTTCAGATCGATATGATAAATTTTTTGTTTACTTTTGTTTACATTAGATACATAAAGTGAACAAATCTCAAAAATAGGCTAGAAATCTGCTTCCAACGGTTGCCTTGGGGTTTTCAGGGGTGTAGATTTCATGTCAAGTTCATGCCATGTTCATGTCAAATCAAAGAAGTATTTTGCCATATTAATGCCACAACTCAAAAGTTCATGAAAATGGTCAAATCTATGAACTTTGTTCATGATATGGTAACATTGGTTGAAACCCACTACTTCAGGCCGTATAGCTATGCCCCTGCATCTATCAATGCGAATCAACTTCTTCAGCAATGAGCATACTTTCGGTTGGATCGTTCCTAATTATAAAATTTCTTTGGATAGTAGGAAAGCAAATTTGTTTGAATATCAAACACCTTTTTAGATTTCAGCCTGTATTTCTTACTTTCAACTAACTAAAACGCAAAAGTGTAGATCTTTATAAAAGTTATTTAATATGTTCATTCGAAGAGTCACCTCAACCCCAGGATATTATTTGCTTATACCCGGAGGGAGGTGAACTCCTCCCTCTCCTGATTACTATTTTTCTCGATAGAAATTACATGCTTACAGGACTAGCAAGCTAACTATTAGCACTAATTAAGCCACATTCCAGAATTTTAAAGTTCTCAGTCAGCTTTTAAACCACCAACATTATATTGAACTGGATTTGGCAATAAATTCACCACAGCATAGATTGTCTAATACAGAGACATATGATTCAACATGTTTTTATGATCTGTAAAGTCAGATGGAACTTCCTCTATGAATCCTATCTAAATGAGAATTCTATTAAAATATTTAGTCAAATTGATAAAATCATCTCACGTATATTGCGACAAAAATGTGAGAAGATTATTGCTACAGTGTAGGTGGGTACTGAATAGAGGTATTACATTGATTTCTTATAAGAGAAGAATTAGATATAAGCATGATGAGTCTAAATTCCTGAATAGATCAATTTGGAGGTGTGGTTGTCGCCAACATATTAAGTGCGTATGATATAATACTTAGGTGAATGCTCTGAATAGAGAATATGATCTGAATATGGTGTCTGCCATGAAATCGAGATATCTCCCTCATTCGGTCAGCTCATCTTAACCATAATTTAATTAATCTCAGTTTAGGAGTTGATGCTGATGTGGAAATTCATTCATAAGTGCTATGTTGTAAAGAAATAACAGGTCTTAATTCATAAACGACCTTCAAAACGGATTTCAAGTCATTCCTACTAAATTAAGAGGTCTAATTTCAGCTGTTAGAGTGATTTATTGTGAATGTGTGAATAGGATATGCATGAATTCAACAAATTGGAAGGTATTATTCTCATTTCTTAATCCGACATGATTAGTTAATAAGGAAATGATTGAGTATTAATTAAATATAAAGATCTTATGGTAATTATACTTTTGTCATTCTTATTAGAGACCATGTGGCCAGAAGCTCATTTTGTTCATTTTATATAAACCTAACACCTTCTAGACCAGCTTTTCTCAAAATGTGGAGGGCGAGCTCCTTCTAGTGGTACGTGGAGGTAGCTCATTTTTACGAATTTATGTGACACTATATGTCCGCATCCCATTATAAATCACTCTTTGCATTAAAATAAAAAGGAAAATAATCATAGCGGTTTAGTACTAACATGTAAATTAGAGAAATTTGTTTCGGCAGCGCAACAATACCGCAGACTTGATCAATTTGGTTTATTTCAATGTTGAACATTGAAATAAAACCACAGAAATATCACATATAATTATGCATTTTCTACTCGTTTTTCAACGACATGATAATAAGAACTTTAATGGGAAAATAACCCACATAGTATGTTGTATCCTTGTGAACAGAGAAATGCATTGTTCTCTGGTCTGTAGACCTAATATAAACTATTTGGATCGAATGCTTTCCTTATGAAAAGAACCACACAATATGATTTAACCCATATCCACAAAAGTTATTTAGTAATTTTTAATAGAGTAATGATAAACAAAATAAATTACAGATAAAAATTGTACAAAAATGTTGTCCAATTAAGTTAAGAAGTAAATTACAAGAAAAATTGAGAGAAAAAATATTGATCCAAAGAGATCATATGCATACTAATTTTACAAGAGTAAAAGCTAAAAAACACGGCTAAATATACTTCAATTGTTCAAAGAGCTTATTTTGGAGAAATCCTGCGAGTGAGACTTTGTCATTGGAGCTTGAATGTCTAGAAACAAAGGGGTTCTCTTAAAACTAAGGTGTTTAGTAGTACTTTCATCAAGGTCGGTGTCTAGAAACCGCTTAGAACCCATGTTAGCATCTGGGGAGTCTTTGGATCGCAATGAATTACAGGATGAATTGAAATTCTTAGTGAAACCAAATAATTTACGACGTTGACTGGCATCATTCATTGTGAAGGAGCGTTTTGAAATATTGATTTCAGGAAGGAAGGAGGAGTCCTTTTTAAAGTTTTCTGAGGTAGTACTGCCCCTCTGCTTTGGAGATTTAGGAGATTGTTCATCTCTACTTTTGAATAGAGACGATTTCAACTTCCCTAAAGCAGTTTTCCTATTCCCAGGTTCTTCGTCTGAATCCAAATCTGAATCTGAAAAGCCTTGTGGTAAGCTTATGGTGGGAATCAGTTTCAACTTACGGAATTCTTTGCTAGTTACAGTCTTAATATTGTTACATCGCAACACGAGGATGATGTCGTTTGGGTGTAGTTCGAGAGACACATCAGGGTTAACGAGAACATAGGAATTAGTTAACTTACTGGGAAGAGGGGGGAGTTCTACATTGTCCATCCGGAACTCATTGAGTTTGTACTGTAGGAATTCTTGCACCTTACTGTACTGCATGGCATCGTGTCTAGAGGGAGATTTCTGTGTCTCAGTTCTGTAGATCCCGATCGCTAGGTCCTTTTTATCGTGCGCCAGCTTCTGCATCATACGACCGTAGGTTTTGAGGTGCACCACCTCATCCTGGTTAATCTCAACCTTAGCCAAATAAGCTGAACTTTCTCTCTGTTCCAGACCCAACATCAACCGGACTAACTCGATGATGTAGTCTTTCTTCGCTGACTGGTAGATAATGGTATCCAGCATACTCGGACTGAACACGTGGCCAGACTTGAAATAGGGAGTGGATAGGAAAAAATCAGGATTTCTCCGGTAATTTATGAAACCTTTGTATGACAGAAAACGCATGTTAGAACGATGGAATAGTTCAACATAGAATGGTGTATTGGGGAAAACCTTTCTCATTTTCAGGACGATATTCAAACGAGAAGCGTCGGTCATGTGAATTTCGTCTTTCTCCTCGTTCACACCGTCTCCAACACACAAAATGACGCCTTTCGCATTCAACACTCCAGCTATCATCAAGTCGTCGACAGACTCTGCAGTCCCGACCATGAAGAAGACCAGCGGGAGCCAGGATATCGCCTCCAAGAAGGACGGTTCTGGAATGGTAGGAACTAGGAGAACGATCGGAATCACTTCCTTAGGAAGAATGTACTGAGATCGCAATGGGAGGATAAAGTGGTACAACTGTGGCCCGGCATCTTCTGCCGATATAATGATGGCATTGGAATAAGGGAAAGGGTAGAGCTTCCGAACACATGGATCTTCAGGACGGAATTGTTCTCTGGTCGATTTAAAAATGGTAGATTGGTGGCAAAATATTTTCCATCCGAATTGTAGACAGCATTGAAGAACTGGCTTTATATTAACATGGCAGTGTATCCTAGAGCTTCCAATGTAGGGGCGTACAGGGGGCACTCCAACACCATGATTTCCTCCCATGGCTTCGAATGGATTTGATTTGATTTCAAATGTTGTCGTGTTATCCTCCAGTTGATGCAACTCTTTCTGTTCTTCCTCGTCGCGAATGGTGAGGTTTCCTTCTAAAGGAGTCTCAGCAGGATCGAAGATGTTCCTTCGAGAGAAGCGTTTCATTTTCACCATGGGCGCTTTTAAAATTTTCTTCCTCATTGGTGCGTCAAGGCCAACTGGTCTATCCTTCGCCGCCCCACCTTGAGACCTCAATAACTTACCCAGCCCCACTGGTGTACCTGCTTCGGTGGCTGTCCTTTTTTGGTGGGACATTCTCCGGCGTGGGTAACTGGAATAGGAGTGGACAGGTCGTTGCATGTTAGGTTCGAGAGAGCTTTTCTCTGGAACATGAGATTTAGGATCGTTCTCTGTTGACTCGGCTAATTCCGTATCTGGACACTCGGAAGGGTGTTCGTTCAAATCCTTGAGGGGCTGGTATCCTCTATCAAGAGGTAGAGGGGTTTCAAACACTGAATCCGTGATTGGGTATCCTGGAGAATTTAACTGAATGCTGCAGAATTCTTGCTTGTCTAAAGAGACTTGCACTGGAGCTACTGATTCAGATGGTGGTATCTCAGAAGTTTGTTTTTCAAACTTGTAGTGAATACTATGTCTCTTGTTCTCAGCAGCAGCTTGCATCATCTTATACCCATCTCGCATCGATTGATTCTTCTCTGCATCAGTGTCTTCAATCTTTGTCTCTTCAAATAAACTTGCGTTAATCTCGATACTAGGATTTTCAGGTTTTGTTACATTTTCCATGTTGAAATAGTGCATGTTGATGAGACTGACCTGTGCACACATCCGTTCTAATTCGTTCTTCACTTCGTATTTGGGTTCTCTCTCAACCATTTTGCTCAGCTCCTCTCGGTTTTGCGAGATATAGAAGCAGATGTCATCACTTTTAAGAATGTAGTCAGGGCCTGGATTTAGAAATATTTTGTTCTTCTCACTACATTTGACCCCAATTAGGAGGACACCCGTGGTTCTAAGCACTAAAACTGCAGTGAAAAGGAAATTCTTAGAGGCGAATTGGGAAAATATCCGACTGTCCTCGAGTCGTATATCATATATCTCATTTCCTGAGCAGTAGGAGTATTCTTTGTTCTTCTCAGAAGAATCAGGCGAAGTGGTATGCAATAGAAGGGTGATAAACGATGAAAATCCTGGGCATATACAGTTACTGGCGAAGAGAGCATGCTTGATCTCCCCTTCACACATTATTTTGGTCGCAAAATCGACGTGAAAACGGTTTTCTGGTTTCAGGATGTGTACGTATAGTTTAACTCGAGGCGCGAAACGATTAATGGCGATAGCTCTTAAAATAATTTCCTGGTCAGTAGCGTTCGGATCCTCTGTGTGCCTGTCTGGCGTCAGGAAACAATACTTTGCATTTGAAATTGAAGCTCGATTCAAATCGACAGTGCGAAGTGCCGATCCCTGTAGAAACACGACACGCCTCCTCCACAGCGGACTCTTTAAGCGGTTTTCAGTGAGTTTGTCAGGGGAACGAGGGCATAAGATTACTGTAGTCAGCTCATATTCACCTTCCGCATACAGTTCGTTGAGAAAATCGACCAAGAAATTCATTCGCACATTACTCGTAATAATTACAACGTGTTTCTCTTTACCATAGTTAAAGTATGCTGCTGTCGTCTTGTGGGATGAACCGAACAATTCTAATAGCTCATCAAGAACAGTGGTGAGCGAAAAGAGCACTAAAATCACCAAAAACATGATAAACACCTTTCCATACCAAGTGACAGGAGATATGTCGCCATAACCTACTGTAGTGATTGTGATGATGATGAACCAGAGAGAGTCGAAAAGATTTTCTATTTTCGTATCGGAATGAGTTCGTTCTAGGTAATGCATCAGGCACACACTAACAAAGAGTATTCCTCCGATAGTGAACAAAAGACTGATCATCTTTTGAGTGACAACGTTCATCCATTTCGTCTGTACGGAATACGTATCTATTTCGAAGATCATTTCGTTTAGGATAATTTTCGCAGACAGACATTGTAAGAAAATGGGCACAAATAGGTTTTTCAGACAGGGAGGATAGAGTAAGGTGAATAAGAATAAGATACCGCAAACGAGATCAATTATGACATAAGCATCGATTAATTTCAACCACCGTACACCGTTGTTAAAGGACCAAATGACACTGGTGATCGATTCCACCATTACAATCAGGCTGAATATGGCTTGAATTACGTATAATGGTAGAGATTTCGGATAGAAGAATAGTTTTGTTAAATCATATCTTGGATAGTCCACCTCATCCTCAAAGTCCACTGCATGCTCGCTTTTGCAAATGAGACGTCCACCACAGTCGACTATGCAGACACAGAAGCGATAAAAGTTGTTCTTAGTAACATCTGGACAGGTGTTATTCATGTTACAGACAGAGGAGCAGAAGTGTACTTTGATATCGTATTTCATTGCAGGTATATCTTTGTACATGTTAACCGTTTTGTTAGCATTTGCGAGATGCTGTTCAGCTAGTTGATTTTGGGGCCGATGGCCTTCAAGTTGGTAGTAGAATTTTCCTGGACAATCGTTTTCTTCAAAGGAATTATAAGCTGGGTTGTAGGATGGAAGAATTTTGAAGTCTAGCAGTTTGTCGAATGGTCTACAATATCCTGGGAGGTCTTCGTCGGAGAATTCTAATGCAGTTTGTAAGACATAGAGTATACAGCAGCATATCTTGAAGAACAGGCGAAAAGCACGTAGAATCTGCTTTGATTTTGAGGTGTGAAAAACTTTGATGTCCGTTTGCCTTTCCAGAATTTGTGTATTGTTATAGCCTAAGTTGATGAGGTTCATAAGCCCGGTTTGATCCTGCTCAACACTGTCCTTTAAATTCCCCTCATTTTCAACGGAATTGTCATCCAACATGTCGATAGAGTCTGTGATTTGAGTGAAATGATCAGAGCCTTTACCACTGAAGTCTGGCGATTCAGATCCGAGACGTTGATGCGCCGCGTGGATGGCGAAAATTCCAGCCATTTTAATGTATTAAGTATATTGGTTTGATTGAATTGGGAAATTCAATAATATTTATATGCAATTGCTTTGCATTGAGTATTTATACTTCGCCTGCGCTACAATAGCGTAGGAATTGCTTGATATTGAAACATACCAAGTTACTTGTATGTATAATTAAATACTACCTGATAAATTATTCAATTTCACTTTGGTGCATTCCAGGACCAAGGTTTATTCATTCATTGATTTGATTGATAGTCTTAAATATTACTAATTCTATGGGAAATCGAACTCTCGTTGAATGATTGAGAAGTATAACTATTTTCTTCTGAATAGGAGATACGCATAGATATTCATAGAGTAGATTATTACAGAATATATACAAGGTATTATTCCCTCAATTTTATCAAATTGATGAAAATGCCGATATCTTTTTTTAAATAAATAAAGAAGTCACTTGAATATTAATGGAAGTAATTATATCTATTCAAATTTGCGGCTATAATGAATTTAATTAATTAATAAGGATAATGTACAAGTGCTAAAACACTGCGAAATATGCAAGCATGCATTTGTACAACATCTAATTGTGTCAGGATTGATTAGGAATAATAACTGCATGCTCATAATATACAAGTGCCTGATTTAATCGAATGGCATAATGCCATCGTCATTGAAGAGAACTCGTTGCAGGTTACACTATTTGATCTCATCATTTTAATGAATTAATGGAAGTGGAAATTTGCGGAAAATTGTCGCATTGGCTGGAATAATCAAAAACTAACAATGGTTCAAGTCTACTATTATCTAAAAAGGAATTACACAAATATTCAAAACAGGATTTGAAGACTGAAGATGAATATAAAGAAAATTCTAATTTACTTGAGTAATAAATAATTTACCAAATTTTAATAGAGGATTAGGAAATGTATAATGAATATTTTGAAAAAGAATAAAACAAATTTTGAAAGATAAAAAAACATTACAGAAAAAACTAAGATGTAATCCAATAGAAAGGTGATGTTCACATAGGTACGAGCTAATATTAGAAAATCTGAATAGGATAGTCTGGGTTCTGAGACAGTATAATTATGTCTTTATTTTGTGTTACAGAAATACTGGTGGGATTCATCAGTTCTCCTAGACCATTTCCCTTTTTAGAGAAGGAATGCAAGAGTTGTCCTGATGGAGAATAGACATGGACCAAGTTAAGGGGACTAAATGCTTCGACAAGTAGAATATTCGCGTCTTGATCTAAAGTGAAACATTGGGAGACTTCATGATTAAGGCCGATTCCACTAGGTATGATAGACCTCAGTATTTCATGAGAAGACTTTGAAAAGATATGCAATGCAGGGTTTTGACTATCCAAAACATAAATTTCGTGTTTCGTTAAGAAAAGAGCTTGTGGAAAAAAGATTAAAATATTAAGAATTTTGGATTTTATTTCACCTTCTCTTGTAAAAATCAAGACGCAGTGACTAGTTGAACATGTGGCGTAGAAAAGTGTAGATTCTACGTCATAGTCTATCGAGGTTATATATCCATATCCAGATGCAATTTGTGTTATTCTTTCGGTATCTGCTCGGCTTCGTTCAAATTCTATTCTGCAGATAGTTTTATGTGTAAGATCTGACACAAAAATTTCCGCTTTACTGATTATTTTTATAGCATAGGGTTGTTTAAAATAATCTTCGCCAAACGACTGGATGAAATCTCCTTTCATCGAATACAGAAATACTTTCTTATCATGAGTACTAGTAATAGCTATCATATCTAATTCTTCATCAAACGAAAGTCGACTTGGATACTTGTTGGGATTGTCAGATGAATTACCAAAAGTTAACTTGGGTACACCTTTACCAAGATAGTGCTTAGCTCGGAGTTCGATACCTCCGAGAGTAGAGAGAGCTTTATCGATCTCTTTTTCATCAATGATAAACATGTAATCTGCGAATATATCCACTTCTTTTCGAAGTTTAGACAACTTATCATTAAAATCATTAATTGATTTCTCTCGAAAACTAGCCACTAGATTATCTTTCATTTGCTCCTGTAGTACATGTTTAATGTCATCCACTTTTCTGAAAGATTTATATAGATCAGTTTCTTTCTTTTCTAATTCCTTAATTAAGGTTAATATCTTGACTCGCCTCTTATTCACTTTGTCTATGATGTTATCGAAACTAGTATTAACCAAATGCATCATTTCTTGCCAATCACGAGGACTTTGTGTGTGTTTTCCTAGATCTGGATCTGGCCCGACGGAAGCCATGTAAAGCCTAAGTCAATTTATGTACTACAATGAATAATTCAAAATACTTGTATGTAATATTATTAATTTGATTTTAAGAGGAACAACATGTCAGTTCACATCCTGGTGTTTAAATTAGCACCAAAAGAAAACGACCTAACTACCATTATTTCAATTCGATACGACAATTCCAAATTAGAACTATGAATGTACCTATTCAAGGTGCAATCAAAACTGACAAAATTTCCCCTCGGATGGATTTATGAAGAAAAACGTATATACAAGTATTTTGTTTAGACCTCAGTTGGTTATCCGATTTTTGATGCTGTAATATAATGGATAATTATAACATGTATATCCTTACTATTAAAACTCGATGATTATTATATATATATGTAACGAATTGATTGAAGAAACTGCCAGGCACAGAAAGCTGATTTTGGGCATGTGGGAGTCTTTTGACGTCATCATTACGCATCAACACTTTCAAAATTGACAAATTTGGTGATTTTTCGTGCGATATCGATTATAATAGTAGGACAGACGTATTTAGAGATGTTATCTCCCTTATAATTAATCAATGTGACCCCAGGCGCCAAAAGGGCGCCTCCGGCGGACACAAAGTGTCTGTCAGTCGCGGAGCGCAAGCAAGCGAAGCGCGCTTGTACCAACTAAGATCTAAATAAAATATATCTACTTATATGTAGGCGGCGATACTACTTATCATATGAAGTGATAGAGTTTTGTCTGATGGAAATCAAATCTTGCCGATATATTGGCGACCGTTATAAATAAGCTCAATAAAATATTGGTGCTCTCCTACCCATAAAGAGTTTAACCTCGTTTTGGATTCAGTCTGTTGATTAGGGATAGTATACTGTATTAATAAATTTTATACAAATATACTAGTAGATATATATTTAACAATTCTAGACCATCAGATCGATCATAATCCAATTTGGATATTCACATAATACGTATAAAGGATGGGTAAAAACACACTTTTATTATAACAAATCTTTGTAGAAAACGAATTCGAAAGTTTAGATACGGAGGAATATACACACAAGACTACTTATGCTCATAGCTTGGACTTGATGAGGTTCCTGGTGTACCTCTTGTAGACAGGGTGCACTCCACCTTTGTGCTTGTTACGCGGATTCAGCTGTGCCCAATCCCACATCGCCCTGTACACGTCTCCGTCCTTTCTGCCTAGCACAGACCTGAGCACGAAATCTGGGAAATCGAATGCGTCCACGAGAGAGACGGCTCCCAGTCTCACTTCCTGCAGGCGGGAGACGAACACGCGCCTTATATCTTCCAAATCAGAACCATAGATAACCCCGCTCTCAATAAAGGCGCCAGACTTCTCCATCATGAAGTGCAGAGAGAAAATGTCGGAGAGACATTTCAGGATGCGTTGATTCGCGCTGCTTAGATCCTTCACATCAGGTTTCTCCAAAGTCTCGATGAAAGACTTCACGATCACGTAATAGGTGTGAGCTTCCGCGCATTGGATTAATTGGATAGCAGAAGCATTCCAAGCATCGAAATAGTCCAATCCCCTCTCCTCGCCCTCCCTCACTCTAGTCGCTGCTCTCTCAACGCTAGCTCGCACCATCATTCTGTACAGATACAGCTGATCATGTGTGGAGTGGAAACCCAGAAATTGAGGTCTGGAAAACATTTCGTTTTTCTCAGAGAGATAGCTCACATTCTCAGGAGGTTTATAATTGGGAATTTCGTTCACTTCCTTTCTGATCTTAATCAGATAGCGAGCAGTTTGCAGCAACAAGACTGTGTTATCACCTTCATACGTGGTAGCAGGAGTGAATGATTTGTAGATATAAGGGAACCCGCTAGACAACGAGTACCCGTGACCTCCACAAGCCACACGACACACCTCTATGCCACTAGATGCGATGGTAGTCGTAATGGACTTAATCCCTGAGGATGATGCGTGCAGTTCTGGAAGCAAATCTAAGTTTCCTTCAGCCAATTGTGACTGTACATTCAGATATAACTCTATCATGTTTCGAGATACAAAGTAGAAAGCATAGGCTGAGGCTAGCAGTGGAAAGAGCTTGTATTGCTGATTTGTATAGTCGAGCAGCTGTGTTTCAGGCTGACCAGGCTTGTTCTGTGTCTGTCTACGCACAATACTGTAGCGTATAGCAATGGTAACAGCACGAGCTAGAGCTAGGAATGATGAGTAAGCTAGTCCGGTGCGTACGAACACCATGGTACCGTAGGAGAGCTTCTCAGATTTGGGACGGACATAAGTCCCGTCTGGCTCTACGCTAGCAAATCTCATTAACAAGTTCTCTCTGGGTATCCTCACATGATCAAACTTGAGAAAGCCGTTATCCATCTCTTCATAACCGAACTTCGGTCCTATGTCTCCAACAATAATACCTCTCATCGCACGATGATCCTCCAAACTCCTCAGCTGTACCATGAAGTTGTGGATTCCTCTGTCGACACCTTTCGTTATGAGCCGTGCGGCTACTATGCCATGTGTCGCATTCACACCCATGCTTCCAGGCCACCATTTGATAGAGGTGAGTGTTGGACTATGGATAACGAACTCTTGCGTTTCAGAGTCGTAAGTAGCTGTTGTCTCCAGGCCTCGTACATAGGTCCCATGTCCCATTTCCGTCTGTGCATAGCAGCCTATTATCTTGTACTTACGAGCTAGAGGTAGCCATTTCTTCTTCTGTTCCTCTGTGCCCTGCCCAATGATGCTGGGTATGAACATGACGGTTTGTAGTCCGAGTGGATTTTCTCCACCAATTGCACTTTTTAGGATATTATTTTCCAACTCCCCGGTTATTTTCAGTTTATTCCTGATATTCGTTATAGTATAAACATGTTTCCTCACTGCTTCATTGAAAAGCTGCTCCCTCTCTAAGTAGTAGTAGTTCTTCGAGTCATAATTCGGATCATTAAATATGACGTCTTCAATCTCTCTTTTTCTTTCCAATATTTCTCCATACAGAAGACGAGATAACTGTTCTGTGTCTACCTTGGACAGTTCTCGTTCCTTGGCAATTGTCTCCATGAGTTAATGACTCAGGTTTCTTAAGGAGAGATTATTGCTGATTGCATTTACAAATATTATAGTCATACATGCCAACTTGAGCCATGATAAAAGAGGGATGCGGCGGTGTTGAATTTCGCGAGACATGGGGGGACGCAATAGAAAAGTATTATACATGGAATCCAAAAAATCGGGACATAGTGGACAAATTTTAACGGACACTCGAAAATTAGGTCAATAGAAGGTGACAAACACGGGACGGTTGGCATGTATGTTTACTACAGCGGTGGGCAACCTGGGGCCCGCGGGACTAAATTTGATGGCCCGCGACTCTTTTCAAACACTCTATAATGGGGCCCGCGTGTTAGTGATTGTAATACAAATGGGCCCGCCTAATTTTGGTGTGAAATTGATGTTGAATATCATATATTTTCTATATTCATTATATAATGATTCAATTTATTTTACTTCGTTATTTTTGGTCTTATTAGTATAATTTTAGTTGTGACATTGCTTCTAAATAGGTTTCTAATGTCAGTTCTTGCTACGGCCATGGTGATGTGACCGTAACAAGAACTGACAGATTTGGGGCCCACTTAAGGATTAAGGTTGCCCGCCACTGGTAATCATAGTAATATGATTAGTACCTCAATTTACAAAGCTACAGTCAGTCATATATAAACAACCTCAGTTTCATATGATTTATTCGAGTGAGAGCGTTGTACCATTTTCCACACCTCGGTCTAATGCAGTGGCGGGCAACCTTAATCCTTAAGTGGGCCCCAATTCTGTCAGTTCTTGTTATGGTCACATCACTATGGCCGTAGCAAGAACTGACATTAGAAACCTAAATGGAAGCAATGTATCAACTAAAATTATACTTATAAAAGCAAAAATAACTAAGTAAAATAAACTGAATCATTATATGATGATTATAGAAAAAATATTGATATTCAGCATCAATTTCACACCAAAATTAGGCGGGCCCATTTGTATTACAATCACTAACACACGGGTCCTATAATAGAGTGTTTGAGAAGAGTCGCGGGCCATCAAATTTAGTCCCGCGGGCCCCAGGTTGCCCATCGCTGGTCTAATGTTACTCTATTTAAAACCAGTACGTATTAATTTTTAAATACTATACGTACATAAAATATATCGATTATACTAGATCAATGAAGGATACTGGTGATTAAGATAGGAAACAGCTCTCATAACGAGTGGACTAACTGATGTGTCAGATTGAAGAGAATGCGGACTTGGAGAAGAGTTTTCTTTCAGTTTTTGAAGGAATGGGAGTACTTGAGAATGTTTGGATTGGTTTTCAGATGAAGCAATAAGAACATCCAACAAATGGAGAGAGATATCGATTGGTATGCATGTAATGAGCTCATAAGTGGAGTCTAAGAATTCAGTGTTATCCAAATCAGAGAAGAAAGCAAGGTTGATAATGTTTCTTTGAAGCTGTTGTGACTGGCAGTGAGGGAGATACTGGAGGAGTGAGAGTATTATGGAGCCCCGAGAGGAGATAAGCGAAGGGGAGGCACAGGAATGTGTGTACAAGCGAGACAAAGATTTGACAAGACTTTCAGCTGTTGCGTCTGAAATAGGATCTTGGACTAGGGATGAGAGAGAAGAGAGCATCGAGTCGACATGCAGCATCAGATCAGTGTTAGTTAGCTCGAAGTAGAAGTCAAGCAGGAATAGGACGAAATCTAACACCTCTTCCCTGCTACCGGATTCCTGTAAGTAATTCCATATAAGAGTAGACACACCTTGGATAAGGTGTGGACACTCGCATTCGGAAGAACCACGCTTACAACCACGAAGTGACTGTAATATAGAGATCAGTGCAGTGACGTCATCGTGTGATAAAGCGAGTGTTTGGATGTATTTCAACACTTTATCTGAATTAATTCGTAAATTTAGCTTGGTCTGTGTGTGCAGAGAGACGTATAGGTTTATAATACGTTTATTGAGATGGGATAACGCATCGTGGCTAGTAGAGTCTGTTGTGGGTTTGGGGTGTGAGGTTTCGCGATGTAGAGAGAGACTAGTAGCTTCAATAGGGAAATTAATATCTGTGAAATTGTAGAATTCAGAGATCCAAGGTTGCTTCTGAGACGTGTGATATTTCGCGATAGAACACTCAACCTGGTTTAGCAACTTCACAGTTACGAGCTGAGGAAGCAAAATATAGGTGTCAATAATCGCAGAGAGAGTCTTGAGTGTGCCTTGTAGTCTCTCAGAGGTGAGAGAAGATTTAGAGAGAGAATTGTGAAGCTCCTTAAATTGACTCCAACCGACTGGGATATAGGAACTGTAGAATGATACGATGCCAGAGTCTAACTCCACAGGCTTTCGAGTAGACAGCAAGCCTCTGGGAGGAATGTATGCTACTGGGCTGTTAGTATGGGATAAGGTAGAGGGAGGGGGTGTGAAGTCATTACTCGAGTCTCGTATCAGAAGGGTTAGAGTAGAAATAATATTCTCGAAAACTAATCGGCACTGCTCTAAGGTGTGAGAAAGCGTGAGTGAGTGAGTTGATATGACAGGTGTTACCAGCTGACTGAAGGTAGGAGTTCGACCGGTCAGCTGACGGGAAATGGAATGACTGTCCATTAATGCGAGGTATTTCGGCAGGATCCTTTGAGCATGGTGTGAAATTTCGCGCGGAAAGAATGATAGAAGGCTGCGTCCTATTTCGAGTGCTGTGCTCTGAATTGAAGATTGTGGATGAGCTAGTGCTACGTTCACGTAAGCTATCAACAGGGGTATGTGTGGGGAGATGAGCTCAGGAGGTGTGAGAGAGAATAGGAGAGACAAGAATGAGTGGATTTGTTTCAGCAAATGAGAATCTGTGAATAGAGGCTCCAATCTGTTAATAATGTTCGAGAGAGAGTGTCGAATCAGCTGAGGGTCTTTGTGAGCGAGTTGCTGTAGAGCTGTGAGAGCATGCAGCCGTGTGTTAGCATTGTGATGACGTAGCTGTGATAGTAAGGTGTTGAGATGAGTGGAAGAGTCCTGATGACTGGTCAGCTGTGCAGGGAGGTGAATTCTACGCGTTTTGAAGTCGACACGTGTCACATTAGCTGCCACCTGCTTCCTGCCTACCTTCTTCTTCTTCTTCGTGAAGGCAGGAGGTTGTGATGGTTTATTGGTAAACTTTGACTTCCTCTTAGTTCGGTTTAGTTTACCCATCAAGCGGTCTACTGACAAAATCATGACATTTATGAAATCAAGGATGGAAAAATCATGAGTGATACTCTTTTTTCGCTTTATAAATGTTATTCTCAGGCCTCTTAACCTGTAATTTAACTAAATCGTGTGATGGCAAGTGACAAATCGTGAGATATGGGAAAATATTATTACGAACACTGGTTCTAAATCGTGAGACACACGAAGAGATCGTGAGAGTTGAGAGGCCTGTATTCTAGGGAAAAGGTAGACTCAGCAATATGCAATAATATATACTAATACAAACAGCGATAAACAAATAATGAACCTACAGAATAGACTACCTATATTAACAAATAAGTGTTGCATAAGTGCAATGGAACAATACTTGACATTAGAAGTACATTTGTAATGCCTTAACTCGGTTGAAATTCTCCTCCACGCGTTTATGTCGTTCTCTGGCTAAAGGCGTAAAACTATCCGATAAGATTATCATCTGCATATACATGAACCAGTATCTAGTTTCGTATTGTAACTCTTTTTCACAGAAAAATGCCCTATCCATTATTCGAAAGAAAGACTCAAATCCTACCTTGAATTTTATGGCTGAATACATATAACAGTGAAAGATTTTCCTCATGACGTTCCAGACAGTGCCATTAAATCTATTAGCTCCCAGCCCCATGTCTTCAGCTAGTTTTATAACTTCAGAAAATAAATTTTCAAGTTGACGGAAGTATGAATTGACGCTCAGTTTAGTGACAATATCTTTTTCGAAAAGGACTTTGCAAACGCGGTAGTGAAGTTTAACACTTCGAAGGAATAGATGCTGATTCTTTGGGTCAGATTCATATTGACACAATTCACAATTGCAAATAATATTCCAATCGGCTTTAAGATATTCTCTTCGTTCCTTGATAGTGAATAGGCTAATGGAGTCAATCTTGCTTGGCACTGGGTTTACATAAGCAGCCGTTAATTCAGTACCTTTCAGGATATCAGAGTTAGCCCGAGCTATGCAGATGTTTCCTGCGAATGAGATGAAAGTATTTGGTAGACAGGAGTGGTTTTGAAAAGAATGAATGAACCAAATTCCACCGGCATCAGGCCCATGCCTAATGTCAGGTTTCGTAGATAGAGTAGGAAGAATATAAATAAAAGTGGCTGATGAAATATAGTTTTTGATTACAATGTTACCAATCTTTTGTAGTAATTGGTCTTTCAGTTCTTGGCTGGAATAAAATTCTTCATTGCCTATCAATAGCTCGTAACCTTTGGGAGAAAACAACTTCACTGAAGGGAATAAAGGCTGATCATTTATGCCAGATCCAAATATCATCGCTAATCGACAGATAGTTAAAGGGTTGAATTGTATAATCATTTCTCTAATAATTTCCATCAGTTTAAATGCGACTTTATTAAAATTGGAATTAGGAATTAGACGTGGTTTAATATCCAAGGGTTCTTTGGCAAATATTTTCGACTTAGAAACAAACACCAATTCTCCCTTTTTGATGTCTCTCAGTGCAAATAAACCCCTCCCCTTTTTACCTGCCAACTCAATAGAAATAGGTCCGAAATAATCTTCTATCTCGATTTCCTTCTTTTCTTTAGCTAAGCGGAGCATTTCGTCCATATCGAATATCCCATTAGAATTTTCGATATATTTCTCCACACGGTTAATAGAACCTGGTATATCGTCATGTTCATTGGAATGTTGCACTAACATTCGATATGCCTCTTCATGCTCTCCTATGCCAGAGAGAGCCATGGCTAATCTATAGGAGTACTTGACCTGTGAGGGATCTAGCTTTATAGCCTCTCTAACATCTGGAATAGCCTCATGAGGTAGTCCCATCTGGATCTTGCATTGGGCTCTGTTACTGTGAAATATCGGATTCGAGCAGTCTAATTCGATAGCTTTAGAGTAAGAGGAAAGAGCTCTAGCGTAATCTGAATTCTTGTAGTATCGATTCCCTTCTTCCTTGTATTCCATTGCTGAGTGGGAAGTCATTTAACTAAGTATCTATAGGATATTGTATATATAATAATAACTAATAATGCTATACATTCACGTTATTAAGGTTTTAATCCGGTATTCGGCCATCGCAAGAAACTTTGATTATAACTAATAGCAAATGCCATTCGATCAACTCGTCTGGAAATGAGGAAATGCCAATCTTTACATTCAATTTGACACTATTCCGAACAAAATCATGTTCTTAATTGACAAGGTTTGGGAGTGGAAGCCTTGTATAGATTAATGTATAGATTACGAATTTGAAATCAAATAAAGAATATTTCTTACAGTTTAACCCTACTTGGACTTGGGGTCAAAGGTATAAATAGAAAATTCCCACTTTCATTTTCACTTTCAGTTCACTTTCAATTAACTTTCACTTTCACTTCAACATTCCAAGTCCAATTAGGGTTAAGTACATATCTCTTTATGGATGACCTACTTTAATACTATTTGTATGCAGATCTTGGTGGTGGTCGAATACTTTTGTCCGGGTAGTGCATATTAAGGATCCATCTGGATGAAACCCTATTGTATTTTGAATAGACAATAATTATTTAACAGCAATGAATGTTCAAAAATATTGAAAAAAATGATGTTGGAACGATCGTTCCTCTTCGGCAGTCTTCATTAGTATTAATACGCGTACATTTCATTGAGTAGTACAGTAGTCCAATGCCATTATAATACTATTAGTAGGCGAATTGGGAAGAGAATTTTAGGATGCAGCCATGGTTCGGGAAGAGTGCGGGACAAAAGGGATTAAGACCTTGGCCGCATGTGCCGCACCCTCGCTATGCCTCTGCTTAATGGAATAAAACTTTTAGAATTATAACTGGGGAATTGCGAGGTATCATAATAGTCACTGACCGGATTTCCCTCACTAATAGAGTTTGTGATCCTCTCTATAAAGGTAGAAAGGTAGATAATCATCCATTTGTAATATTCAATTAGTTACTATTAGGAAATATTCCGAAATAAACGTATCCAATTTAGTTTGGATAAGTTTGTTTTCTATAACTAACACTAACATCAATAAAGTCTAATATTGGTCTATACTACAGAAGACCTGATATACTACATACACACTTTCTACATTAGCGTAATTAAAGAGCAATACTTGCCAATTCAAAACTAGAAATACATTTGCAATGCCTTAACTCGGTTGAAATTCTCCTCCACACGTTTACGTCGCTCGACTGAGGGCGTAAACTTACCCCGTAAGATTATCATCTGCATATACATGTACCAATAGTTAGTTTCGTGTATCAATTCCTTTTCGCAGAAAAATGCTCTGTCCATTATTCGAAAGTAAGAATCAATTCTTTCCTTGTTTGAGAATTTTAATGTTGAATTCATATAGCAGTAAAAAACTTTCTTCATGACAGTCCAGACTGTGTTATTAAATCTATCAGCTCCAAGCCCCATATCTTCAGCTAGTTTTACAACTTCAGAAAATAAATCTTCAAGTTGACAGAAGTGTGAATTAACGTCCTCTCTAGTAACATTATTTCTTTCCGCTATGATTTTGCATGCGCGGTCGTAAAGTTTAACACCTCGACTCAATAGATGCTGATTCTTTGGATCTGATTCATACTGACACAATTCACAGTTGCAAATAAATCCCCAAGTACGATTAAGATGTTCTCTTCGTTCCTTGATAGTGAGTAGGTCAATTGATTCAATACTGCCGGAGTTTACATACGCAATCATTAATTCAGTACCTTTCAAAATATCAGAGTTCGCCCGAGCTATGCAGATGTTTCCTGCGAATGAGAGTGAAGTGTTTGGTAGACAGGAATGGTTGAGAAAAGAAAAAAGGAACCAAATTCCACTTGCAGGAGGCCCGATCTCAATATCAGGCAGCGTGAATAGAGTTGGGAGAATATAAGTAACAGTGACTGCAGAAGCCTTATTCTTAATTACAATGCTACTAATGTTTTGTAGTAATTGGACTTTCAGTTCTTTACTGGAATAAAATTCTTCATAGCCTAGCAATAGTTCGTAACCTTTTGGAGAAAACAACTTCACTGAAGGGAATAAAGGCTGATTATCTATGCCAGATCCAAACAACATCGCTAATCGACAGATAGTTAAAGGGTTTGATTGTGTAATCATTTTTCCGATAATTTCCATCAGTTTAGTCGCGACTTTATTCATTTGAAATTTGGTATTAGGGATTAGATGTGTATCAATATCCAAGGGTTCTTTGGCAAATATTTTCGTCTTAGAAACAAACACCAATTCTCCCTTTTTGATGTCTCTCAGTGCAAATAAACCTCTCCCCTTTTCACCTGCCAACTCAATAGAAATAGGTCCGAAATAATCTTCTATCTCTATTTCCTTCTTTTCTTTAGCTAAGCGGAGCATTTCGTCCATATCGAATATCCCATTAGAATTTTCGATATATTTCTTCTCGCGTTTGATAGCAGCTGGAATGTCGTCATGTTCATTGGAATGCTTTGTTAATATCTGCCATGCCTCTTCATGCTCTCCTATGCCAGAGAGAGCCATGGCTAATCTATAGGAGTACTTGACCTGTGAGGGATCGAGCTTTATAGCCTCTCTAACATCTGGAATAGCCTCATGAGGTAGTCCCATCTGGATCTTGCATTGGGCTCTGTTACTGTGAAATATCGGATTCGAGCAGTCTAATTCGATAGCTTTCGAGTAAGAAGAAAGAGCTCTAGCGTAATCTGAATTCTTGTAGTATCGATTTCCTTCTTCTTTGTATTTCATTGCTGAATGGGAAGCCATCTAATATTAATTAAGTATATATGTTATGGGCAATATGAGAAAAAAATAAGTAGCACGAAAATCGAGTTATGCTCTAAGAAAGGAATGGAGGTTGGAAATTTTGCAAAAAGATCCCTTTGCACAGTTTTTTTTAAGGTTGAGGCCTTCATATAACTCAACTTAACCGTGGTGTCAACCACCGAAAAAATATAAATCGTGTTGTAACTCCACAAAATAGTGTCATTTTTACACAAGATCGCCTTTAAAACAACAAAATGGACAAAAATGTCTCAAACATCGAACGTTTTCAGAGACTCACTGTATGTATTAATTAATAATGAGACTGTATATTTTGATCAGAAATCAAATTATTTCAGAAATGTGGAATTTGCATTAATTTGTATTGAAATTCCACATATCTGATCAAAATTCTACATATTCTCTGATGAAAAAGATATACGGTCTCTTTTAAATATTCAGTATGATATTCGAGTAAAAAGTAGACTTATCCAATACTATGCACTAGCATAATACCAACATAGTAATACCTAAAATACTTATACTAGGACTAATTAAGTGAATGGAACAATACTTGCCAATTCTACAAGTAACTAATGCGTTAGAAATACATTTGCAAGGCCTTAACTCGGTTGAAATTCCCCTCCACACGTTTACGTCGCTCTTTGACTGAAGGCATAAAGCCATCCACTGATACCATCATTTGCATATACATGTACCAGTATCTAGTTTCGTGCTGTAGTTCCTTCTCACAGAAAAATGCTCGATCCATTATTCGAAAATAAGATTCAATTCTGTTCGTTTCTAAGAAATTTACAGTTGATTTCATATAACAGAAAAGAATTTTCATCATAACAGTCCAGACAGTGTCATTAAATTTGTTACTCCCAAGCCCCATGTCTTCAGCTAGTTTTACAACCTCAGAAAATAAATCTTCAAGTTGACGGAAATGTGAATTGACACTATCTTTAGTGAGATTATCTGCTTCAGCTATGATTTTGCAAGCGTGGTAGAAAAGTTCTTCACTTCGAATCAATAAAAGTTCATTCTTTGGATCTGATTCATATTGACACATCTCACAATTGCAAATAAAACTCCAAGTATCATTGATGAGTTCCCTCCTTTCCTTTAAAGTGAATAGCTCAGCTATGTCAGTACTTTGAGAGTTTACATATGCAGTCGTTAGCTCGGCACCTTTCAGGATATCAGAGTTAGCCCGAGCTATGCAGATATTCCCTGCATGTGAAATAAAAGTATTTGGTAGACAGGAGTGGTTAAGAAAAGAATGAATAAACCAAATTCCACTTGCATCAGGTCCGTGCTCAATGTTAGGTCCAGTGAAGAGAGTTGGAAGAATGTAAGTAAAAGTGGCCGCAGAAACCTGGTTCTTAACTACAATATTGAAATTTTTATTTTTTAATTGGTCTTTCAGTTCGTGTCTAGAATAAAATTCTTCATTGCCTTGCAATAGCTCGTAACCTTTAGGAGAAAACAACTTCACTGAAGAGAATAAAGGCTGGTTATCTATGCCAGATCCAAATAACATCGCTAATCGACAGATAGTTAAAGGATTTGATCGGAAAATCATTTCTCCGATAATCTCCATCAGTTTAGTTGTGACATTTCCAAATTGGAGTTTGGTATTAGGAATTAGACGTGGTTTAATATCCAAGAGTTCTTTGGCAAATATTTTTGTTTTAGAAACAAACACCAATTCTCCCTTTTTGATGTCTCTCAGTGCAAATAAACCCCTCCCCTTTTCACCTGCCAACTCAATAGAAATAGGTCCGAAATAATCTTCTATCTCTATTTCCTTCTTTTCTTTAGCTAATCGTAGCATTTCGTCCATATCGAATATCCCATTAGAATTTTCGATATATTTCTTCTCGCGTTTAATAGCAGCTGGAATGTCGTCATGTTCATTGGAATGCTTTGTTAATATCTGCCATGCCTCTTCATGCTCTCCTATGCCAGAGAGAGCCATGGCTAATCTATAGGAGTACTTGACCTGTGAGGGATCGAGCTTTATAGCCTCTCTAACATCTGGAATAGCCTCATGAAGTAGTCCCATCTGTATCTTGCATTGGGCTCTGTTACTGTGAAATATCGGATTCGAGCAGTCTAATTCGATAGCTTTCGAGTAAGAGGAAAGAGCTCTAGCGTAATCTGAATTCTTGTAGTATCGATTTCCTTCTTCCTTGTATTCCATTGCTGAATGGGAAGCCATCTAAATGTATTAATTAAGTATCTATGAGAAATTGTAAGAGCTGAGTCAACATTTTTGTCTGAGGTCAGAATCTAATGGAGCCCTAGCCAAAAGAGTCCCACATGCAAAAAATCAGCTTTCTGTGTCAGGCAGTAACTGCAATCAATTCGTTACAGAAATATACAAACATTAATCGAGTTTAAAGGTAAGGATGTATATATATTACAGAACGAGGGTAGACTCGAATTAATTCAGGTATGCCCAAGTACAATATGAAAATGCTCCCATTCACTGATGTCTATGAATTATGTATTGACTAATAAGTTCGTACAAAAGTGTTTCGTTTATGTGAGTTTTGCTCAAATGGGGAAAGTCCATTTACTAGCACTAACAGCAAAAAATAAATAATGATTCAAAACAAAAACTATAGAACAACATACTACTTCCCATTTAGTCTAAAATGGAAGAATGCTTAGCATAAGTTAGAAGAACATTTGCAAGGCCTTAACTCGGTTGAAATTCTCCTCCACACGTTTACGTCGCTCTTTCACTGAAGGCCTAAACCCCAGTGCCTCCAGTGGGATCATCATTTGCATATACAAGAACCAGTATCTAGTTTCATGCGACAATTCCTTCTCACAGAAAAATGCTCGATCCATTATTCGAAAGAAAGATTCAACTCTGTTAATATTTAAGAAATACAAGTGTACAGTTGTATTAAAGTAGCAGAGTAGAATGTTCCTCATGGCAGTCCAGACAGCGTCATTAAATCGATTATCCCCGAGCCCCATGTCTTCAGCTAGTTTTACAACTTGAGAAAATAAATCTTCAAGTTGACGGAAGTGTGAATTAACGGCTTTAACGCCTTCTTTCGTGATATTATCCGCCTCAGGTAGGATTTTGTAAGCGCTATCAAAAAGTTCTTCACTTCGAATCAATAAATGCTGATTTTTAGGATCTGATTCATATTCACACATCTCACAATTGCAAATAAAATTCCAACCAGAATTAAGAAATTTTCTTCTTACCTTTAAACTGAATAGTTCAGTTATTTCAACACTGTTACAGTTTATATAACCAATCGTTAGTTCAGCACCTTTCAAGATATCAGAGTTAGCCCGAACTATGCAGATATTCCATGCGAATGAGATGAAAGTATTTGGTAGACAGGAATGATTGAGAAAAGAATCAATTAACCAAATTCCACTTGTACCAGGAGAGTGCTCAATCTTAGGTTCCGTGAAGAGAGTTGGAAGAATATAAGTATGAGTAATCGCCGATTCTTGGTTCTCAACTACAATGTTATGAATACTTTTTCTTAATTGGACTTTCAGTTCTTGGCTGGAATAAAATTCTTCATTGCCTTCCAATAGCTCGTAACCTTTAGGAGAAAACAACTTCACTGAAGGGAATAAAGGCTGATCACTAATGGTAGAGCCACATAACATCGCTAATCGACAGAGAGTTAAAGGGTTTGATTGTATAATCATTTCTCCGATAATTTCCATCAGTTTAGTTGCGATTTTTGTCATTTGAAGATTGGAATTAGGAATTAGATATGGTTCAATATCCAAGGGTTCTTTGGCAAATATTGTCGACTTAGAAACAAGCACCAATTCTCCCTTTTTGATGTCTCTCAGTGCAAATAAACCCCTCCCCTTTTCACCTGCCAACTCAATAGAAATAGGTCCGAAATAATCTTCTATCTCTATTTCCTTCTTTTCTTTAGCTAAGCGGAGCATTTCATTCATGTCGAATATCCCATTCGAATTTTCGATATATTTCTTCTCGCGTTTAATAGCAGCTGGTATGTCGTCATGTTCATTGGAATGCTTTGTTAATATCTGCCATGCCTCTTCATGCTCTCCTATGCCAGAGAGAGCCATGGCTAATCTATAGGAGTACTTGACCTGTGAGGGATCGAGCTTTATAGCCTCTCTAACATCTGGAATAGCCTCATGAGGTAGTCCCATCTGGATCTTGCATTGGGCTCTGTTACTGTGAAATATCGGATTCGAGCAGTCTAATTCGATAGCTTTCGAGTAAGAGGAAAGAGCTCTAGCGTAATCTGAATTCTTGTAGTGTCGATTTCCTTCCTCCTTGTATCTCATTGCTGAATGAGAAGTCATCTAAATGTGTTAATTAAGCATCTATGAGAAATTTTAAGAGCTAAAACCTTATGCTACGACCTGTATATGTAATTAGGCTGCTGTAGGCCGGGGCGGATTGACTGGCTACGACCCTGACTGTGGGGCCTTTTACGTATGAGACAAGTAATCATATTAAATTACCGCTGTGTCTAGAAATAGTAGAAAAGTTGAAATCACAAATATCATTCGCACGCGTATCAACACTGAGTACAGTGGTGTCTCCCAAAACGGACAAGCCTCGTGGAACAGAATGAATTTACCATACACATAGTATGTAATAGTTAAACACTCTCCGAGAAGCGGACATCTCTCTACAGAGGACAGAAACCATGTCCCCAATGTGTCAGTTATTCAGAGACTCAAGTGCCTGAAATCATTTGTGTGTGCTTATCTAGCCATGTGTACAGCAGGCCATAGCCAGGTCAAACCCGGGTATTATTGATGGACAGGTATTTTTATTAGTAGTATTTGGTATCACTATATATCCTTACTATTAAAACTCGATTAATGTTTGCATATATATATATATATATATATATATATATATATATGTAACGAATTGATTGAAGAAACTGCCAGGCGCAGAAAGCTGATTTTTGGCATACGGGAGTCTTTTGGCTATGGCTCCACTAAGTTCTGAGCTCAGACGAAAATGTCGACTCATCATGGAATTATAACGTCATTGTCACCTTTTTTATAATTAGAAATTTCAATTTTTCGACCATAACTCAGCCATTTTAAGTGATAGAAGGCTGAAATTTTAATAGAATGTGCATATTAATATACCTCACATATGATGAGCCATCAAAAATGTATACTCTAGTAATTTATTCAAAATAGATTAACTCTGCTTTTTATTTGGTTGAGTTTCAATATTAAAATATTATATGTTAAGACTATCCTTGATTTTTCTGGGACCAAGACAGGCTCCCCATTGATTCCTTCGCCACACCAATAAATATTTGCTCCCTACGGCCCTGTAATAAGCTTGTACATATGTGTTTCGTTTATATGAGTTTTGCTCAAGTGGGGAAAGTCCATTTATTAGCACTAACAGCAAAAAATAAATAATGATTCAAAACAAAAACTATAGAACTACATACTACTTTTTCTATACTAGTCAAAATAAGTGTAAAATGGAAGAATGCTTAGCATAAGTTAGAAGAACATTTGCAAGGCCTTAATTCGGTTGAAATTCTCCTCTACACGTTTACGTCGCTCTTTCACTGAAGGCCTAAACCCCAGCGCCTCCAGTGGGATCATCATTTGCACAAGCGCGCTTCGCTTGCTTGCGCTGCGCGGCTGGCGGACACTTCGTGTCCGCCGGAGGCTCCCTTCGGTCGCCTGGAGGTGACATTGGTTAATTATAAGGGAGATAACATCTCTAAATATGTCCATCTTAGTGTTAAAACCGATTTCACTCGAAAAATCACCAAATTTGTCAATTTAAAAATTTTTTGATGCGTAATGATGACGTCATAACAAAGTGATGAGTCATCATTTTTTGATGAAAGTCGCATCATATGTGAGGTATGTTAGTATACAGATTCTATTAAAATTTCAGCCTTCTATCTCCTATAATGACTGAGTTATGCCCGAATAACTGTGTTGCTTAACTTTTAAAAATGTGACAATGACGTCATAATTCCATGATGAGTCGACATTTTGCTCTGAACTCAGAACTTACTGGAGCCATAGCCAAAAGACTCCCACATGCCAAAAATCAGCCTTCTGCGCCCGGCAGTTTCTTCAATCAATTCGTTACAGATATATATATATATATATATATATATATATATATATATATATATATATATATATATATATACAATCATCGAGTTTTAATAGTAAGGATATACAAGAACCAGTGTCTAGTTTCATGCGACAATTCCTTCTCACAGAAAAATGCTCGATCCATTATTCGAAAGAAAGATTCAATTCTGTTAATATTTAAGAAATACAAGTGTACAGTTGTATTAAAGTAGCAGAGTATAATGTTCCTCATGGCAGTCCAGACAGCGTCATTAAATCGGTTATCTCCGAGCCCCATGTCTTCAGCTAGTTTTACAACTTGAGAAAATAAATCTTCAAGTTGACGGAAGTGTGAATTAACGGATTTAACGCCTTCTTTCGTGATAGTATCTGCCTTAGGTAGGATTTTGCAAGCGCGATCATAAAGTTCTTCACTTCGAATCAATAAATGCTGATTTTTAGGATCTGATTCATATTCACACATCTCACAATTGCAAATAAAATTCCAACCAGAATTAAGAAATTTTCTTCTTACCTTTAAACTGAATAGTTCAGTTATTTCAACACTGTTACAGTTTATATAACCAATCGTTAGTTCAGCACCTTTCAAGATATCAGAGTTAGCCCGAACTATACAGATATTTCCTGTGAATGAGATGAAAGTATTTGGTAGACAGGAATGATTGAGAAAAGAATCAATTAACCAAATTCCACTTGTACCAGGAGAGTGCTCAATCTTAGGTTCCGTGAAGAGAGTTGGAAGAATATAAGTATGAGTAATCGCCGATTCTTGGTTCTCAACTACAATGTTATGAATACTTTTTCTTAATTGGACTTTCAGTTCTTGGCTGGAATAAAATTCTTCATTGCCTTCCAATAGCTCGTAACCTTTAGGAGAATACAACTTCACTGAAGGGAATAAAGGCTGATCACTAATGGTAGAGCCACATAACATCGCTAATCGACAGATAGTTAAAGGATTTGATTGTACAATCATTTCTCCAATAATTTCCATCAGTTTAGTTGCGACTTTTGTCATTTGAAGATTGGAATTAGGAATTAGATATGGTTTAATATCCAAGGGTTCTTTGGCAAATATTGTCGACTTAGAAACAAGCACCAATTCTCCCTTTTTGATGTCTCTCAGTGCAAATAAACCTCTCCCCTTTTCACCTGCCAACTCAATAGAAATAGGTCCGAAATAATCTTCTATCTCTATTTCCTTCTTTTCTTTAGCTAAGCGGAGCATTTCATTCATGTCGAATATCCCATTCGAATGTTCGATATATTTCTTCTCGCGTTTAATAGCAGCTGGTATGTCGTCATGTTCATTGGAATGCTTTGTTAATATCTGCCATGCCTCTTCATGCTCTCCTATGCCAGAGAGAGCCATGGCTAATCTATAGGAGTACTTGACCTGTGAGGGATCGAGCTTTATAGCCTCTCTAACATCTGGAATAGCCTCATGAGGTAGTCCCATCTGTATCTTGCATTGGGCTCTGTTACTGTGAAATATCGGATTCAAGCGGTCTAATTCGATAGCTTTCGAGTAAGAGGAAAGAGCTCTAGCGTAATCTGAATTCTTGTAGTATCGATTTCCTTCTTCCTTGTATTTCATTGCTGGGGAAGCCATCTAATATTAATTAAGGTTTTGATCATGGAAATATGTCTTATTGTCATTAAGAATTTACTAAAAAGAGTAATGCAATTAATAATGGAGCAATACATGGGGATCTTTTCCAAATTCTCAATTTTTCGTCTGTATTTATAGCTATAACAAAGAAAAACTGATTTTAACAAAATCAAGTATAGTGGAAACAGTGAAAATCTATGCAAGCTAAGATCTTGATTTGTTTGCAAATGACAATATTCAGACAAATGCAGTTCGCCACTCCGTATCTGGGAGGTTTCTTAAGATCTCACCAAACTAATCTAGCTCTAACAAGTATTTGTAGCATTTTTATTTCAATTAATTAAATTAAATACAGTTTAAAACATGGTGTTGGTGGTTTATTTAGGTTTTAAATATACTGCAAATTTATACTTTTGCTAGAACAAAGCTGGTCTATGTGGTTTATGCTGAACAAGCGTAATTTTAAACGTGAATTTAAACAAGAAATATAACATTCACAAATATTAATGAGAATTTTCTTTGTCGATAGATTTTGTTAAATTTGAACCAACTCTAAGTGCTAATTGTTTGATTTCTTGTTTTACAACATCGTCCCTGGTCTCAGCAACATAACAAGATCCCGTGTCTCCTGAGACTCGAATCTCTTTCTGTAATGGAAACTTTCCAATTATATCGGTACCCAAACGTTCACTCAACTCTCTGTCATTACACTCCCCAAAAATATCAGAATATTCTCCACACTTTTCGCATTTGAATCCACACATATTTATGACAGTGCCTAGAATAGGTACTTTCACCTTTGAGAACATTTCCACACACTTGATGGCATCAATCAATGCCACTTCTTGTGGCGTCGTGACAACAACAGCTCCAGTCAACTCCAGCCGTTGTGCAATAGAGAGATGTGTGTCCCCAGTTCCTGGCGGCATGTCAATCACTAACACATCTCGAGCGTCCCATTTAACCTTGTATAGCAGGGTTTCTAAGGCTGACATGACCATCAGACCTCTCCAAAATATGCCAGATTCCACCATAAACCCGATTGACATGCACTCGATATCATGGTTTAGCAGCGGCAGTATCAACCCTTCAGGCGTACTCTCAGGCTTGTGGCATAGGTTCATCATTCTCGGGATAGATGGACCGAAAATATCAGCGTCGAGAATTCCGACGCGATAGCCAGCATACCTGAGTCCATGAGCTAGATTCACTGCTATCGTCGACTTCCCTACTCCCCCCTTCCCACTGGCTACCACGACGATATTAGCCACACCAGGGATGGGTTTCTTCTTGGGAAGACCTCTCTTCATTAGGTCTTCTTGGTGCTTGGAAAATATTGAATATTGCCTTCTTGTAACCAGTGAAAAGGTTTCTCTGAGTAATTTAGGACTTGGCCACATTGAAATTAATTGATCAAATGTTTAGAAAAATCAACCTAACATTTGGAAACATCATGAATCATTCATATATACCCACGATTAGGAAAGTAACTGAGTGGGGAATATTATTTTGCATATTTAAGTTGTTGTTCGCTCTGAATCGATTGAAATACAGTCGACTCCCTTAATCGGGACACTTCAGACTTTGTCTCGACTAATTTCCCAATTAACTGATCAAATTTAGTATTACAAGTAGCTTCTCTGTATAGGGAAAATCAGATCCTAGAGATTTGTCCAAATTAAGCGGAGCCAACTGTATTTTAAATAATGAATCTTAGTACCTTGGGACAATAATTCAATTCAAAACATGTCTCTAGTTCTGTTGCAGCAGACACAGTATAAAGGCCCCCATACACAATGCCTTTTAATACATTGTGATGTGGTGTAGAAAGTCTAGTCTGATGATGGATGAGATAATGTATTGAAATTAAATTATCACATAAAAAGTAATTATGTACATGGTTACGTTGAAAAGGAGACACCACACAGGACTCCTTTTCTAGTCCAAACAGACTAGAATGGGTGATGTTTGCTCCATAAGTAATGCCACCACAAAATATTCGATGATAATTACTAATATTGCAAGTAATCTACATATGTGAAAATACTTGACGATTCTGGTGGATTTTTATTTGTTTAGTACCATTTTAAGAGCAAATGTTTCATATCTTTTAGAGGTATGTTTTCAGACAAAACAGCCTACCAAAGATGGAGCATTTGAATAGAAAAGGTTCATATCATTGATTAGAAGAACTAAGTTTTAAGTATTTTCGAACTGAAAAATTAGCTTTTGCAATGAGAAACAGATAGCTTCCTCGCCTCTACCTATTTCCGAATAGAATCCAGAAAAATATAAACAAATTCATTTAATTGAACTGGGATTAAAAAGCAAACACTGAAACTATCTGAAACAACAGGACAACCAAATTAAGGGGTAACATGGTATTCACAAAGGGATAAAATTTAACTAATTCTATCTTAAATAGTATTATAGACATATATAGAACAGAAATAAGTTAAATTCCGAGATAGTTGGGGTGAGTCATTTGATGCTGAAATAGAGCTAGCTTGAGTTTTCAGTTTTGTACAAAGACTTTGTAGATGGAGGAGAGGTAGGTCATGATGCAGCGTTGGTCTGGGATCGTCATTTCGAGTATGTCTTCTGGATCCATCAATCTCTCAACTCCGAACTCGCTGTTGAAAAAGTATGATAAAATAAATATGATGCAATTTTTTTAGAAAATAATGTCATGTTGAATTACCTTGCTACTTGAAAGGCCAGCTCCAGATTCTCCTTAGGATTGTCAGAAGTGAGGGAATCGAAATCAAAATTTTCTGGAACGAACGAGTGGATCACTGCACAGAAAGCAAGTCCATCTTTCCAACTGCTCGTTAGATCTTTTATCACAACCTATAGCAGAAGGTGCAGATAAGATTATTTACTTGTTAACTCCATGTATACATTAGTGCAATGTTCTATTAAATGTACAACTCACATTATAACTGCGTACTCTTGATTGCGCCCATGCTAAAGTCCTGCTGGAATGGCTGTTGGGAGAAGCAGTTGGAGAGCGTCTATACAAACAATGAAGATATTAAGTTTCCCATCCACAGTACAGGGACGGTTGGAATTTGTTTGTATTAACCGGAGTGATTTACATGTATTTTTCTCTCTAGGGGATAAAATATCTGTTCGTATTAACGAAGTTCTACCGTGGTTACAAGCTGTCATGCTTACGTGTTCTTCCTATCATTAGGAATGCCGGTTGTCTTAAGATAGGATTCCCGCGCACTTTTCACAGACAAGCCACTGCTCTCCTGGCCACTCTTCTTATCTCTGCCACTCAGATACTTATCCATGTCCACCTGTAGCTGTGGATCCTCTTCAGACTTGTTCTTACCGGACAGTTCTCGTTTCTTACGTCGCTCCATCTTCCGCTGTTCATAACCGCTAATGTTAACGGGATCAGAAGGTTTCTGGCTGATCCTCTCCACTGAAGGAGGTTTGGTCGGCGAGTTAGTATTAGTGACGGAAGATTTCTTGTGTGGGGACGATATAAAAGGATCAGGAGTGATTTCATCCTGCACATCAGGCACGGTCTGAGACCTAAATGGTACGTGATCACGTATCGTATCAAGTCGCTACATTCCATTCAAATTACGAGAGTAGTATTTTTCAATTGCAACTTTCCTACTTTCTTAGTTCTGAAATTGCATATTTATTAATAAAGAAATGATTAGAAAAGGTGTGTACCTATCCTCTGGGATCGAGTCCTGGGATGGAATGAGGGGTAGATCTTCGGTGATGGACATTCTGAGTTTACTCAGAGACTTCTTCCTATTGAACTCTCTCAGTTTCTTCCTGCCTTCCTGCGCCATATGTAGGGAGTTCCTGCGGTAATCCTCAGCGGTGGAATCCTCATCGGTGTTAACCTCTTGCTGCGTCTCTGACAGTCCCTCTGACTCAGACAGCGGAGCATCCCCCTGGCAGTTGTTGGAGTTGGAGTTATCGGGCATGTCTTGAATGGGAACGGGGAGTTGGTCCGGAGAGGGAGACCTCTGGAGAGGCTCGGAATGGAAATTCATTTGCTGCGGAAGGGACTCCTCATAATCTTCAGCGTTAGCGACGGGATTCGGACTAAAAATGCAACAAATATAAATTTAATCCTATTGAAAATACAAAACTGATTTCATTGGAACTGCTACCAGGGTATTATACAGCCCTCCAGATACGCTCCTAGTAAACCCATACTTGTCAACTGTCCCGTTTTTGGCGGGACGTCCCGCTTTTTTCACTCTTCTATTGAGCTAATTTTCTCGAGTGTCCCGCTTTTACATGATATTTCCCCATTATGTCCCGCTTTTTTAAAAATTCTATGTATAATACTTTTCTATTGCGTCCCGCCATGTCCCGCGAAATTCAACGCTGCGTCCTGCTTTTAGCATGGCTCAGGTTGGCATGCATGCAAACCCATAAACTTTATACGCCTAAAGGAGCGTCTCGCGCTCCTAGATAACCCTTGATTGTCACCCAAGTCTGTGGGTGGCATATATCTTGATAAGAAATGGAATCACTGCTGACCTGGTTCCGTTCTTCATGGCAGGCTTGCTGGGGACGAGTGGGGGCGTCTTTTGCTTGTGCTGGTTAGTCACGACCTTCTTGGTGAGCACATCCTTGAAGTTCACCTGCTGTGGCTCAGGCGACTTCTTGGTTCGAGCGGGACTGGAAGTTCGACGCAACAAATTCGTGAAGGAATGCTGCTCCACTCCCGGCTTGGGCGAATGGCGAGATTGATTCGGACTCTTCTCTACAAATAGTTTTAGGTCCATATTATATGCGAGGTTGAATTCATTTCGAATATTCTCAATTATAATTCGTATTTTACAGCTCGCACATAGCGAAAATCCAGAAGTAAGAATGGAATGCATTCATCGGAGAACATTCTAGTGGGCTAGCTTGTAATACAATATATCGACCGCAACCTCAGAAAAACACCAGCAGGTGCACATGTGAAAATATGCAAGGATATTTCTTGAAATTAAAGCTCTCTAAGCGAAGTTAAAAATCGAATTCTATAATATTGAAACCTATTTTAGTAGGTGAGGCTTCATTGATACCTTTAAACCATTTCAAGGTGAGAAATAGGACTGTGATACAGATAAAACCGGAAATAATGGAATTTTGCGAGAAGTATCTAGCTTACACCATAAAGGATTCTACATATGGATATTAACATACGTGTTTTGACAAGCACTGTAGTGAAGTCGATGGAGCCATCCCCTTTGACTGTCGGGCACTTTCCAGTACGGCCAACCACTTGCTGGCCACCCCCGAGCTGAGTGTAGTCGGAATACTGGTTAGATTCATTCGTATATGCAACACCTAAGATAATGTTGATTAATATCTAATATAGTTTGTATATAACTGTTTTTTCCATCATACATACTGGCCAACTGTCCCGTTTTTGGCGGAACGTCCCACTTTTCGGATATATGTTTTAAGTAATGTCCCGCGAAAACGTTCCAAAAAGTGGATTTGTCCCGCTTTTTAGTGTGTAGGACTAATACAAATATACTATGTCCCGCTAAATAGCTCAATGTCCCACTAAAATACTACGCATGTCCCGATTTTTCCTTGCAGAGGTTGGCATGTATGATTATATAACTATTCTACGTGTCTATGTCTCGTATAAGTACCTTCCATCTCATCAGACAATTCATCTACAGAACTGGGGTCTGGTTTGGGGACGTCCAACTGTTCAGGAGATGAAGTGGACGTATGAGGGGAAAGTTCTGGCTGTTGGCCGTAACCCACTTCTCTAGATTCTGAAGGTTGCAGCTGCTACGAAGAAAGTCATATCAAAAACAGGTAAATGTTTCTGAGAAATAGTTGCGTATTTTAACTGTGAATTTCAGAGTAAAAAATTACACAAAATTTCAATATACAGTGGAATTCGCTTATTAACAACTTGAGCTCACATAATGGTTGTTAATACGTGAAATTGCTAATAAGGGAACAGAATTAATACAAAATCTAAAAATTTTAAAGTAGCGAACTCTACTACACAATCTCACCTCCAGGGTCTCCTCAATGAGAGGAATTTCATCCACGCTGTGCTGCGGACTGAGGGGAGACAGCGGGGAGGACTCGGCTCGACTGCCGCCCTTCTTGACGTCTATCTTGATGAAGGAAGTGTGCTTCTGCATGCGACCTTTGCCACTTCGTTCTCTCGTCTCTCGAATCTGTTTTCGCAGGATAGCGTCTTCTTCTAGATTTTCGCTATATGCGAGCTGTAAAATGCGAATTATAAATGCAGAATATTCGAAATGAATTCAACCTCGCATATTATATGATATTTGAACATATTTAGAAACCCAACTAAGGTTTTATCATTTACTCCTGACTGTTGATCAAAGATTCAGATTCCGTATAAACATTAGTAATCCGGAATTCCTATGTTTTTCGGAAATTATTTGTGTGCACATTTTGACCAGTACAGTAATACGGCTAAATACCTGTTCACATTGCAAATTATCACCCTGCATAATTTCACCATAAACAATTCTAATTGAATTAATGCTGGTTAGAAACATAATTAGAAATGACCCATCAGCTTGTAATCTCCCACAAACACAATGGAGCTCAACCAAACATACAAAATCCGTACAAAAGTGCGTGGTCAGGTGACAGTACAAAAATGCAGCAGTGAATGAATATTTGTATAATTGCATTACACCACTCATTAAACGCGAGGATACCATACTTAACCGAACTTGTACTATTCAGCACATGCGTTGTTGACAGTTATCGCGCTATTCAATAAGAACAAGGTTCTTACATACCGATTTGAATGCATTCTCTCTTGCCATTATATCATAGAGTAATGGCATGAATACAACTAAGATGGAAGTAAGGACCTGGCTTAACGAGACATTTACCTTTTGTGTTAACTGGTCGAGTTCTCCATCAGCTTGGTTAGAGAGCGGGCTCTTCTCTTCTCTCTCTGCACTCCTTTCTTGGTCAACCCTGCGAGTGGAGTTATAGGTGTTGTCACCCAGACTGCTAGGCTTGTTGGGAGTGTATCGAGTTTGTTCTGGGAGCGCTTCAGGCTCCACTGATAGCTCAGGCTGAGATTCAGACTCAGATTGGGAATGGGAGTCATTCGCAGTTTGAGAACTGGGTGGGTGCTGCTAAATGGATAGGAATAATATAAACTTAAGTCTATTAATCTCTCAATCGAATTCTCTATTCGGTTAACTGTAATAGTCAAATAAATTATCGCAAGGATTATAAATTTAATTATTACAGTAGCGGTTTCTCTGTCCTGGTTAGGAACGTCGCTTCCTTCTGTGTGATCTGAGCTCTCAGAAGGTCTTTCTAAGCTCTGTCCACTCTCAGAGTATCCCAGATCTAGACAATCAATGAAGAATTAAATATAGCGAGAACTGATTGAAGATAAAGCGATATCAAATTACTATTCTCTGGAATATTAATACTCTATGACGTAGGCGTTATTACTGATGGGACGGAAGGGCCCGATCTCATCTACCCACAGGGTTGATGGGACCGATACCCTAGTACCAATGTATCCCTCAGGATTGTTGGAAAGCGCGTTAATTTTGAATTTTTTGTGCGGTTTATTCGAGTAAATTGCATTATTTCGAAACAAAATCACGTTATTCGACAAGCAAAGCGTGCTAAATAGCGCGCTTGGCGAGAAACATTGCCTATTACCCTTCCGCCCCATCAGCATTGATGGAGCCGATACCCTTTGATCCCATCAACATCATGGGATTGACCCTCCCGCCCATGCTCTACGAGTATCTACGTACGCGTGCTTACCAGGCGACTGAGATTGCTGAAGCGCCTGTTCAAATCCGTAGGATTGAGTCCTACCAGCTTGCGCCTTCTTACCGTACTCCTCCTCCATCTCACAGGAGTGAGTCCGCTCGACTGATGAGTGGGTGTTTGTGGATAGGAGGCTACTGGTGGCAGAACTGGAGGAACCCTGCTTCTTCGTTTCAACTCCGTTAGCTGGCGTCATGTCTGGAATCCAGTGCTTGGGCTTCGGAGTATGAGCTGTTACCGCACACCGACGGTTCGAAGAAGTATCAACAGAATGGTTGTAATAGGCTGGCTGGTCAAGTTTAAAAGTGGAAGGTTCGACCTACAAATTATTGCAACAATATCAGATGCAGCAACTCATTAATTTGCATAATAGAATCATATGTAAGAATTTCCATACATATAATAGTTACAAATTGGGTGACACTAAAGTTACCAAAGACGATCGTCTTGTCTTCCAATATTTATTCGCAAAAAGAATAAATTAACTAGATGTTTAACTTCAAAGTTAAATACTAATAAGGTGTCAGTTCAGTCCGTATTCTTATCAACAAACTGAGCTTTGAACCTGAATTTCTGAACAAAAGATTCAAATTGTATCATTAACAATGTTTTAATTCATACAAATTAAGAATGAATAGATTCCGCTACCACATGAATACATAGATTTAGTTAATTGTTAGGAAGCACGGCATTATATTCAGAACTAATATTAATATTTACATTAAAAGCGTAGGCTTGAATCAGATGATAAATCAGAACTGAATGTTTGGGTTAAATATTAGAAATTCCAGGCTGTTTTTGGTTCTTAAGCAATGTTGAAACATTACAGTGATTAAAATGTAAACCCACAAGGAACATTATGTGGCATAACTATAGTAGTATGCTGGCACAGTTGTTTTGTATCTACCTGATGATGACGCTTGTATCCAGCATTTGTTGTTTCCTTGAGTTCTCCACGGGACTTCTTAAGATTCCGGATCAGTGAGCGTATCTGGCTGCGTTCTTGGTAATTCTGGGCTTTCTCAAGCTAAAATTATTATATTCTTATCATAACGTATTCCACACTTAAATTTTATGCCTTTTCAGCTCTGACTTTAATTAAGTAGACCGAATTAGCTACCAACCAACTCATAAAAACACATACATATACAAAAGCACCAGGTACTAGAGTTTAATTTGACTGTAATTAAGAATGCCAACCATCAATTTTGCTTAATCAAATCATATGTTTGAAGTTTGCATTGCATTAAGCATTTTTAAGCATTACAAATAAATAGCATTATTAGTCTACGTGGCAATCATAGCTAACGCTACCAGCTGGACATAACATTTACAAACTAATCAATTCATCTGAACACATTTTAGAAGGTTGTGTATGGCACACTTGGAATGTCAACCATTTCAGGAATTGAAAGTCAAAAGAGATGTATACATATAGTTATGTTCTACTAACATAATCCAAGATGTTCAAATTGTTTCGTGAGAACCACACAACTCATTTGTGGTATTCTGCTTATAAATTATACCAGTCAGCATTAAGAGGCGAAAAGCGTACCAGTGCATTGATGTATGCCCAAATATGACTTTCAATCTAACGTTCGTGTTACATATCCAGATATTGTGTTAATTTTCGTGTTACATTTCCAGATATTGTGTTAATTTTCGTGTTACATTTCCAGGACACGTAAGATCATCAATCTGCGTAGGCAAATCTAGTCCAACACAGATCACCATCGCTAATAAAGTTTTATTATTTCTGAGTTATGACTTGTATCTGATACGTAAAGCGATGCCATGCTGTTAATACAACACTGCCACAAGGCATTAGAATTAGCTAATAAACCAATTCTCAAATATAGAGGAATACTAGGAATTAACCAAATGGAACTGTAAACTCGAAAATTATTCCCCATGTGTTTGTACACTCATTGACCATCAATTGTATAAGAGCTACCCACTTGATTATCTAAAGAATTCGAATTAGTTTGTATCAACCAGCAGGTGACAATATCCTACACGGATGATTTGTGTGTGTGGATTAGTTGATAAGAAATATAACATCTATTTGGGGTCATAGGAATGCGGATATATTTGTTGATTTGATAAAAGTGTGGGGAGATTCACGCAGGAAGTAATATATGTATACTAACCGATGCGTTGATACGCTCTTATCACGGGAATAAATGGCCCGAATTGACAGATAAGGAAATTGGATATGGTGCAATGCCAAATTGGTGGTAAAACACTGACTATTAAATTACATGCAATATCTTGATAGTATGCTCCAAATCTTATCTAGCACATTTAAGCAGGTCTAGTTCGGAGGTCAGAATTCAATCAAGAAAAGACTACATTCTAAACTTTCTAAAAATAAAAATATCAAATCAATACTGTCTCTAACCTTTTACAAAATAATATATTAATATATTCTTAAAACGAAACAAACATTAGATCTTGATTACTTTCAATTATAAATTAACTAATTCGAGGTCTCAAACAGAATAGAAATGGCATTACAGATCATTGTGGATTTGCTAATCTGAACAAGATAACGAATGTTACACGATCAATTTTCATAATCATGGAACATTTAAAATTTTTATGCATATGTCATATAGTCCCATTTAATACAATGAAATGAGAGTCTATCAAACTCACCATCAATTTGAGATCTTCTTCTGAATATTCATCATATCTCTCTCCTTCAGCTAGCATCTTTAACTAAGGTCAATAATTTAAAATTTAATCCAAAATATCGTGACTGAAGTAATAGTAATTGCTTTAGTTAATTAGCACAAAGCAATCTTATATAGAAAATGAGAGCATACAGACTCCAGTTAGTCGGTATGCGTAGGCCTAGGAAATCCTACGTAGACTCGGGTAGAGAATAAGCGCAGTAGACTATAGAATCGAGGGAAAGAATCCAAAGGATGTGTAGGAAGTGATTCCAAAGTTTTTAATAATTGAACTCAAATATGACAATATCGTACAGTGTGGTGGTATACGTAGTATTCGGATAGAGAAATTTTCTCAAATCATAATTTACATTCTCAGAATAGTTTCTCTCAGAGGATCAGCAAATAAAACACAGACCATGTTAAAAGGAAAGAGAACTTAGGTTTCGCTGTGGTAGATATCAAACAGGGGTGAGGATGGTGAATCCGGCGTAAAAGGTGTGAAATAACGTTCGCTTGCAGCTGGAGCATAATCGTGTAACGGACTGTTCAGTCGTGATAGGGAGGAGAGCTGTGTAAAAGGTGTGAGGGGCGGAAATTCAGTATTATCTGAGTGTGTTTTAATAGATACTCCCTCTTCACTTAATAAAGGAGTGAAGTTGAAATTATGAGAGTCATCCTCAGGCATTATAGGACAGAAGTGAGCAGAATTTTTAGGAGAGTTATAAAAGCAAATATCCTGAATCGATCGCGAAGTGAGAAAATCCTCAGGACTAGTGCTATGGTTGATGATGGGAGACTTTTTATTCACAAAGTTAGGCTGCATGAGGTAGGACTCATGCTCTGGGGTAGGGGCGTATTCTAATGGGGCTTCAGGATGCGAAACAGAAAAAAATGTTCTCTGTTTGTTTTTCAGATCCGTGAGATGCTCGTCTAATTGAGATCTCTGCTGCTTGCCAATCCGAGTATTGCTACCAATGCCTTGGTTTAGTGCTGGCAGAGGGCTATTAGATTTAACTGGGAGAGCAGACGAGATTGGAATGACACCACTCCTCGTTACTGTAGCAGAACTTCTATAATGCATTGTAATAACACTAATCATGATAGTACATTGAATAATTCAAACTCTGCGAAAGAGATAGGAATCATCCTACTCGAATTTGTCCATTTAACTAGGTATAGTTGGCTAATAGGGTCACAGTTTAATCGGGACACTTTTGGCAGGACCGGAATAACTCTCACACATAGAAGCTAGTACAAAAAATTTTCGGTTAATAGGGTTCTCCGCTTATTCGGGGCAAAATGTCCTCTGACCGATGTGACCCTATTAAGCGGAGTGGACTGTACATAAATTGTATAGTAATATTACGTAGTATCTGCAGGCCCATTTTTATAATCTAGATATTATATACAGTCGACTCCACTTAATAGGGTCACATCGGTCAGAGGACATTTTGCCCCGATTAAGCGGTTGACCCGATTAAACAGTGACCCTATTAAGCGGAGTCGACTGTATTTAATATATTTAAATGCTCTTAAGTAGTTAAGAGCATTTAAATATATTAAATACAGTCGACTCCGCTTAATAGGTAAGTAGGGTGAACTATTTATTAGATTAATTCATCAATTCATTGATGGCTCGGGTCCAGTTCAAGAAGTTATCAACACAACTCATGTTAATAATTAGTTTTGAGCAAACTGAAATTATACAGCCAAGAAAATAAAATATAACTAAACAAAAAGGAAATAGATTTCTGACAATTTTTCATAATGAAATTGATTCAGATCTCTCCAGGGGATGCCGATTACTGGATGCACAAGAAGTATCGGCGGGAGTGTTCTGTTGTATCGCATTCTTAATTTCAGCGAGAATGCTGGTAAGCAGTTCTTGCTGCTTGGCGTTTTCTGAAGAAATGACTGCAGAGACTCGCTCTAGAATTTGGTCTGTTAGTTCTTTGTTATTCGCTGCAGCATCTCCATAGTAGCGATGATAATCTAAGTTAATTAATAATATGGGTGAACAGGGGACAGATAAGTTTAACATGAACAAGAGCAACTATGATCTAACTACAATGCGTTACATACCATACAAGACATTATGTTGTTGTGGCGGAATTAATGAAATTAACGACTGTATAGTAAATCATAATTCTTATTCAGAACATTTATTTAGATACAAGTAATGGTAGGAAATCAAATGGAGTAAAGAGATAGTTCAAAGTGTCATTGAGTCATACAACAGCAGAACACACTAATACTTAAGTCTTCAACAAACTATCGCACATATGTTAAGTATGTATTGTAAATAATTATTGGAGAAAACAGCTGTAATTGAGCATAATAGTATTTCTCAGGCATACAATGAACAAGACAGGAATGTTTTGAGATGTTATCAAGTTGAGACAAAGTTAGAAGACCTAGTATTATCATCAAATTTTTTGTTTTTATGTAAATAATAATTTGATTGGCTCCGTAAATCTGCAATTATCCACAAAAAAGATGCCTCTGGATCTTATAGTCTTATAGTCAACACAAGTAAAATGACATCTCTAATTCCCAGAACAGGATGGGATGGGATGGGATGGGATGGGATGGGATGGGATGGGATGGGATGGGATGGGATGGGATGGGATGGGATGGGATGGGATGGGATGGGATGGGATGGGATGGGATGGGATGGGATGGGATGGGATGGGATGAGATGGGATGGGATGGGCACAGTCTATGAAATCTCTACAACGTTTGCTGAATTGAATGTACTCACCTGATTCAAAAGTCTCGCGTATATGTTTTCTCGTTAGGGTAATCTCTTCAATGAAGTAGAGTCTATTCACATTCACGAGTACTGAGATGATGGAGCCATGTCCCATCAACCGAGCCAGGAAGTCCAGGCGGAATTTTGTGGCAATCTTATCAGCATGGGACTTCGACCTCGCATAGGTGTTAGAAAGTTGAGCAATGAAAATAGCTCTCGCGACCAGAAGTGTGAAGAAGGTGAAGAGGAAGAGGTAGGTAGCAGCCAGACCGTTGATACCGAGCAGGTAGAAGGTTTTGATGACAGAGCCTATGAGACAGATTTTTGTCAGTATAAAAACATTCTTTCTATTCAATAAATTGAAATAATATAAAGTTAGTATGTACAGTGGAATTTGGTTATTAGCAACTAATTTTCCGGTCCCAGGTGAAGATTTTGTATTCTGTTTTCTTATTAGCAACATTCGCTTATTAGCAACCATTGTATGAGCAAAACTCGAGTTGCTAATAAGCGAATTTCACTGTACTATGTGTTAAGTTGAAAGTTGTGTCAATCATTTAGGCGCCAAAGCCGCCAGCCGTGCAGCGCAAGCAAGCGAAGTGCGCTTGTTGAACTGAGAATATTTATGTACGTAATGTGGTTGAGTAACACTATTTTAAAAGTGACGAAACGAACTAGGAATGTGAGGTATTTCTATCCGAGGGTTCGGGTAACTGACGTTCCACTGTAATAGAGTGTAACGTACCTTGTTCTACCAGAATCCGTATCTCAGCTAAGAGGGTGTTCAAGTACGATGCATTGGCAAGAAAAATATTCCTGAACTCTAGACTAGACTGTGTCAGCGTCTGATTCTGAATCAATTCTTCTCCACTGTTAGGGTATCTCAACGCTATATAGAATGCACCACCGAATGTTAAGATAGGGAAAATGAATGTTAATACGAATTTTGGAAGATCTTTGAAAAGAGTCGAGATAATAATCTGTATGTATGTAGCGAAAGGGGACACGGTGAGGTACTTGAATATGAGTAAGGAGTTGAAGAAGTAGACGATGGAGCCCAGGATCCACTGTGGAGGGACGTTAAATAACCGTGCTGGAATGTATAATATGACAGAAACACCTACAATGAGATATACTAGTAAATAACACCACCTGAATATGCTAATGATTGCAAATATTTTGTTTGATTGAAATATGTAGAACTAACCCGAGCACACATCGATCACGTTATACCAGTCAGTGATATAGTCCACCACAGTGGGAGGGAAGGCGAGACAGATTGCTGCAGGGATAGCAAACTTACGGTAACGCTTTAGCTTAGTCCCTCTTCTCTCCCTCATGATGTAGTAGTTCTGCTTCCATATTAGCAAGAACTCAATCAGCTCGAATGTTGAGTTCCAAAGACTGCCAATTACAAAGATCAAATCGCAGATACCTAAATATATACACGAAAATAAATAACAATAATACTGACCACAGTTCATTCACCACTGCATGTACGTAAAGCCGAACTCACCTCTCCATACGGATAGGGGAGACGTATCATACACGGTAGGATCAGGCATGTCAGCTGCTAATATTAAACTGAACGTCATAGCTAACAGGTAGAATAAGAACTGTAGGATTCTGAGGGCGAGGTAATAGTAGCCGAATTTCCACATGAAGTGGTCCACCAGCGCCTTGACGGGGAGATAGTCTAGGAAGGTGTCGTTGTGTTCTTTGCTAGCAATTTGCTGTAGAACTGTGGTTCTCTTGGAAGAGTAGTCATCTGATTCGGGAGTATTGTGCTCAAAGTCACATTGCAGACAACTCACGTTGATTTTAACTGTAAAAAAGTGAAGAATCAGCAAATGGGTTCTGCATTGTTTGATGTTGAAGTTAATGTAATGAAGAGAAGTCAGGATTTACATTTTATGGAGTCAACAAAATATGTTTGAAACGAATGAAAAGAAGATTAGAAATTCTTAAGACATGGCTAGGTATCTTATTTTTATGGATGCAAGGAGATCGTTGAAAACTAGAAAGTTCTCTATTAACTCTAATTACTCCACTCGCAAAGAAATTATACACCATGTTAACAAAATTCCAGCATTTCTGACATTGTACGTAGTATATTCTGCTTATACTCCACTTACCTTGATCAGACGAAACGGTGATTCCTTGGTTAACAATCCTTTTGAAGATATTAAAGAAACCTCTATCCACTATGCCATGCAATGGCATCTCTAACAAACGGTCTTCACCTTCTAGTGCCGAATACTCATGCAAAATAACCTCACAAACTCCTTCATTCTTCGCATACAAGAACACATCTCCATTTTCGTCATCCAGAGATCTCGGATCAGCTCCTCGCTGAATCAAGAGCTTGACTAACTCTGTGTTCCCTGTCGCCGCCGCGTGATGGAGACTGGTGGAGAGACCTGGAGGGGTAGATGGGTTGGAAAATAATGTTATTGAACCAATCTCCATTTTAAAGCGAATATGTATGTATAATAAAATAAATGTACAAATTCACTATTTCAATGCATTGAAGTGTGGTTTTGAATGAATAGTGAGGGAAAAAAATACAATCGAAATATTATAAATGCAGATACGTAGAATCACATGTTAACATTTCTGTATATAGTATATTGAAGAAAAGAACAATGAAGAAATACTAGAACAATGGATTCTATATTACAGTTCTATTAGAGTACTTTGGAGATATATGTTATACTGATCCTCGATTAAAAATAAACTTGGTGTCTACGGTAATTGTAAATCAACAGAAAGATTCAAGTAACACAAGTATTTATTAACCTAGTGACGGGGATAAGTAAAAATGTCGAATGTGTACCTTCATATTTGTGTTTGTTTATCATATAATCATTCATCACCACTGCATTAGCCAGATCGTGATTTCTTTCTAGCATGTACTTAGCGGCCTCAAACTTAAAAAAAGAAATAGCTAGAATGAAGATAGGTACTAAATCTCTTTCTCTGTATGTCTCTTTAGCGCCGAGTTCTAGCAGCTTGATCATTAGCTTAGAATTGTCTGCTGGCGTTTTGAGACATGCGAATGAGAGTGCTTGATTGAGTATCTGCTGCTTATTGGTAACATTATCTGCTACTTGAGACCAGTAGAGTTCTAGCAGTTCAACTAAAGATTGAAAGATCTTGATATAATAATGAAGGTTAGTAATGATAATAGAGTACTATAGGTTTAGACAGAATCAGGGAGAGCTTGAAAAGACCGATTGTTTGTACTTACTATCATCAGTAGTAATGGCTACATCGAGACATGAAACTTCCCCTTCGTCTAGAGAAGGTGTCATCATATTCTCCTTCATGTGTGTGTTGCCAGTACAGCTCTCAACTGAGGTAATATTAAGGAATGACATCTGCTTAAGCTTCTTCGAGTTTTTCACGAGTGTCCAATCCGTGCTGACATTCCCTGTGCTGAGAAGATCCTTCAGTCCTATGGAGTCATATTCGCTGATTGCTCTCAGCCAGTTTCTCCTATAACACCAGGCGTAAAACAATGGTTTCCTTAATCAGATAAACAACGTTGTGAATTATGTATCTCAGTTTTGGTCATTGCTGCACCGGGTACGCAAGTAATCATGATCGTATTAGAGGTTTGAGTGAATTTATTCAAATGACATGCTAACCGAATTTGTAGCATGATTAATTGCAAGAGCTGGTTAGTACCAGCCACTGCTCCATTCTCAAAATACCATATTATAAAAGTATACAGTGCGTAACTCCTGAAACAGAAATTAATCACTTAGATACAAAATGCACACACTCGGGATAGCATAAAAGATAAGTGGCAAGTACACCACATTCTCAATGACTGATCTAAGCACTGTTGAATTCATTATAATCAAGCAAATGCTATACTCACATGTGTGATTCGTGAATAATTGTTAGAATCGCGAAAACACTTCCTTAGAAGTAGTACACGATGTGGTAGCAGCAAAAGCTGAGCTCTAGCATCCTTACTATTAAAACTCAATTAATGTATATTTATTTATTTATTTATACGTATATATATATATATATATATATCTGTACGAATTGATTGAAGAAACTGTCGGGCCCAGAAACTTGATTTTTGGCATGTGGGAGTCTTTTGGCTATGGCTCCAGTAAGTTCTGAGCTCAGAGCAAAATGTTGACTCATCATGGAATTATGACGTCATTGTCACATTCTTAAAAGTTAAGCAATACAATTATTCGAGCATAACTCAGCCATTATAGGAGATAAAAGGCTGAAATTTTAATAGAATCTGTATACTAACATATCTCACATATGACGCAACTATCATCAAAAAATGATGACTCATCACTTTGTTATGACGTCATCATTACTCATCAAAATTTTAAAAATTGATAAATTTGTTGATTTTTCGTGCGATATCGATTATCACAGTAGGACAGACGTATTTAGAGATGTTAACCACCTTATAATTAACCAATGTGACCCCAGGCGACCGAAGGGAGCCTCCGGCGGACACAAAGTGTCCGCCAGCCGCGCAGCGCAAGCAAGCGAAGCGCGCTTGTAGCTATTATATCATAATGATAAGCGGTTCAGATTTGAATATATGTAACATATAATATTCCCCACGTGATGATATCATGAATAAAGATGTGAGTCATCATTAAATTACTACGTCATTATTATGCATAAAAATACTCATCGTGGACGATGACGTGACGATTACCACTTTTTTAAATTATGCATATCATCCATAGTTCAGGCAATGCAGGAAGATTGAGCGGATGTGTTACCCAATTTTACTAGGGACCCGCTAAGCGCGCTTGTATACTACGATAGCTGAGGTTAACGACTCTAGAAAACACAATATTCCTGGGGAGAGCGAGGTGTTGACAATATAATATAATAGCTATGTCATCAACAATTATATTAGCATTCCATCTGGTTAGAAATAAATAAAATATTCAACAATTCATATTGATAGAAGACTAGTATATTCAAATACAAAAATTCAAAACTTAAGGATGGAGAAATCATTACCGTTTAGCAGTAAGAAGCTAACTAAAATGATATTACATTAACACTTTTTCCATTGTGTTATTAATATCAATGTGATTATATACGTATAATACTTCATTAGAGCCATATAAGGAAGAAATATGAAGCAAAGAAAATCATATTCATATATCTTGAGAATTTTGGCACGTGAATAGATTAGAAAAATCTTATGTAACCCATACGACCAAGGATTCACGAGGGGCATTAATTTCCCGGGTAATAGGTCTGGCATTGTAAATACCGTGCTATCAGGGTGGGCTAGAGCAGGGATATTATATTATATTATATTATATTATCAACGTGCGATCTTTGATCAAAATTTAACAAAGTGACTTTTCATTTTAACCAACGCAAAATACTCGAATGAAACTCGGTAAATAATATTTTTCAACGATAATCTATGGTTTTCGAGGGTGCACGTATATTCCGACTCTCACACTTAAAGAAACGCCAACTCTCACCGAAAATCCGTGAGAGTTGGCATGTCTGTATCCGTTGTGGTCTTTAAACCACAAAAAGATTGAGAATGCATGGGCTAGGGAACAGCAACAGGATGATGGGTTACATAAACTCATAAAACACAATTTGAATACATTTTTCTCGAAGTCTAGGTGTTACTATAAATTTTATCGGATTAAGATTACTTTATAATACCGATGAAATACTAATTCGAAACTAGAACGTTGATATTTGATTCTTTTAAAAATTCGTATCATATTTGCACAAGACTCACCTTGCTTCATTATCGTCTGAATCATGAAATTCTGTCGACATATGCTGAGTATCTGCGTGGTCTGTATGAGATCTCTTTGATAGACGATTCATCCTAAACTTGGACATATCTACAAGTATTGAGAAAGCAGAATAGCAATAATATCAAAGCTATAGAAGAGAATAATATATGTACATGTTCCAGTCATTATATGTATATAAAAAGAAGGAAGACAAAGAAATGGTTGAAAACAAAAGAATTCATAACCACGTTTTAAGTTAAAAAAATGGTTTTATTTGCTCTGTAATACGAAGGGTGGATGTGAGTCGAGAGCTATTTGTTGAATTTAGTCTCGAGTGAATTTAGTTTTGGATTCATTAAATCAATCAAAAAGAGCATTTAAATATACAATGACACAATATGCATATATGTACAATATCCTTACATTCTGAAAAAGTCTGTTAATAATCCACTGATGGAGAGTGAGAGAGAACCCTAAACCAGTGTGAAATTGAAAGCAAGACTACTATTTATACTCGCACATCCTTAAACATTCAATTCAATTAGTCAAGTTACGTAGGATACTGCGTCAGTATTATAATAATACAATAAGATATTACCGTGATATGTAATAACGGGCATCATCTAAAAGTGATAGAGATGACTCCTTATTGGGTGTGTGAGCTCGCTGGGCATCTCTGTATGTCAGAGAATAGGCGTGGTGAAATAGCAACTAATTATGATGAAAGTGTTCAAGAATTTAACTTATAAAAACGAATGCCAGTCAACTCATACTATATACCAACTCGTCCCAAGTTAATCGTGTCCGTTTTTAATTCCATTGATGGTTATAAGAGTCCACTTTTCCAACTAAAACCCCCAAAATAGGGACGAGTTTACTGGCCCCCATAAAGACTACTGAAATTGAATCTATGATAGATAAAAACGTAGCACAGGATAATTACAATCTCACTCAAACCTACACCCTGACAATTCACTCTATGGTAACACAGTTAATGGTGTGCTGAGAGGGAAGTCCCCTTTGAGAGTACTTCACAGCAGATGTCGCACACTTTCACAGGTTTCTTAATGTCGAATTTGACAATTGAAATCTGTTGAGAGAGACACTTGGTGCAAAGAATGCGTCCACAATGTCTGCAATGGTGCTTCCGTATAGTAATTGTAAACTTCGTTTGGCATTCATGATTCAGGCAAGTGGGACCGTCCAACCAGTCGGGTTCTCTCCTGATCATGGAGATGACCTGGCGCAGGGGGCGAATGGAGGGGGTGGGTACAGTGAATATCGACATTCCCTTTCTATTCGGGATACTTGGGTGCGCGCCGTCCCTTATCAGCGCCTCACACAGGTGCATATTCCCGTTACAAAACGCGAGTAGCAGAGCAGTGTTGCCCTCTGCATCCAATGCATTGAGCGGCACAGCTTCCCTTCCTGCTATCTCGACCAGGCAGCGATAGATATTGGCAGAGACCTCCCCTTTAGGAGCGTTGGAAGCCAGCACGTGCAGGTAGTACTGGCCTAGGGAGTTGGTGGCTGACAGGTCACAGGAATCGTGGCCCAGGAGGATGGATGCACTCGCTTGGCAGGCTCGCTCCATCGCTACGTGCAGGGCATTGTTTCCTTTCTCGTCCTGTAAGATAATAATAGTAATAATACTTGTCAAAGTTATTCCTTCAGGTTAGGCATAAAATCACGGGTAACCTTCAAGTGGATTAGTTGTAATTCGCAAACATAGATTTGGGTTAGTTCCAATGCGCAATTTCATAAAACATGACACAAAACAAAATGGATACTTAACCAGTGTTCCATATTCACGAGAGATGAGTTGTAACCAGATTAGATGAGTTGTAACATAAGTATGTGGGCTTAGTTACAGTTTTACACAAAGTCCTACGGTACTGTGTTACGACGAGTAGCAATAGTGTTCAGAATCGGTAATGCGGAAATGGTTCGACTTTCCGCAAAAGGAAATAGTTCGAATTGCAGATTTAGGAAATAGTTCGACTTTTTATCATTAGGATTAATGGTGGTTTTCATGTGAACTATTTCCTTTTTTGTAAAGTATTTCCAGTTTTTGTGCGAACTATTTCCACCATACCATGCAAGATGAATTGGAATTAAAACGTGTATTTTTCGTATTTTCATTAGCGATAAGATAAGTTGCTCATATAAAATTTTAGGCCCTGCGAAAAAAAGGTCCTCGTGGGACATTTTTCGCCTTCATGGCAGTTCTTTAATGTAGGTGACCCTGAATGTATTTCTCTAGCTATGGTAACTGAAATTATGTCAACTCATTTATTTCTACAAGTATGATTTCTAATACTTAGAGTCCTAGAGTGTCATATCCAGGGTATTATACACCCTCCAGAGATATGCTCCTAATCTCAAACCCCTAATTTATGATACACCTAAATCGATAAATAACATTACAGAATAGGGTAAATAGGGTATTATTCCGGATTTTCACGATCCTAAACACTGAGGCTTCAAATCATAAGCCTAAAGGAGCGTCTCGCGCTCTAGAAATCCCTTTGTCATACCAGTGTTTCCCTCAGGATTATTGGGAAGCGCGTTAATTTTGCAATTTGTGTGTGGTTTATTCGGGTAAATTGCATTATTTAACAACAAAATCGCGTTATTCGACAAGCTAAGCGTGGAAATAGCGCTTAACGCGGTCGGCGGGAAACACTGAGGCATACCTGTATATTAATGCTAGCAGCATGCTCTAGCAGAGCCTCCACGATATGAGGCAGGTTCCGAGACACAGCGAGATGTAGCGGAGTCTGTCTACGTCCGTCCACCAGGTTGACGTCAGCTCCATCCAGCAAGTGCCGGATCACGGTCTCATTCTCGGTCTTGATGGCCAGGTGGAGCGGTGTCTCCTTGAGTGGGTTCCTGACACGACTATTCACATCCACCTAACCAATGACATCCAGTTTAGTCAGAATTTTGAACAGAATACTATACAGTCAGGGTTGCTTAATATGAACATTCGTTTATTATGAACTAACCTCCTGACCCAATTTCATTTTTTAGATAGGATTTGTATTGAATCAAGTTCGCTTAATATGAAGTATCTCTATTATGAACAGATTTTTTGGTCCCCTGGTGGTTCACAATAAGCGACCCTGACTATACTCAATTAGGTTCACATGTAATTAGAATACGGAGCACACATCCCAATGAATTAGTGGTAGCTGATTAATTAATTGGAAACTAAGTTGATTAATTCACGAATTATCAATGAATTACTCAAAATTTGAAACTAGAATAATGAAAATAATATTTGATATTTCGCTTAGGGACTGAGCAATGTGTGAGGTATATAGCATGAGCAACCTTTTAACCACTTTTGGGCATAGAATCTGCACTAATTTTGAGATTTTGAATAATTCATAATTCTTCATCATCTTTCAATGAATTAGTCAACTTAGATTGGAAGTTAAAGTCTATCGTTACCTGAACTTTTAGCAAGAAAGCCAGCATGAAAAGATCCTCCTCCTCAACAGCGATATGGATATAGCTCCTCCCTTTATGGTCCGGCGTGTTGGCCGAGTGTGGGTCTCTGTCCAGGATAGCACTGGCCGCAGAATGGTCTTTGGCGCGTAGGGCAGTGGAGAAGGGAGTGTTTCCGGACGCGTCTCTGATGGACAGGTCTAGCGCCGGGTGTGCAAGCAGCAGTTTAACACAGATCGACTGCTTACACTTGATAGCCAAGTGCAGTGGAGATCTGCATAGTAAATCTACACTGTTCACGTTAGCCTGATTCTCAAACAGAACCTGAACCACTTCGTCCAGTCCTAGCGTGGTGCTCAGGTGCATGGGGGAACCTAGCATCTGCTGGACACGAGTCTCTAGCTCAGACCTGTCCGGACTGCCGGGGGTCTGATGCGAAGAAATCGGAGCATCGATGCTCGCCCCAGCTCTCACCAGGTAGCAAGAGGTGTGTGCGTCTTTGAGGAGAATGGCTCGGTGCAGAAGTGAGTATTTCAGACCCAAGCCCGGGTCTATCCGCCAAAAGTCGCGATCGCAGTCGTCTGAGGTGACCAGGAGGGAAGCGATGTCGTCCTGCTTGGAGCGGAGTGAGACCCAGAGAGGAGGATCCCCGCGTTTGTCCGGAGTGTTTACATTAATTCCCGCCTGCACCAGCCTCTGTACCACACCCGGGAGTCTGTGTTTGACCGCAGCACTCAGAGACAAGTCCCCCTCCAAGAGGGAGGAGTCACGCAAGCTCAGCGCGCGGATCAGAAAATGCGACGCATCTGAATTCTCATACGAGATCGCTCTGAGCAACAGAGACACTTCTTTCCCATTCATTCTGCCCTGCAGGTCACTTCCGGCCTGCACCAGCTGCTCGGCTACGTCGAGCTGATGCGTCCAGAGAGCGAGAGCCAGCGGGGAATCGCCGCTCCCGTCGATCACGTTGATGTCGAGTGGGAGTTGCGCGGAGATGGCGAGACGGTGTTCCTGGTGGTAGGAGAGGAGGGCGGCTGTCACCTCAGGAGATCTGGCCGCGATGGAGATGTGTAGCGATGTGCGGCCAGGAGTAAGCTCTCTCAACTCGTGTTCTTGTCTCGCTTCTGTGTACAGCTGTGTAGGGTCGGTAGGACTGGAGGGATGGTTATTTTAAAGGTGTTACAGTAGAACCTCCTTAAGTGGGGGAGCTCGGGATGGCGAAAATGTGCCTACTCTCCATTCCGCACTTATGATTTGCGCAATAACACATTATATTTAGTCAAAATGGTTTGAATAAATCTAAATATAGTCATTTTTAGGTCTAAAATACATCTATTTCGTTCTTTTTCTGACTTTTAGATAAAAATATTGTCAACCCAGATGATCTGAAAATTACTTTCTAGTTCAAGTCAGGTCAAGTTAAGATCCGACCTTATAACGAAATGCAAATTGTGTCCAGAAGACAGCTCTTCACCATTTTCCCTTCAATTAAAGAGGTTAATTTGAATGGGAAAGTAATTTCTAAAATTTTGACTCCTCACTTCCCCACTTAAAGAGGTACATTTGTGTAGAAACAAATAAAGATGGCCTAAATTTTCCACTTAATTGTACTTACATTAGAATGTTTTTGGGTGTGATGGGAGGGGTTCGGAGAGGGGTGTGATCCTCATCTACGGAACTGTCAAAAGGATTCAACTCTTTCTCCAGGCTAGGAGCGGTTGTAGACACACTGGGTAAATCTTCTTCATCTAATCGTTAGTGAGTTTATATCATAGGTGCCATTGTTTTCAAGAAATGCAGTGGCGGATTTAGGGGGGGGGGCACAGGGGGCACGTGCCCCCTGTGCCCCCCCTTGAAAAGTTACTACATTAAATATTTTCACATTCAAACCCGCAAATACGGAAGTTGGATGTATATTTGGAAAATATTTAGTAAAAATAATGATGACAAATATATTTTATTAAATATTATACTGTAATCGATATTAGGATCAAAGTTCAAAAATGTTTCGTTGGGTGTACCTGTCAACCTGTCAAAGGTTCTGTACCCCCCCCCCCCTTAGAAAATCCTGGATCCGCCCCTGAAATGTTATAAGTTACCTGGGAATGGATTCAATTCTGTCTCTGTCCCTAGAGCAACTATCTTATCTAGAGAGATGGGAGTTTGTATAGGAGAAGCCGAATCTTCCCCGAATGGGTTGTACGAGGAGTCCTTCTCTTCTATAGGGGCCGGGGGGACTCTATGAGCAGACTTAGACTGCAAGGTAGGAGATGATAGAGAGGCGGATTTGGGGAGGGACTTAAATCTAGGCGAAGAGGGGGCCATCTTGTCGAAGATGTGATCCAGATAGGACGATACGACGTCTGAGAACAGGTCACAAGGTGTGGAGGGGTCCATCAGGTGAGGAGTGGGTTTTGGGTAGACATAAGCTTCAAGAGCAGACGCAGGTTCCTAGTATAAAGCAAAATTGAATGCAACCCTGCAATATGTCAGCTAGAAGTCTGATACAGTGAGGCTAGTGGTGCTCCTAGCTAGCTAGTAAGCGAGGATGTGACTCACGCGGACACAACCTTGACACAATTCTGTGCCACACAAGGCGCGGCACAGCCACTCGGAAAGTGGTACGGCGGAAGTATTATTCAAATTTGGTCCGGCTACGCCGTACCAGGTCTTTGAATGTGGTTAATACTAAATCAATGCAATTTTTAATGATTTGATATGATATAAGTTGGTTCACTAGTTAACTCAGAAAGGATGAACGTTGCATAATATCCATCCTATATTCTATAAGTACAGTCGACTCCGCTGAATAGGATCACTGTTTAATAGGGTCAACCGCTTAATCGAGACACTTTGGGCAGGACCGGAATAGCTCTCACACATAGAAGCTAATACAAAATATTTTCGGTGAATAGGGTTCTCCGCTTAATCGGGGCAAAATGTCCTCTGACCAATGTACCCTATTAAGCGGAGTTGACTGATATCCCAGAACATAGGAGCTACACAAAAAGAGATACGGCAGAGCCGTACTCTCTCAAAAGTGGAACGACACCGCGTATGCCACCCCTGCCACCCTAAAATCAGCTGACACGCCTCTGGGCTAGAGAGAGGAGATCTACCTTGGTCCTAAGGTTGGGATTGGCAGACTTCTCGAGGAGAGCAGTGGTCAGCTTCACGAGTCCCTTGTTGGCGGCTATGTGCAGGGGGGCTAGGCCCTGCTTGTTGAACACGGAAGTGTGAGCGCCGTGGTGCAGCAGGAAGAGAGCGGCCGTCTCTCTCTCCTCCTGAGCGGCCACGTGCAGGAGCATGTCCTCTGTGTCGGGGAACATCGCGTTCACGTCACAGCCTAAAGAGAATGGAATCGAGATATTTGAGATAGCACAGAGAATTAATTAGGATTTAAATAGAAGTGTAGATAACTGAGATGCATATACAGTCGACTCTGGTTAATAGGGTCACTGTTTAATCGGGCCACTTTTGGCAGGACCGGAATAGCTCTCACACATAGAGGCTAATACAAAAATATTTTCGGTTAATAGGGTTCTCCGCTTAATCGGGGCAAAATATCCTCTAACCGATGTGACCCTATTAAGCGGAGTCGACTGTATTATGAAGAATATTTTCAAATATTGGTCCCTTTGGCGTCATTTAGCTTTATTAAAGAGGAGAAAATGACAGTAAATTAATCAGATTTAAATATATATTTAGTCCCTTTGATTCGTTCTTGGCAGTTAATGGAGACTGTTTTAATCAATCATTGTATTTTGTTATATGAAATGTTTAAAAGAAATATTTCTCTGTTTTAAGTTTAGACAATCTCCTAACCCAGTGGTTCCCAACCGGGGTCCATGGACCCCTTAGTGGTCCACATAAGATATCAGGGGGTCAAAAGAATTCGAAATTTTGTGTTACAGTTAATAGGATGGGGTCTACAGAATATAGGAAAATTGCTATAGGGGGCCACAGGCAAAAAAGGTTGAAAACCGCTGTCCTAACCTTTCTTGACTAGCTTATTCGCCACTACGTTCTCCTGAGGCTCGAATATCATCAGATCCTGCACGGAGTCCCCTTGGGAGGTGTGGGTGAGAGCTAGCCACAGCAAAGTCTCGTTCTTAGAGTTCCTACTCTGCAAGTCTATGGCTGGTGCGTCTAGCAGGAGGTCGATTATCTCATAATTCGCGGTTTTTATCGCTATGTGTAGAGGAGTATCTCCATTGATGTTTTGAGCGTTTGGATTGGCTCCATGGGTGAGCAGTTTGGTTACTAGCGGAGCGAGACTCTGCGCTTTTTGATAACTTGTGAACTAAAAATGAAAAAAATCAGATTTCAATTGTGTCTTAAAAAACTAGGTAAAGAGGCAAAATACTAACTAAAAGTACACGATAACTTGTATAGTAATAACGATTACATGCCTTATAGAATATTTCATTTTTGAGGACAGGGGATTACAAGTAAATAATAATAAGAGGGATAACTATTGTCAGGGACCTGTATTGTACCAAAAAGAAAATCTGTGTTCCTTATTACCACCGACTGGTATGGTAGGTGTCAATAGCAACTTCTTAGTAACAAAATCACAATATGGACCACTAAACCCAAACGTTCACTTATTTACAGTTCAGGGTAGACTGTTAACTGTGTTGAGAATTCCGTGTTTGATGGAGTGATTACCTTCTTATATACTGGATCGAGCTGTGCACTAGCTAGTCCTGTGAGTGAGTAAGCAGCTGCCAGGTGCAGCACAGTAGACATGCCGGGAGTATTCAGATCGGTCTGTGCGCCTTTAGAGATGAGCATATTCGCACTGAAGAGATCTCCAGCTGTCACGGCCAGGTGCAGCAGAGAGTTACCATTGGAATCCAGTTGGTCTACTCGACTGCCGTGTTGAATCAGCGTCTCTGCGATGCTCTCATTACGTAGCACAAGCGCCATGTGCAGTGGGAGAACTCCATTCTGATCTCGCTGTGACAGAAATGAACTCAAACCCTTAGAGAACTCAATCAGGTACAGAAACACTACGTCATCTCGTCGATGCTCGATCGCCAGGTGTAGCGGGTACTCGGATCTCTTCTTAAACATCTGGTAGAGGAGGGTGGCAGTGAGCGGGAGGAAGTCCTCGGTAGAGAAGTCCTCCCAGTGAGTCGTGATCACTTCTAGACAATGCTGGCTCAGCTGCGGAGCCATGTACTCCTCCGATGTCTATAAATAGGATGGAACTAGCATTACTCTCAGACGCTTCGGCAACTGAATTTTAGGGTTGATTATTCATAATTGAAATATGTTGAGCTAATATCGCGATAATATTTTTAGTGCAGCTCCTGTAAGGAGATGCCCTCATGGCATGTCCGTATGTATGTTTGTACCCGCGCTATTGCGAAATCTAACAGGCCGATTTTTACCAAATTTAGTACGTAGGATCTCTTCATGGTATAGGTGTGCAATGTCAATTTTTTTCGCGAAAGCTCACCACTCTTACCTGGTAGAGAGAGATACAGTTGATCGTGTCCACATTCCCAATGAGAAATCTCTCACAATGCAGTTTCAGGTCAGGCAGGTTGTACTTGTGAGCAGCTGCCAGCAGATCTACAGAGAAGTTGACACAGGTGTACACACCTTGAGATCCTATGGGCGGTTGGTTGAGGTTGATCTTATCCGTGTAGACCCACTTCATGAGGGACAGCCCGACTTCTTCTCGCAAGTCTGTGAGCTCTAGCTCTGTCAGAGCGGAAAGTACCTGAAAAAGATTTCAGTGTTTTGTGTGTGAAATACAATAAATGAATAAAGGGGGGTAGGGGGCAGCAAAGTGTGACAGCACTATCATTATTGTGTTAAAAGATAGCCAAAACGAGTGACATTGGCAGTACGTGACGTTTGAAATTAGTGAATACACTCGACTCCACTTAATACGGTCACATCGGTCAGAGGGACATTTTGCCCCGATTAAGCGAAAAGCCCTATTAACCGAAAATATTTTATATTAGCTTTTATGTATGAGAGCTATTCCGGTCCTGCCAAAAGTGTCCCGATTAAGCGGTTGACCCTATTAAACAGTGAAAGCGGAGTCGCCTGTATGTCATTTAGACGGAATATAAGTTCTTCAGCATAAGTAGTGAAAAATAAGCATGCAAGATAAATACAGAATACCTGACTCCCTTCTTTACACCAGCTCTGCGCTCCTCTAGCTAGCAGCACTACCTTGTGTCCAGGAATCTCTTTACTCCCAATCTTTATCTACAGGAGATCATTAGCTCGTTATGCCGTTAAATACTCATACTCAGGACTGTAGCCAGTGGTCCCGTTTCAACCGAACTACTTCAAACCTAAGTTGACTAATTCATTGAAAATGATGAAGAATTATGAATTATTCAAAATCTCAAACATTAGTGCAGATTTTTGCCCAAAAGTGATTAAAAGGTTGCTCATGTTATACACCTCTAACATTGCTCAGTCCCTAAGCGAAATATCAAATATTTTTTTAATTATTCTAGTTTCAAATTTTGAGTAATTCATTGATAATTCATGAATTAGTCAACTTAGCTTCAAACCTGTTCCTACGGCTTTGCTATTACATGTAATATTATAAGCACATAAACCGAATCAAGTCAGAATAAGATGTAGACTCACAGTAATGTCTGAGAAGAGTTTGTTCTCGTGTAGCTCTGATACGGACTTAATGAGTCTGGAGGCGAAGCTCTCCTTATCTCCCGACCCGGTCTGTCCGGAGAGCAGTCCGTAGGCGTGCTCCAGCTCCACGTGTCTCTGCTGGAGCTTGGAGTACTCCTGTCTCAGGAGGGAGAGGTGCTTCTGTAGCTTCACTGCCTCGTCTTTAGACCCAGACATAGACTGGATGATTCTATCCTAATATTATCTACACACGAGTGAGGTCAGTTAGAACTAGATCCCCGCACTAAAATATACTGACACTCTTCGGATCCTAACTGAGATACTATAACATTCAAATTGAAATGGCGGAGCATATTTTCTTATATTTTACAGACAGACTCGCATAAAGTAAAGTTTGAAATTCGTGCATTTAATGATAGATACAACAGCAAACGTTCAATCATGACAAATAGAATGAATTAAAGATGTGATTGCAAATCTTCTAATACATTTCGCATCACTACAATTTGTAGGAATGGAATGCAACAGAACTTTCTGAATAAGTTAGACCACTCCAGTATCCTCATGAGTGGACTTGACCCTTTGACTGGGAATTCCCTTCTTGAACACGCACAAGTCGCAGGCCCATTCTGCGGAATCCTCTCTGGTCAGGAGTTCATATGCCTCCTTGTCCATACCGGTACAGCTACGATGGTACCAAATATCGCAACCGGAATCGCAGAGAATGGCCTCATCGTTATCAGCGACCGGCTTCCCACATATCCCACACGGATAGTCGCTATAGTCAACGTCTGTGTTGTTACCATAGCGTTCTTTCAGGGAAGTTTTCCCATCAAATTTCTTCATACTACGTTTCAGTGGAGAGTCGATTGGTTTCTTGCTCGTTATGGCGGTTTTAGACGTTGGCTTGCCTCCAGGCTTCCTCACTTTCGGAGTCCGTCCTCTGCCCTTTGGCATTTGGGATGCAGAGGAAAGAATGACAGATGAAACTAAATGTTACAAGTATACTGTTAACTCATTGATATCTTTCATAATTAAAATTCCAGTTTTATGGCCATAATAACCGCCATTAATTACATCCGATAGTATAAATCTGAATTACAGGCATATATACCCTAATCGGACGAAAGTATTTGAAATTCTTACTATTTTCCATCATAATTAGTTATAAAGTGGGTCTATTCATGAGTGAAATGTAATCAAACTGTTACAGATATTGTAATTTCGATTTCAAATTCATATTCTACACATTCAAATTACTCAGGTTAGATGCCTTCTATTGATGTATTCATTCCCAAGGCTAAGATTCATCGCACTGTGCCACTCCTCGTCATCATGTCTAATGGTAACTGGAGTGAAAAGTGGCACAAAGTGACATAGATTGATAATAATTCAACTTATGAATGAATATGGCAATAGAAGGCTTCAAACCTGAGTAATTTGAATGTGTAGAATATGAATTTGAAATCGAAATTCCAGTATCTGTCAGTTTGATTACGCTTCTCTCCATGAATAGACCCACTTTATGACTAACTATGATGGAAAATAGTAAGGATTTCAAATACTTTTGTCCGGTTAGGGTACAGTAACACCTAATGACAGAGAACTAAAGTTGTGTGTACCGTTAAATAATTAAGTTATCATCAGAGACGTCGCCAGGATTTTCCTTTAGGGAGGATAATTTACAGCTAGAGGTCAAGGGGAGAGGTCCATGGGAGCCTCCCCCACCCCTGGAGCTGAAAGTATTTGCTATTTTGATAAATAATTCAATATTTTTAGTTTAAACACTAGAAACTAGAAATAAATCCTTAACAAGGGGGGAGGGGTGGCATGGGAATTTCCGCTGGTTTCCAACGATTGGGATTTTTAGGAGTGTAGATTCTGAAAATCGTATTTTCGAATCTATGTGATAAATTCTTTGTTTACTTTTGTTCACAATAGATACATAAAGTAAACAAATTACAAAAAAGGGGCAGACACTGGATTCCAACGGTAGACATGGGGTTTTCAGGGGCATAGAGTTCGAATATCATATATTCAGATCAATATGATAAAGTATACGCGATTCACACGATTCTATTTCATATAAATAATTAAAATGGCGCTAGATTTTTGAGAACTCATTTCCGATTAAGTCATTTTGGGCGGGGAAACCTTAGAAGTGTCAGGTCTTTGCTACAAATATAAATTACTCCATATAATTTAGGGGTTAATTGATTAAATACAGTTATTTAATACAGCGAGCGTGTATAAACACGTTTAAACATGACCGCGCTTGTAATTTAGTGAATATGATAGTTCCTAATTACGTACTAAACAGGGGCGTAGACAACATTATTAGTTTGGGGGGGCTAACCGTCTAAAAAGGTGTCACTGTGGGAATACTTAAATTATGACCAAAGTATTGATCAGTGTGATCAATTTGAATTAATATGAACTGATGCTATAATCGTATTCTCGCAGCTTTGTTTTACTTTCTAGGTTTCATTCAAAATGAGAATACTTTCTAGTATTAGCTAAAGTTGTTTGATAAATTTGAAGTTCATAAATTTCTGGCATACTAAATCTACGAACCTATCGAATACTGTTATATATTTAACACATCTCTGGTTTTCATTACTGGGCTTCATTCCACTTTGTATTTATAGGTGTTTGTGATTAAATATTTAAAATTGTTAGCATTCATAATACGTTCAGATATGGCCCTAGCTCGATGGCTCGTACGAAAAGTTCAATCAGGATCAGGAGAGACTGATAAAGATTCAAGTTTGCTCCCAGATAATGAACAAATGCAATTGTTGAGAACGGAAGGTGAATGAACTTCATGAATTAATAAAAAAACATAATTTCATACATGTTTTCAGGAATTTTCAGGAATTGATGAGGCAAAATTTGGGGAGGCTTGAGCCCCCCCAAGCCCCCCCTTGTCTACGGCTATGCTAAATCAGTACTCTTAATATGAAGGATAACAACTCAACAAACATAGCTAATAAAAAATATAAGCGTTACCTTAAGAAAGTCAAAGTTCGATTATTTTAATCATATAATGGGAAGTTATACCACGTTGAATAGGGTTGGGTTTCTCTACTTTCTCTCTCATGAAGGCCTACAGATGTGCCGCTTACGATTTGAAAGTTGAGAGAAAGATTTAGAACAGTTAACGCATGCATAAGGCTTCTCTCCAGTATGAATACGCATATGCATTTTAAGGAGGGTAGAGGTGATAAACGATTTAGTACAGATAGTACATGGATACGGCTTTTCTCCAGTATGAGTACGTTTGTGAATTATAAGATTCGAGGAACTGAAAAATGATTTAAAACAAGTTGAACATTTATAGGGTTTCTCCCTAGTATGTGATCGGATGTGTAGAGTAAGGGATGCAACCTGAGAAAATGATTTGTTGCAAGTTTGGCACTCAAAAGGTTTCTCTCCAGTATGAGTACGAATGTGCCTTTTAAGATCTCCTGAACGAAGAAAGGATTTAGAACAAGTAGAACATTCATAGGACTTCTCCGCAGTATGAATTTGGATATGTTTCTTAAGGTGTGAAGGATGAGGAAATGATTTTGAACAAATTGAGCATTCATAAGGCTTCTCTCCAGTATGAGTATTCATGTGTAGATTAAGGATCGAGATGCGAGGAAATGATTTGTGGCAAATTTGACACTCATGAGGTTTCTTTCCTGTATGGGTCCAACTGTGGGTTTTAAGTTCGGTGGAAGTATAAAAGGATTTGTAACAAGTTGAACATTCATGTGGCTTCTCTCCAGTGTGGGTACAAATGTGCCTCTTAAGGTTTGAAACTTGAGTAAAAGATTTGGAACAAGTTGAGCAATCAAATGGTTTATCTCCAGTATGAGTACGAATGTGATTATTGAGGTGTGAAACTTGAGAAAACGCTTTGGAACAAATACAACATTCATAGGGCTTCTCTCCAGTGTGAGTACGAATGTGTTGATTAAGAGATGAAGGGAAAGAGAACAATTTAGGACAAGTCGTACATTGATACTTTTTTATCCTATTAATACCGGTCTGGATCTGCAAGGTACGAGGAATCTTCCTCAAAGTAGGACAATCGTCAATTTCTGATTTTTGATTCATCTTTCTCTCTGTCTCAGAACACAAACTTAAGTGTGGATCTGGACCCAACTTTTTCTTTATGATACGAATGGAATTTCTAGAAGCGAGGATTGGATCGTGTCTATCGTTGATAGCTTCATCTTCACTCTGATAATCATAATTAACAAATTCACCAATTTCATCCCAGTCAAAAGGCTGGAGCTGTATCTCTTCTCTACCATCTGTCACACTAAAGTACTCAGATCCATTGTCAGCTGATTCGTAATCGGGATCGGTTTCGTCCTCCAGTTCCATCCTAAATATATATTTCCACACACTGCAATAGCTTTAAAAGGATTCTTTAATAAAAAGTATAATTAATCTCTAACAAATAGAATTCATTCAAATTTACCAAATCATTTGTCTATATTACTACATATATTATAAAATTTTGGATAATCCACAAAATTGGATAACCCGCTTGGACTCCTATAAGTAAGGACTGTAGGCGTTCAATCTCGGATCCTGGAACTTTACGTGATATCAATGATACATAATGGATCTAAGTTCCAGGACCCGAGATTGAACGCCTACAGTCCTTATTTAAAGGAGTTTATGGTAACCCGTAACAGATTTGGCTGCACCAATTGCGGCGAGTTATCCGGCGGCACTGTATTAGTAACTAATATGATAACAAGAATAACACTACAAAAATAGCAATTCTTTTTTGAAAAATAAAATATGGAATGCTGATAGTGAAAATGGAGTATGTATTCCCTAATTCTTCTCGCTATGTATTTTCATAGAATGCATCTTAAGACTTGAGAGCTGAGAGAATGCTTTAGAACAAGTATTGCATTCATAGGGTTTCTCTCCAGTATGAGAACGAATGTGCCTTTTAAGGTAGGAGGAAGCAATAAAAGATTTAGAACAAGTCAAGCATTCATAGGGTTTCTCTCCAGTGTGAATACGAATGTGTACAATAAGAGATGCTTTTTGAGAAAATAATTTGTGACAAGTTGGACATTCATTGGGTTTCTCTCCAGTGTGAATACGAATGTGTGCACTAAGAGATGCTTTTTGAGAAAATGATTTGTGACAAGTTGGACATTCATAGGGTTTTTCTCCAGTGTGAGTACGAATGTGCCTCTTAAGATCTGAGGAACTAATAAAGGATTTAGAACAAGTCGAGCATTCATAGGGTCTTTCTCCAGTGTGAGTACGAATGTGTAGATTAAGAGATGTGATTTGAGAAAATGATCCGTGGCAAGTTTGACATTTATAAGGTTTCTCTCCAGTATGAGCAGGATCGTGGATATTGAGAATTGAACGAAATGAGAACGATTTAGAACAATTCGCACATTGATATGTATTTTCTACGGTATCAATACAAGCACCAATTAATGGGGTATAACAAACTCGATTATCCGAACCTGGAACGGTGGTGGTAGGAAGGGTTCGGATGATCGAGGGTTGGTTGCATGGAAATGGCGTCGAAATCCTTGAACAATCGTTCTTATATGACTCATGATTAATTGTTTGAGGAAAATACAACAAACTTGAAGGTGGACACATTTCTCTTATTTTTTCCATGATATGATTAGAATGTCTGGGTGAATCTGGCATAGGAATATCTGTCGCAACACCATTATAAGCAAAATCATCATCCTCCACTATCTGCTGAATCTCTATTTCATCCAGACAATCTGTAGCACTGAAGTATTCCGATTCTTCGGATGATTCGTAATTTGGATCTGTTATTATCTTCTGTTCCATTTTAATCCTATTTTTATTCAAAACAAATACGTAATAAGCAATTTATTATGTCTCAATAAAAATTTTGTTTGTTTGTTTGTTCCTACAAAATGTGAAAATGTGTATATAGGGTGGCATTTTGCATGCGGACGACGATTTATTAATTTTGAAGTGCAAAATTCAGTAAATATTGAGAACTACTTATGTAATCGGTCTACTGTTACCAACTTTTTTCTTAAAATTCGTTGTGAAAGAAAATGTTTTTAAAAAATGTATGTTACATAGCATTCTATACATAAGGCAATGGCAGTCACCCAAAAAATAGTACCATGGATTGCTTAGTATATCAATCCTAAAACCGCTAAATTAATACTGTTATTATTAACTATATAATTATTACCTATTTTGTGTTCATGGGTTGATTAAATATTCATTTTGAAAATATTATGTAACCACAATATTTACATTTACTTCGCATACAACACTAGTGTATTACACTTACGTATTGTTTTATTGTATATCATTTCTATTACTCATTTATAATGCCTCATTTGACAACACTAATTGCATTAATTCATATTTGGACGAGATGTCTTGTGTCGCGCCTTGCTCTACTTCCAATTACGGAGGAGTAGAACACTCCATGAAGTTTTTTTTATTACCAAAAAGATGATGCTCTTCGTGAAAATGGTATCGAGCCATTCCAAGACCTGTGAAGACTACCAAAACAACAATATTCCAAAGGTGAGTGGTTTCTTAAGACTTAAGTAATGTAATTATTCTAGAATCATGCATATACTCAAGTTTGTTAGAAACAATTGACTGAATTGAAAAGATTATGAAAAAGTGTTTACAATCCCCCAATTTAGTGAATGCAATCCTCGTTACTCCAAAAACATGTGCATAAGAACCTTATTTAATTTGGATAAATGCAATTTATTTAAAAGTGGCCCAAATTAACATCGAAAGCCTGCTGGCTATCAGCTTGGAAAGGCAAAATATAAATTTGGCCCTTAAGGTTTCCCATGAGTCAACTTCTGTCGAACAATTAGCTTATTACATGGAAAAAACATTGTGAGAACCAAACTGTTGAGTTCTTGAAATTCATCAATGATGTTTGGAAAATGTTCAATGTGAATTGGGTAGAGAAGAATAGTCTTTTTAACGACGATGTATCTGCACCCTTAGTAGAAATTTTAAAACTTTATTCTGGCTCTTTCCATACTAATCTTATTCATTTGGCGTGTGCTACTATGGAATTAGAACATTGTATACTTTGAGGCATTTTGCACATGCAGTACGTCACGGTGATACATTCTACCAAAGCTTTTTTCACTGTATTCAACTGTTCATTATCTAATAAAGTTAAGACCTCTATATAATGCACTACCGTAGTATTGAAACATGATAATAGTAAACTGGTTAAATGGTTTTGTCCAGCCCAGTGGATAAAACCATGTATTTATCCGGGTTTAATCAATTTGAAACGAATTCTATTCCGCAGAAATTGCACTACCCTACGACAACAGAGGGGGGCCTAAATTTAAAATCAATAAACATTGCTATTTATAATCGATGTATAGACAGAATGTATTATCATTGATAGTATATCCACCCTAAATAATCGTTTGACCAAGTCAGATCACTTCTATCTCTTTTCATTTACTCAATATGATGTCATAGAACCTGTTATGTGATGTTAGTGTTCACTACGTGCATATTATGTTTTCGTAGAATACTACTTATTTTTAGTAAACCTAAGTCGTGGTGCCAACTCTAATATATGCGGTAGTTCGTGATAATCATTAGGCCAATCCATGGCCTACTACATATCAAGCCAAACAGTAACTTGTGGATTTTGGACTAGGGATGTGGTAGGAGATGGTTGAACAAATACATGATCTAAATACTGTGAAAAAGGCATTTCAGAACGGAATTTTAGAGTAGAACAAATGTCTACGACTCTAAGTATTCAAAAAGTAGAACTAATGCTTATTTTGGGTGTAGAGCTAGCGTTTACATACTCAAAAGGTAGAACTAACACCAATTTTGGGAGTAGAACTAACGCAGTGGTTCCCAACCTGGGGTCCATGGACCCCTTAGTGGTCCACAAAAGGTATCAAGGGGGTCCACAGGTTTCGAAATTGTATTACGGTTAATGGGAGGGGGTCCACAGAATATAGGCCAATTGCTATAGGGGTTCATAGTAATAAAAGGTTGAAAATCGCTGAACTAGCGTCTACATACTCAAAAAGTAACACTAACGCCAATTTTGGGAGTAGAACTAACGTCTACATTCAAAATAGATCTGATATATAATATACGGAATATAACTAATGCATGCGCCTCTCCATAAACTGCTTCTGAAAATCAGTAAATTCGACACAGATATGACTAATTAAAATTTTAGCAATGGATATATGGATACTTTGATACCGTTTGTATATATGCTGGTAATACATTCATAATCTCTACTCTGCGTGGTTACTGACTTTAGTCAGATCATGTATTTGTTCAACCATCTCCTACCACATCCCTAGTCCAAAATCCACAAGTTACTGTTTGGCTTGATATGTAGTAGGCCATGGATTGGCCTAATGATTATCACGAACTACCGCATATATTAGAGTTGGCACCACGACTTAGGTTTACTAAAAATAAGTAGTATTCTACGAAAACATAATATGCACGTAGTGAACACTAACATCACATAACAGGTTCTATGACATCATAATGAGTAAATGAAAAGAGATAGAAGTGATCTGACTTGGTCAAACGATTATTTAGGGTGGATATACTATCAATGATAATACATTCTGTCTATACATCGATTATAAATAGCAATATTTATTGATTTTAAATTTAGGCCCCCCTCTCTTGTCGTAGGGTATGCAATAGATTTGATGAATGATTAGAAATCCAACTAAGTAATAAAGAAAACAACAATACATAATAAATAATTACTAGGTTATATTTGAAAAGCAACTGTTCAATTATAAGTACATGTTGCACTGTCCCTTTATTCGCTATGCTTCTCCTCTTTCAACCAATACAGGATACAATTTAAGATTTGAGAGCCGAGATTAGCATTTAGAATAGTTAGCACATTTATACGGATTCTCTCCGGTATGGATACGAATGTGTTTTTTAAGACTTGAAGCAGTGAAAGGTAATGAACAAGAATAGGATTTACAAGGCCTATTTACGAATGTATACTTTAAGAGAGGATGAAATAGAAAATACTTTGTTGCAAATAGTACATTTATACGGCTTCTCCCCAATATGAGGATAAATGTGGTGTATATTGAGAGATGAGAACGATACAGATCAGTGGCATTGCCAAGGGAGGTGGGCAAGCAAGGGCCAGGCTCTAGTAAATCACCTGTGTCCTAGAAGAAACTACAATATTTCACAATGATAGGTTATAGAAATCGGCATAGGATTGATAAGGCATTAAGTATGTTGTCATCATATTCAACATTCGGGAGTTAGTATCGACAATTGAATACACATTAGTTCGAAAAGGGGAATATGATTAGATACATAATGTGAAATCTGATTAGACTGCAACAATCCGAGTAAGAGCATCAGTATACCTAACAAAATATACCTAACAAAATAAAAATTCATAGAAGTAAAGGCGGCAAACTGATTAATAACTTTTGCAATATCTAAACAAAACCGTGTAAGCATAAGTTAATGTAAAGACTGTCATCCATGAATAAATACTCTCATTTATTTATTTTATGCAAGCGCACAATGTGCTTCCTAAGATTTGAAAGCTGAGAGAAGGACTTAGAACAAGTAACGCATTGATATGGCTTCTCTCCTGTATGAACTCGAATATGTACTTTAAGATCAGAAGGATGAGAGAAGGATTTCGAACAAGTAACGCATTGATACGGCATTTCACCTGTATGAAAACGAATGTGTACTTTAAGACCATAAGAAGAAACAAAAGATTTAGGACAAGTTGGACATTCATAGGGTTTCTCTCCAGTATGTACCCGAATCTGTCGATTAAGAGTTGAATCTTGAGACAATGGTTTAGAATATGTCGGGAAGTTATTAGCCTTTTTTCTAGGATGAATGCGCTGCTGTACTTGTGAAGTTTCAGGATAATGGTTAGAATTAGTGTGACATTTGGAGGGTTTAGTAAGTAGAATTTCTTTTCTTCTCTTGATCAGGACACGATTAGAGCGTCTAGATGGATTGATACTAGAAAAAGTTTCCACAGGAATATCTTCACCACCAACACTTCTATCTTCGTTTTGTTCATCATAATCAAAATAGTCTTTATCATTCGAGTATAACTGCTGGAACTGTATCTCATCTCCACCATCTGACACACTGAAGTACTCAGATCCCTCTTCAGCTGATTCGAAGTCTGAATCAGTATCGGTATCCTCTTCCATTCCAATCCTATATTTTAATCTACTGAACCAGCTAGTAGAAGAATTATTAAAAATGGTTTGGCCTGTTGCATGAGATTTCTACTACCGTGAGATTTTTACTACCTACACTCTGCATTTATCCATAGTTCACAGCTCCTTCACAATTAAGCCAGACTTTACACTAAATAATCTTTTTCACCACTTTTAGAACTAATGCCTAAAAGTGGTGAAATCATTATTTAGTGATTTATTACATTGGTATGTTGTAGTATGTTACACATAGAGCGACAACAATTTGCCTATAATACGCGTACTATGCATTTATTAGCTTAGATATTTGCAATGTACATCTAGTTAATTATCAAAAATTAAGGTTGATGATAAGATAAAACAATGATAAATTGCAGAATAGATGGTGTGTTAGTAAACTTATTATTTTATTTTTTAGTTGGATAGAAAAACTAGAATATATTAGAAATTGAAATTCGTAACTGGTAAGGCTCCCAAATTACAAATCTAGATATCTATTCGAAGATCTAAACGGACATTTACATATACCGGGATGAGAAAAAAACATTATTTTGCATTTTTGTAATATAATGTGTGATACTTAATCAACAAAGCATAGAACAAGCATTCTTAATGTGATTAAAGTGAATTGGGTCATCGTCACCATTGAAACAGTATCTTAATCACACACTACAATTGCTCTGTACTACTGTAGTAGAATGCAAATGATTTCACCCCGAAAATAAACTGTCAGAAATTACGTCAATCCGAAACTTGTTTTGTAATTCTTCTATTTCACATCATAATCATTATTATCACAATTACGATATCAATAATTTGGTAAATAGCTAATTACAAACAACAAATAATTATTTAATATTTATAATAGAATAAGTGAAAAACTGTTACTCATCGTCTATTACAACTGCACTGCTAAAACTGTCCGAAGTAAAATATGACTGATAGCGGCAGTTAATTAGGTCTGTAACAGGCTGAAAATGTTCATCAAAATTAGTTAGGTACATCGCTTGGTTAGATCTGTGCTCTTCATAAAAATGGTAGCGATACCATCTTATTTCGTTGTATGTTTTCTTCGAATCACAATGGAAGTTCGCAACAAACAGGTCTATCCCTAACATCATGGATACTGCCATTATTTCGACGTCGGTTGCCCAAATATGATCACTACCCATTTGTGACTGTAAAAGATAGTGCTTTGATGACAGCTTGCTAAATTTTAATTCAAGGTAGCGTGTAATGTAGCTAGCTACTTGAACTCCAATAAATCTATAAACCTCCGCGCGAATTTTCTCGTGGTGTTCTCTGAACCCGTTAGTGCGGCTGAGATAGCTCTGAATCAGCAGTTACCATCGCGTTCTATGGGATACTGTTCAAGAGGAATGAAACTTCCTAGTGGTTTTCCAACGTAATAATCTGCCTGAGGTTGTTTTTTCTCGAATGGAAGTTGTAACAGATTGCACTTTGATATTTGCCATTCTCTAGATATCGGAGAATAATTAGGAATGTCTTGATTTTTGAATTGATGGAATGTATAAGGGAGCGATTTGAGATCTTGTTGAGTTCTTGAAACAATCAGCTGCTCAGATTTCTCAGCATGCTCAGATTTAATTCTCAGCATGCTCAGATTTAAATCTCAGCATGCTCAGATTTCTCAGCATGCTCAGATTTAATTCTCAGCATGCTCAGATTTCTCAGCATGCTCAGATTTAATTCTCAGCATGCTCAGATTTAAATCTCAGCATGCTCAGATTTCTCAGCATGCTCAGATTTAATTCTCAGCATGCTCAGATTTAATTCTCAGCATGCTCAGATTTCTCAGCATGCTCAGATTTAATTCTCAGCATGCTCAGATTTAAATCTCAGCATGCTCAGATTTCTCAGCATGCTCAGATTTAATTCTCAGCATGCTCAGATTTCTCAGCATGCTCAGATTTAATTCTCAGCATGCTCAGATTTAATTCTCAGCATGCTCAGATTTCTCAGCAGCTCAGATTTAACTCTCAGCATGCTCAGATTTCTCAGCATGCTCAGATTTAATTCTCAGCATGCTCAGATTTCTCAGCATGCTCAGATTTAATTCTCAGCATGCTCAGATTTCTCAGCATGCTCAGATTTAATTCTCAGCATGCTCAGATTTCTCAGCATGCTCAGATTTCTCAGCATGCTCAGATTTATTTCTCAGCATGCTCAGATTTCTCAGCATGCTCAGATTTATTTCTCAGCATGCTCATATTTCTCAGCATGCTCATATTTCTCAGCATGCTCAGATTTAATTCTCAGCATGCTCAGATTTCTCAGCATGCTCAGATTTAATTCTCAGCATGCTCAGATTTCTCAGCATGCTCAGATTTAATTCTCAGCATGCTCAGATTTCTCAGCATGCTCAGATTTCTCAGCATGCTCAGATTTATTTCTCAGCATGCTCAGATTTCTCAGCATGCTCAGATTTATTTCTCAGCATGCTCATATTTCTCAGCATGCTCATATTTCTCAGCATGCTCAGATTTCTCAGCATGCTCAGATTTATTTCTCAGCATGCTCAGATTTCTCAGCATGCTCAGATTTAATTCTCAGCATGCTCAGATTTCTCAGCATGCTCAGATTTATTTCTCAGCATGCTCAGATTTATTTCTCAGCATGCTCAGATTTCTCAGCATGCTCAGATTTCTCAGCATGCTCAGATTTAATTCTCAGCATGCTCAGATTTCTCAGCATGCTCAGATTTATTTCTCAGCATGCTCAGATTTCTCAGCATGCTCAGATTTCTCAGCATGCTCAGATTTAATTCTCAGCATGCTCAGATTTCTCAGCATGCTCAGATTTATTTCTCAGCATGCTCAGATTTCTCAGCATGCTCAGATTTATTTCTCAGCATGCTCAGATTTCTCAGCATGCTCAGATTTCTCAGCATGCTCAGATTTAATTCTCAGCATGCTCAGATTTCTCAGCATGCTCAGATTTATTTCTCAGCATGCTCAGATTTAATTCTCAGCATGCTCAGATTTCTCAGCATGCTCAGATTTAATTCTCAGCATGCTCAGATTTCTCAGCATGCTCAGATTTAATTCTCAGCATGCTCAGATTTCTCAGCATGCTCAGATTTATTTCTCAGCATGCTCAGATTTCTCAGCATGCTCAGATTTATTTCTCAGCATGCTCAGATTTCTCAGCATGCTCAGATTTAATTCTCAGCATGCTCAGATTTCTCAGCATGCTCAGATTTAATTCTCAGCATGCTCAGATTTAATTCTCAGCATGCTCAGATTTAATTCTCAGCATGCTCAGATTTCTCAGCATGCTCAGATTTAATTCTCAGCATGCTCAGATTTCTCAGCATGCTCAGATTTAATTCTCAGCATGCTCAGATTTCTCAGCATGCTCAGATTTAATTCTCAGCATGCTCAGATTTCTCAGCATGCTCAGATTTAATTCTCAGCATGCTCAGATTTCTCAGCATGCTCAGATTTCTCAGCATGCTCAGATTTATTTCTCAGCATGCTCAGATTTCTCAGCATGCTCAGATTTATTTCTCAGCATGCTCAGATTTCTCAGCATGCTCAGATTTCTCAGCATGCTCAGATTTAATTCTCAGCATGCTCAGATTTCTCAGCATGCTCAGATTTATTTCTCAGCATGCTCAGATTTAATTCTCAGCATGCTCAGATTTCTCAGCATGCTCAGATTTATTTCTCAGCATGCTCAGATTTCTCAGCATGCTCAGATTTATTTCTCAGCATGCTCAGATTTCTCAGCATGCTCAGATTTAATTCTCAGCATGCTCAGATTTCTCAGCATGCTCAGATTTAATTCTCAGCATGCTCAGATTTCTCAGCATGCTCAGATTTAATTCTCAGCATGCTCAGATTTCTCAGCATGCTCAGATTCAATTCTCAGCATGCTCAGATTTCTCAGCATGCTCAGATTTCTCAGCATGCTCAGATTTAATTGTCAGCATGATCAGATTTCTCAGCATGCTCAGATTTAATTCTCAGCATGCTCAGATTTCTCAGCATGCTCAGATTTAATTCTCAGCATGCTCAGATTTCTCAGCATGCTCAGATTTATTTCTCAGCATGCTCAGATTTAATTCTCAGCATGCTCAGATTTCTCAGCATGCTCAGATTTCTCAGCATGCTCAGTTTTATTTCTCAGCATGCTCAGATTTCTCAGCATGCTCAGATTTCTCAGCATGCTCAGATTTAATTCTCAGCATGCTCAGATTTCTCAGCATGCTCAGATTTATTTCTCAGCATGCTCAGATTTCTCAGCATGCTCAGATTTAATTCTCAGCATGCTCAGATTTCTCAGCATGCTCAGATTTAATTCTCAGCATGCTCAGATTTCTCATCATGCTCAGATTTCTCAGCATGCTCAGATTTAATTCTCAGCATGCTCAGATTTAATTCTCAGCATGCTCAGATTTATTTCTCAGCATGCTCAGATTTCTCAGCATGCTCAGATTTCTCAGCATGCTCAGATTTAATTCTCAGCATGCTCAGATTTCTCAGCATGCTCAGATTTAATTCTCAGCATGCTCAGATTTAATTCTCAGCATGCTCAGATTTAATTCTCAGCATGCTCAGATTTCTCAGCATGCTCAGATTTAATTCTCAGCATGCTCAGATTTCTCAGCATGCTCAGATTTAATTCTCAGCATGCTCAGATTTCTCAGCATGCTCAGATTTAATTCTCAGCATGCTCAGATTTCTCAGCATGCTCAGATTTATTTCTCAGCATGCTCAGATTTCTCAGCATGCTCAGATTTATTTCTCAGCATGCTCAGATTTCTCAGCATGCTCAGATTTCTCAGCATGCTCAGATTTAATTCTCAGCATGCTCAGATTTCTCAGCATGCTCAGATTTATTTCTCAGCATGCTCAGATTTAATTCTCAGCATGCTCAGATTTCTCAGCATGCTCAGATTTAATTCTCAGCATGCTCAGATTTCTCAGCATGCTCAGATTTAATTCTCAGCATGCTCAGATTTCTCAGCATGCTCAGATTTAATTCTCAGCATGCTCAGATTTCTCAGCATGCTCAGATTTATTTCTCAGCATGCTCAGATTTCTCAGCATGCTCAGATTTATTTCTCAGCATGCTCAGATTTCTCAGCATGCTCAGATTTAATTCCCAGCATGCTCAGATTTCTCAGCATGCTCAGATTTAATTCTCAGCATGCTCAGATTTCTCAGCATGCTCAGATTTAATTCTCAGCATGCTCAGATTTCTCAGCATGCTCAGATTTAATTCTCAGCATGCTCAGATTTCTCAGCATGCTCAGATTTATTTCTCAGCATGCTCAGATTTCTCAGCATGCTCAGATTTATTTCTCAGCATGCTCAGATTTCTCAGCATGCTCAGATTTAATTCCCAGCATGCTCAGATTTCTCAGCATGCTCAGATTTAATTCTCAGCATGCTCAGATTTCTCAGCATGCTCAGATTCAATTCTCAGCATGCTCAGATTTCTCAGCATGCTCAGATTTCTCAGCATGCTCAGATTTAATTGTCAGCATGCTCAGATTTCTCAGCATGCTCAGATTTAATTCTCAGCATGCTCAGATTTCTCAGCATGCTCAGATTTAATTCTCAGCATGCTCAGATTTCTCATCATGCTCAGATTTCTCAGCATGCTCAGATTTAATTCTCAGCATGCTCAGATTTAATTCTCAGCATGCTCAGATTTATTTCTCAATATGCTCAGATTTCTCAGCATGCTCAGATTTCTCAGCATGCTCAGATTTCTCAGCATGCTCAGATTTAATTCTCAGCATGCTCAGATTTCTCAGCATGCTCAGATTTAATTCTCAGCATGCTCAGATTTAATTCTCAGCATGCTCAGATTTCTCAGCATGCTCAGATTTAATTCTCAGCATGCTCAGATTTCTCAGCATGCTCAGATTTAATTCTCAGCATGCTCAGATTTCTCAGCATGCTCAGATTTAATTCTCAGCATGCTCAGATTTCTCAGCATGCTCAGATTTAATTCTCAGCATGCTCAGATTTCTCAGCATGCTCAGATTTATTTCTCAGCATGCTCAGATTTAATTCTCAGCATGCTCAGATTTCTCAGCATGCTCAGATTTAATTCTCAGCATGCTCAGATTTCTCAGCATGCTCAGATTTAATTCTCAGCATGCTCAGATTTCTCAGCATGCTCAGATTTCTCAGCATGCTCAGATTTAATTCTCAGCATGCTCAGATTTAATTCTCAGCATGCTCAGATTTCTCAGCATGCTCAGATTTAATTCTCAGCATGCTCAGATTTCTCAGCATGCTCAGATTTAATTCTCAGCATGCTCAGATTTCTCAGCATGCTCAGATTTAATTCTCAGCATGCTCAGATTTCTCAGCATGCTCAGATTTAATTCTCAGCATGCTCAGATTTCTCAGCATGCTCAGATTTAATTCTCAGCATGCTCAGATTTCTCAGCATGCTCAGATTTATTTCTCAGCATGCTCAGATTTCTCAGCATGCTCGGATTTATTTCTCAGCATGCTCAGATTTCTCAGCATGCTCAGATTTAATTCTCAGCATGCTCAGATTTCTCAGCATGCTCAGATTTAATTCTCAGCATGCTCAGATTTCTCAGCATGCTCAGATTCAATTCTCAGCATGCTCAGATTTCTCAGCATGCTCAGATTTCTCAGCATGCTCAGATTTAATTCTCAGCATGCTCAGATTTCTCAGCATGCTCAGATTTAATTCTCAGCATGCTCAGATTTCTCAGCATGCTCAGATTTAATTCTCAGCATGCTCAGATTTCTCAGCATGCTCAGATTTATTTCTCAGCATGCTCAGATTTAATTCTCAGCATGCTCAGATTTCTCAGCATGCTCAGATTTAATTCTCAGCATGCTCAGATTTCTCAGCATGCTCAGATTTAATTCTCAGCATGCTCAGATTTCTCAGCATGCTCAGATTTAATTCTCAGCATGCTCAGATTTCTCAGCATGCTCAGATTTATTTCTCAGCATGCTCAGATTTAATTCTCAGCATGCTCAGATTTCTCAGCATGCTCAGATTTATTTCTCAGCATGCTCAGATTTCTCAGCATGCTCAGATTTAATTCTCAGATTTCTCAGCATGCTCAGATTTAATTCTCAGCATGCTCAGATTTCTCAGCATGCTCAGATTTCTCAGCATGCTCAGATTTAATTCTCAGCATGCTCAGATTTAATTCTCAGCATGCTCAGATTTCTCAGCATGCTCAGATTTAATTCTCAGCATGCTCAGATTTAATTCTCAGCATGCTCAGATTTAATTCTCAGCATGCTCAGATTTAATTCTCGAAATATAATTTCTTTACAAATTTAAACTACGTATTTTTTTATTGAAAGTTTGCTGTTCACGATAATTGTTAGAATCTTAGATGGTATTCGTACTCGCAAAGTATAGATTAATTAAATAATGAAACATAATATCCGTCATTAGTTAGAAGTTGTATTGTCGCTCTAGTATTACTTGATTTGACTACGTACGCATAGCGCAATCTCTTAGCTCAATGCAACTGTCATGCAATACATACATGTAGTATATATTAGATAGATTGTATCATGAGTTGATGCTAAAAATGGAAATCGCTTGATATTAAGTATTACAATTCATTGCTTATTTTTGGTTTCTTTTACGTAAGTTATGTAGTTCAAATTTACAAGTAATCAAATGTTGCATCAGCTTCAATTTGAATCATGTTTATTAACTAGACAGTTTCATAACAGCAAGATTTCATCTTTACCACAAATATAATGCGTAATATAGTAGTATGGCTTTTATCTAGCGTCATCATGATGGCATTGTTAATTAATTGTAATGTACGTATTATAACAATTTAACTTTTTGGAATTGAAAGATTGAAAGATCTAGTAAAATAGAGGTTTGTTGTTAAATAATTAACAAGTTGTCTATATTCTGAATCGTCCATATTATCAAGATAGATCATTATTAACAAATACAATAACTTGGGGTAAATATTTGACATTAAATACTAGGAGTGTAGTGTTAAAAGATAATCAAATCTTGACTAGGGATGGAAGTTTTTTATTACTGCTAAGATTAGGGTAGTAAAAATCTCACGGTAGTAGAAATCTCATGCAACAGGCCTAACATCTAAAACAATGGCTAGTGGGTTATTCTATCAGTTGCTATGAACCGATTTGCAATCAAAAACGCTAATCAGCAAACCTACATCTACGTTGACTTTTAAGTATGTTCTATACTTTACTGAAATTTGACTTAAATATTTTATTTTTCTGATACTATCATCTCGTGTCCTTATACTCCCATGCAACTCTAAAGGAGAAGAGAGAAGAAATAATTGTAATGGATTTTTTATTTGCTTGAAAATAATGGAGAAATGGCAAGTATTGGGGCTATCAAAATGGATATATTAGTGTCAAATGATGAGTGTTGATGGGCAAGTTCGAATATCTATGCAAAATTTTCACACCTTTGTAAAAAATGTCAAAACAAATGTTCATACTTTTAGTTTGCCGACTATACTAGTGGCTTCTCTCCGGTATGGATACGAATATGGTTTTTAAGACTTGAAGCAGTGAAAGGTAATTTGGAACAGGAAGAGGGTTTACAAGGCCTATTTACGAATGTATTCTTTAAGAGAGGATGAAGTAGAAAAGGCTTTGTTGCAAATAGTACATTTATACGGCTTCTCTCCAATATGAGGATAAATGTGGTGTATATTGAGAGATGAAGAAATGAGAACGATACAGAACCAGTGGCATAGCCAGGGGAGGTGGGCAAGCTATGGCCAGGTTCTAAAGTAAATCATCTCTGTGTCCTAGAAGAAACTTTAATTCAGCTAGATTCTAGACAATATCTGTACCACTAAAGTATCCTGATTCTTCAGATAATCAATGGACTAAGACGTAATTATAAGCAGAAATATATGTGTGTGTAGGATTGGGATTTAGCTAAGGAACAGTATACTCTCCACATACCATGAATATTCAGGAATATCCGTTGAAAAAGATGAAATTAGTGTAAATATTTAGAAAATATAATAGAATGTGTCTTAGAAGAAACTTAATATTTCACAATGATAGGTTATAGAAATCGGCATAGGATTGATAAGGCATTAAGTATGTTGTCATCATAGTCAACATTCGGAAGTTAGTATCGACAATTGAATACACATTAGTTCGAAAAGGGGAATATGATTAGATACATAATCTAAAATCTGATTTAGATGCAATAGTCCGAGTAAACAATCAGTATACCTAACAAAATATAGCCTACAAAAGAAACAAAAAGATTCATAGAAGTAAAGGTGAAAACTAATCAATAACTTTTGTAATATCTAAACACAACTGTGTAATCATAAGTTAATGTGAAGTCTGCCATCCATGAATAAATACTATCTCATTTATTTCTTTTATGTAAGTGTACAATGTGATTCCTAAGATTTGAGAGAAGAATTTAGAACAAGAAATGCATTGATACGGCTTCTCTCCTGTATGAACTCGAATATGTGATTTAAGATGATATGAATCAGAGAAGGATTTCGAACAAGTAGTGCATTGAAACGGCTTTTCACCTGTATGAACTTGAATATGTTTTCTAAGAGCAGATGAATAAGAGAAGGATTTCGAACAAGTAACGCAATGATACGGCTTCTCTCCTGTATGAACTCGAATATGTGATTTAAGATTATATGAATCAGAGAAGGATTTCGAACAAGTAGTGCATTGAAACGGCTTTTCACCTGTATGGATAAACATGTGTTGCTTGATGTTTCCAGCTTGAGAAAAAGATTTGGAACACATAGAACATTGATAAGGTTTCTCTCCAGTATGAATACGAATGTGTCGATTAAGATTTGAGGCACGAGAAAATGATTTAGAACATGTCGGACAGTTTTGAGACCTTTTTCTAGCAGGAATGGGCAGGTGTATTCGCGAGGATTCAGGATAGTGCTTAGAATTAGTGGGACATTTGGAGAGTTTAGAAAGTAGAATTTCTTTTCTTCTCTTGATCATGATACGATTAGAACGTCTAGATGGATGTCCACCTAATGAAACTTCTGCAGGAGCATCTTCTCTTTGTTCATCATAATCATCAGAATCACCATCATCCCAGTCTAACTGCTGGAACTGTGTCTCCTCTCTATCATCTGTCACACTAAAGTACTCAGATCCCTCTTCAGCTGATGCGAAGTCTGAATCATTTTCGCTGTTCTGTTCCATTAAAATTCTTCTAATCTATCGAAATTGGTAGTAACAAGGGTAATTGTTTTAGTCTATAATGACATTGACTCTATTGAAATTATATCATTATTCAACTGAAAATAGCCTAGAAATAACACACAAGGAGTTTGCCCTCAGGAATGAGTTTTTTCCATGAAGCATTACAATATTTGATTGATCAAATTTAACGCAATTTCATTATTTACCACATAATCACTTTTCAGCATAGGCGTAGCTAGGGCAAAGTTAATGGTGGGGCACATACTAGGGGAAGTTACCCCTCACGCGCAAGTTTAACTAAGATCTCATTAATTGGTTGAATAAGAAGTAGGAATGGGAGAAGCTCCGCATCCGCAATGGCATCCATGGAGCTCCGCCTGATTTTCAGCTCCGTCTTCACATCCGGAACCGAGGATGTTGAATATACGTCCCATTCCTAATAAAAAGTGGTGGGGCAAGTGCCCCACCTTGCCCTACTGACGCCACGCCTATGCTTTTCAGCATCTCATTTTCTAAAATGCTAAAAGGGACAAATGCAGCCTCCTAATCCCCGCGGATCTGCCTATCAAGTTAACAACATTTACTCCGCTATTTTCCCAAATTCAAGTAAAATAAATCGTAAATGTCTACAACATTTATTATATAAAATCCTGACGGAGTGACACATATCCCTTGTGTCCACTGGCGATGCCACTTTCCTTTGTAATATTTTTTTGTGATCATACAGCTTCTCTTCAGTATGAATCTTCACTCGCCTTTCACTCAGAATAAGTTTTTCTCATTTTCTGAACTTAACTTAATAGAATATGTATATCTTATTAGTCAGGGAATATTAATGGTATGGTGGAAATAGTTCGAACCAAAACCGGAAATAGTTCGACTTTCCAAAAAATGAAATAGTTCGAAAAAAACCCACCATTAATCCTAATGATAAAAAGTCGAACTATTTCCTAAATCCGCAATTCGAACTACGTATTTCCTTTTTCGAAAAGTCGAACCATTTCCACATTACCTTATCAAATATCTGACAAATCTGGGAATAAATTCCTTACCAAGAAATTTCTTAAACAATGTGCTTATAATAAACACCTTTATAAGCACATTGGTTAAGAAATTTCTTGGTAAGGAATTTATTCATAGATTTGACAGATATTCGATAACATGCTTCACAAGGTTTAAACCCCGTATGTGACAGTCGCTGGAAGTTGGGATACTCAGAACCTTATCTATGAAATTTTGAAAATGTTTAGTTCTGCTTTATGTATCTTGTGAGGGGTCAAACAATGGGTTTTTCATGATTCTGAATCTGGTTTTTGCACCAGAGCCATTCTTTGGTGGAATTACATTCACACTCACATTTCCTGCTTGTCCAACTACTCAACTACTTACAAAAATTTCCAAAACAATGCGAAAATAAAAACTATGATTTCCTTTATTTTTTGAGAGCATTACTGTCTAACAGTATGGATGTAGACAATAATCCTGTATTTCCACTCAATTGCTTAATCTGTGATGACCCGGAGACGCCAGCTCAGAAACTCGGACAAGCAACTTCTAAAGGCTGCCTTACTCTGTTGGCATAAGCAGGAGTATTTGGAAATGCTACAATTTTGGTGCCATGAACGAGGCAAGGAATGTCGGAAGACTGAGATACCAGGTGAGGTTTAAATGTGATTTGTACAAGAAGTCTGTCAAGGTCATCATGAAGTCAGCTCGTAAATGCAACCTGTTTTACTAGACATGAAACATGGCAGGGAACAATGGTTTACGGTCTTTTTAGTGTGCTTCCTATAGTATTAGTATAGTAGCATAGCTACTATACTAATAGTATAGGATGCACAGTACTAAAATGAGGATGTTCCGGCCGGCCTGCCGTCCGAAATTCGTGTCCTGACCGGAGTTTAAGAGATATCGTCTTGAAATTTTTACAGGAGGTGCAAAGTGATATGGAAATGTGCACCTCGGTATACGATTTTTGATTTATGCTGAATCAGCATGATGACACAGCATTTTGTCACTTTTCCCATTTCTCCTATATTAGCCAAAGTATAAATAGTAGAAACTTGATATTGATATGGAAGGTAGGCAATGGAGTCCACTAGATAGTATCAAAGTCTCCAATTGATCGGGCCGATATCCAAGGTGACAATGACGGATCAAAATTTTTTATCTCGTCATCATCTCATTAAATATTCAAAGTTCGATAACTCGAGTTAGAAAATAGATAGAAGTAAACATATGACGGATGAAATGTTCAACTTTAAACATTCTACATGATAACACCATCACCCTAAGGTAATGATAACACCATCATCCTAAGGTGACGATGTCGTCATCAAAATGCAAAATGGAAGCACACTTCAATCCCGTCTGTGGGTTTTTTTTATTTTTTATTTTTAAATACCCGTGATATTTCATGTGAACAAACTTATCAAATAATTCCCATCTCAATTATTCTAGGTGCAGCAGAGGTGGAGAAAGAGTCAGCACAGGTGAAAATATGATGCATTTTCTCTAGGACGGTCAATCTAATACATTCAGTTAAGGCTGTGATTGGGATGTGATTCGGTTATCAATATAAACATTCACTTTTGCATGGGATGGGAAAACATCAACTGCTATTGAGCTCCCCTCCAGATAGAGGCTGCTAGGAAGAGATACCCAGTTCCTGACAATTTGACTGCAGTTGGAAGAAGAAAAGTTTGTTGAAGACAGCACATGCCAAAGACGATTGTAGCACTGAAGTAACAGGCCTCCAGGAAGAGATCAATGACTTGGTAGCAGAGGAAACACTGTATAATTTGCCCTGCAAGTTTTTTCCGAGACTGGTGGTCACTGCTCAAGAATTTTTAAAATTTGCGTCATTGAGTCAGAATCATACTATTAGATCACATACATATTTAGTCTTGGGGACCAAACACAACCTTAATTAAATGTATTGACCATTGACCGTACCTATAGAAAATGGGTCATATTTTCACCTGTGCTGACTCTTTCTCCACCTCTGCTACACCTAGATTAAATGAAAAGAGAATTACTTTATGAGTTTGTTCACATGAAATATCACGAGTATTGAAAAATAAAAGAAGAATGTAAACCATCGTTCCCTGCCATGTTTCATGTCTAGTAAAACAGGTTGCATTTACGAGCTGACTTCATGTGTTGACCTTGACAGACTTATTGTACAAATCACATTTACACCTAACTCTCAGTCTTCCGACAATCCTTGCCTCGTTCATGGCTCCAAAATTGTAGCATTTCCAAATACTCCTGCACATGCCAACAGAGTAAGGCAGCCTTTAGAAGTTGCTTGTCCGAGTTTCTGAGCTGGAGTCTCCGGGTCATCACAGATGAAGCAATTGAGTTGAAGTGCAGGATTGTTGTCTACATCCATAATGTTAGACGGTAATGCTCTCAAAAGATAAAGGAAAGGATAGTTTTTATTTTCGCATTGTTTTGGGAATTTTTGAGTAGTTGGACAACCAGGAAATGTGAGTGTGAACGTAATTCAACCAAAGAATGGCTCTGGAGCAAAAACAAGTGATTGTGATCGATTCAGAATCATGATAACCCATTGTTTGACTCCTCACAAGATACATAAAGCAGAACTAAACATTTTCAAATTTTCATAGATAAGCTTCTGGGTACCCCAATTTCCAGCAACTGTCACATACGGGGGTTGACTTTAAAACTTTAGACACCTTTATAAACATATTGATGAATAAATTCTAAGATCTTAATTTTCACACCTCTGCAAAAAATGGAAAACAATTTTTCAGTCCGTTCGTGTATTTTTCATTCCCTGATATTTTCACACCTTTATATAAATATTTTCGCACATTTTGAAGAATTTGGAAGAACATGTTATAGACTAGCTTCCAATGGCTAATGTTACATGAAATTTCCCCATTATTCCATCCTTTTTTTCATGTGGCCCCAGTACTGCAATCTGCTCTCAAGGACAAGTACAAGTACACTGAGAGAGTACAAATATATTTGGACCCAACCATTGTAAAAAAAATTATACAACTAAAATCTATATTAGAATATTATCAAAAAGCAAAATAGCAAATGATATATGGTATATCCAAATAAGGAAAGCTATAGGATGATGAATATTGAAGGGAATCCCCTAGTTCTCTACAGTATGCATGTATACAAAATGTATCTAAAAATTTGAGAGTTAAGAGAAACATTTAGAACTAGGAGTGCATCCATAAGGTTTCACACTAGTATGAGTACGAATGTGTCAAGAGATGATCAATGACAGCATGATTTGTGGCGAGTTGTCATTCAAAGGGTTACGGTTTTAGTATGAACACTTGTACGAATGTGCTTCTTAAGACCGGAGGAAGAAGTAAAAGATTTAGAACAAGTCAAGCATTGATAGGGTTTCTCTCCAGTATGAGTACGAATGTGTCGATTAAGAGATGATCTATCTGAGAATGATTTGTAGCAAGTTGGACATTCAAAGGGTTTCTCTCCAGTATGAGTACGAATGTGCTTCTTAAGATCAGAAGAACCAATAAAAGATTTAGAACAAGTTAAGCATTCATGGAGTTTCTCTCCAGTATGAGTACGAATGTGATAATTAAGGCTTGAGGCCCGAGAAAACGATTTGAGACAAATATTGCATTCATAGGGTTTCTCTCCAGTGTGAATACGAATGTGTACATTAAGAGATGAGGATTGAGAAAATGATCTGTGGCAAGTTGGACACTCATATGGTTTCTCACCAGTGTGAGTACGAATGTGTACATCAAGAGATGCTTTTTTAGAAAATGATCTGTGACAAGTTGGACATTCAAAGGGTTTTTCTCCAGTATGAGTACGAATGTGCTTCTTAAGATCAGAGGAACCAATAAAAGATTTATAACAAGTTAAGCATTGGTAGGGTCTCACTCCATTATGAATACGAATACGTCGATTTAGACTTGAGGCATGAGAAAAAGATTTAGTACATGTCGGACAGTTTTGAGACTTTTTTCTAGCAGGAATGGGAAGGTGCATTCGTGAGGATTCAGGATAATGCTTAGAATTAGTGGGACATTCGGAGAATTTAGAAAGTAGAATTTCTTTTCTTCTCTTGATCATGATACGATTAGAACGTCTAGATGATGAAACTTCCGCAGGAGTATCTTCTCTTTGCTCATCATAATCATCATAATCACCATCATCCCAGTCTAACTGCTGGAACTGTGTCTCCTCTCTATCATCTGTCACACTAAAGTACTCAGATCCCTCTTCAGCTGATTCGAAGTCATTTTCGATATTCTGTTCCATTTTAACTTTTTTAATCTATCGAACTTGCTATTACCAAGGATAATTAACAAGTTTTCATCTTAAATACTCGATGAATTTGCATCATTAATAACATAATATTATATTTAGTATAGGTATTTTACTGGATATTGTTCAGTATCCGGCCGGATAGCACTCTTCATTGACAAAATGCATACATTGATTTATTACCCTAACATATTCAAAATATCTAGACTAGATCACTGGACAGCATGAGACATTAGGGTGCTCCAAAATATTCTAAAATTAGAATCTTTAGATGCACTTTTTAAATAGTTTACCTTGGTCACCAAATGTTCCCCATAAAAATTTAAAGCAATTTGGAGTTGATTTAGTAGTCGCGCAAAGTAGGCTCCCCTCGTGCAGATTTATAATGAGATAAGACCGGTTTTGGGCTTAAAGATGCAAAAGGCGTACTTCTAATGTTCAAAGAAACTAGTGAATTTATCTTTGGGATATTTGGAGTGATTTTATATCAGCCAATAATACATTTTAATCAGCTAAAATCCAAATTATTGACAGAATTTATATTTCCTCATTATTTACGATACTTGAGGTGTTTCTGATGGATTCTTCGGTACGCTATCAGGCAATTGGCATGTTGCAATCTGGAAAAACACAAAAGGAGATTGCCAAAAGGTTTGGGAAAGGGATGCGTACGATAAGACGTTGGTGGTCTCGATATTTGCAAGGTCATCGCTTCGAAAATCATTCTGGTGCGGGTAGGCCGCGAAAGATGGATATGGCGATCAAAATGGTACTTGTGAAATGTCTCCGAAAGCGACATCAGTCAGCAAGGATATTATCTAAACGATTAAATGCGATGGGATACCGAGTTTGTAAGAGCACAGTGCATAACTATTTGCGAAAAGACATAGGAGTGAGAGCATTCAAAAGCCCCCAAAAACCACTGTTAATAGAGAAACAGAAAATGAATCGACTTGCATTTTGTCAAAGAGTGAAAAGGTGGACCATAAACGATTGGAAAAATGTATTATGGTCAGATGAATCCCCATTTGAGTTATATCACTCTCCCAATACACAGAATGACCGTATCTGGGCAAATAACAGTTCAGACGTCACACCTCATGAAACAATAAAAAATCCGCCCAAAGTTATGGTATGGGGTATGATGAGCTATAATTCTCTTTCGGATTTACATTTTGTGCCATCAAAACAGACTGTTAATGCACAGTATTATGTTGAGGAAATCTTAGAGAAAACTTGTCTCTGTGCACTCAAAAGGAGACGAAAGACTGGACCTGTTCATATGAGGAAGATGGTATCAAAAAGATCTGAAGCTCATTTCATGCAGGATGGGGCGCCATCGCACGGAGCAAATGTAACTTAAGAATGGTGTAGAAGACATCTCAATCACTTCTGGACTAAAGAAGAATGGCCTGGAAACTCCCCAGATCTGAATCCTATCGAAAATGTATGGGGATACTAAAACAATCATTGGATGAAATGAAGCCAACAACAAATTTAAATCAGCTCAAAAATCACCTGGAAAAAGCTTGGAAGGAGATAAATCCAGAATATTTGGAAAATATTGTGCTTGGGATGCCGGGAAGGATAATTAAATGCTTAGAATATAAAGGCGATTATAGGAAAATGAATAATTAGTTCTGTATTCATTCAATACATATAATCTAGATCAATACAATAGGCCAACAATTATTGGACACCCTGTATATTAATATTTTTCACAGAAGAATTAGTACATATTCCATTTTGAATAGATCCACTTTAATACCATTTGTATGGAGGTTTTCGTGGTGGTCGAATACTTTTGTCCGGATAGTGTATAGATAGATATACACAAACATTAATTGAGTTTTAATAGTAAGGATTAATCTATATTATTCCAACTCAATTGTACATACCGTATTTCCCTGAATATTTGCATGGGATTAGATTATCATTGTGACAATTATTGAGAGAAATATGGATATTATAAGTAGTAGTTGTGTAGGACGTATATAATTTAGTAAATATAATATTACCAATAGTGCATAAACATTGATTAGTAACGACTCTGACTATCAAAGATAATAACTCAGCAAGCTAAAAATGATATACACGTACTACGTGTTAGCTTAAGTAAATAAAAGTTAAATTATTTGCATCATATTATGGAAGGTAGTTCCACATATGAATAGAGTTGCTTTTCTCTACTTTCTCTTCCAAGAAGGCCTACACAAGAGCTGCTTAAGATTTGATATTTAGAACAGGAAACGGACGAATAATTAGCTGAGAAAATGATTTGTGGCAAGTTTGTCACAAGGGTTTCTCTCCAGATGAATACGAATGTGCCTTTTAAGATTATAGGGATTAGTAAAAGATTTAGAACAAGTTGAACATTCAAAGGGTTTCTCTCTAGTGTGGGTACGAATGTGTTGATTAAGAGTTGAATCTTGCGAAAATGAGTTGTGGCAAATTGAACATTCAAAGGGTTTCTCTCCAGTATGAGTACGAATGTGGCTATTAAGGTTTGAAGCATGAGAAAACGATTTGAGACAAGTTGGACATTCATAGGGTTTCTCTCCAGTATGAGTACGAATGTGGGAATTAAGATTTGAAGCTTCAGAAAACGATTTGAGACAAGTTGGACATTCATAAGGTTTCTCTCCAGTATGAGTACGAATGTGCCTTTTAAGATCAAAGGAAGCAATAAAAGATTTAGAACAAGTCAAGCATTCATACGGTTTCTCCCCAGTATGAGTACGAATGTGCATCTTAAGATCATAGGAAATAGTAAAAAATTTAGAACAAGTAGAACATTCAAAGGGTTTCTCTCCAGTATGAGTACGAATGTGTCGATCTAGAGTTGAATCTTGAGAAAATGATTTATGGCAAGTTTGACATTTATACGGTTTCTCTCCAGTATGAGAACGAATGTGCCTATTAAGATCATAGGAAGTAGTAAAAGATTTAGAACAACTCAAGCATTGATAGGGTCTCTCTCCAGTATGAGTACGAATGTGTTGATTAAGATTTGAGGCACGAGAAAAAGATTTAGAACATGTCGGACAGTTTTGAGACGTTTTCCTAGCATGAATGCGCAAGTGTTCTAGTGAGGATTCAGGATAATGCTTAGAATTAGTGGGACATTTGGAGAGTTTAGAAAGTAGAATTTCTTTTCTTCTCTTGCTCATGATACGATTAGAATGTCTAGTTAGATGTCCACCTGATGAAGCATCCGCAGGAGTATCTTCTCTTTGTTCATCATAATCATCAGAATCACCATCATCCCAGTCTAACTGCTGGAACTGTGTCTCCTCTCTATCATCTGTCACACTAAAGTACTCAGATCCCTCTTCAGCTGATTCGAAGTCTGAATCATTTTCGCCGTTCTGTTCCATTTCAATTCTTCTTCTAATATATCGAAATTGGTAGTAACAAGGATAATTTACATGTTTAGTCTAAAATGACATCGACCCTTTTTGAAATCCTATCATTATTCAATTGAAAATAACCTGTACACAAAAGGAGTTTGCCCTCAGGAATGAGTTTTTCTCTGAAGCATTACAATCTTTGATTGATCAAATTTTCATTATTTACCAACATAATCACTTTTCAGCCTCTCATTCTCTAAAATGCTAAAAGGGACAAATGCAGCCTCCTAATCCCCGCAGATCCGCCAATTAATTTAACAACATTTACTCCACAATATTCCCAAATTCAAGTAAAATAAATCCAAAATGTCTACAACATTTACTATATTAAATCTTGACGGAGTGACACATATCCCTTGTGTCCACTGGCGATGCCTCTTCCTTTGTAATATCTTTAGTGATATCTAAACTCAATATTTCAATGATTAGTTAATGACTGCTACATCATGATAGAGGTATTCTCGCTCATCTCTTCCTTTTATGCATGAGTATAATGTGTTTCTTTAGAGTTGCAGACTGAAAGAAGGATTTGGAACAGGTTAACATTCATACAGCTTCTCTCAGTATGAGTACGAATGTGCCTTTTAAGATCAGAGGATATAAGAGAATTAGAACAAGTCAAGCATTCATAGGGTTTCTCCCCAGTGTGAGTACAAAGGAGGGGATTTAATGAGGCGATTGTGTTCCTGATATTGGATAGATGGTCGAACTAGATGGCAGGGTGCACATGCTGTGCGTTTTGTTTTATGTACTCGTTGTACAATTGGAGGAGACAAATACGTATTAGGTATCAGGATCAGGCCAGGTCCCTTGTCTGCGGACAGGATAGTGATATGTTGCTGTTTGAGTTTTGTTTATACTTTGCTCAGTATTTGGTTATATTTGTTATATGTATTGTTTTTCCTCCGTTCAACGGGGAATCTGGTCATCGGTGGTGTGTTACGGGTTAGGGTGAGTAAGTGTTTGAACGGGGTTAGGAATGGTGTTGGTGATTGTTTCATTGGAACTTGAAAACTTTTCCCATACTCCATCAATTTCTGGAGGAGTGCTGCCACATAATGCCATTCGTTTGGTAGTGGTTTCGGTGCTGTTATTCACTTGATCATGTTAAAATTTTCATTTAGAAAGTGGTGGTGGCGTTCTGATTCCAGTTGTGGGAGGTTTACTTGAGAACAGAGTCGGCAGTTGTGTTCCATGGATATAGTAGTGGGGAGGGAGACAGGTAAGGCACTTAAACCTGTCCCCCCTAGTAAAAATTTGCGATTGGTTGCTGTTGCGGTTGAGGGCACGGATGCTGCATTGAATGGTGTATGGGTGGTTGCAAAGCCAGATCGAGGGTTCTTTTATTAGTGGGTGGCTGCATTTCCCGTTATTCGGGCTCGCGCTGCAGTATCATGGGTATGTGCGTTTTGTGCGGTACGGTATCTACCGCATCGGAAGCATATGTTATGGGCCCTACAGGCGTCTCTTGTGGCTGTGAAGGTCCGTTCTTTCTCCTGTTGGGAGGGTCTTTGTGTGGAGTATTCATAAAAGGTTTCTCTTTTATGTTGCTGGGTAGCTGGGGACATCCTCCTCTCTTACAATGCTTTGGGGTTCCTGCAGTGATGGAACGGTCTCCTCTTTGCACCAATGCAACATGGAATTTATGATTTGGGAGTCGAAGGTAGCATTTAGAACAGTTAGCACATTTATACGGCTTCTCTCCGGTATGGATACGAATGTGGTTTTTAAGACTTGAAGCAGTGAAAGGTAATTTGGACCTCAAAGCCTCTTTGACACCTGGTTTCGAGTTCCATTCCTCCTTTCAAATTCAATCGGCCTTCGGCCCCCCATCATATGTCCACACCTAAAAGCACCAACTTCCTCCATTATTACACATTGTATATACATCTTAGGTTTCCGGGCCGAAATTCTGGGAATTTTCCGTTAACGATTATGCTGATGCCAGCATGAAGACACATAAGAAATGAGGGATTCATAAAATTCACCCTATCAACTTGAAATCTATATGGGAGGTTATCATATGTTCATATCTTTTAATCCCATTTCAATCAAACTCTGTACCGCTACAATTTGTAATCAAATCAGATTATGTCATACATTAATAAAAAGATTGATAAAGCATTAAATAGGTTGTCATCATATTCAACAATCGGAAGTTAGTATCGACAATTGAATACACGTTAGTTCGAAAAGGGGAATATGATTAGATACATAATGTGAAATCTGATTAGACTACAACAATCCGAGTAAGAGCATCAGTATACCTAACAAAATATGTCCTACAAAAGAAACAAAAAATTCATAGAAGTAAAGGCGGCGAACTGATTAATAACTTTTGCAATATCTAAACACAACCGTGCAATCATAAGTTAATCTAAAGACTGTCATCCATGAATAAATACTATCTCATTCATTTCTTTTATGCAAGCACACAATGTGCTTCTTAAGATTTGAAAGCTGAGAGAAAGACTTAGAACAAGTAACGCATTGATACGGCTTCTCTCCTGTATGAACTCGAATGTGTCTTTTAAGATCAGATAAAAGAGAGAAGGATTTCGAACAAGTAACGCAAAGATACGGCTTATCTCCTGTATGAACTCGAATATGTGCTTTAAGATTAGAGTAATCTGAGAAGGATTTCGAACAAGTAGCGCAATGATACGGCTTCTCTCCTGTATGAACTCGAATGTGTATTTTAAGAATAGATGAAAGAGAGAAGGATTTAGAACAAGTAACGCAATGATACGGCTTCTCTCCTGTATGAACTCGAATATGTGCTTTAAGATCAGATGTATGAGAGTAGGATTTCGAACAAGTAACGCATTGATACGGCTTTTCGCCTGTATGAACTCGAATGTGTTTTTTAAGATCATATGAATTAGAGTAGGATTTCGAACAAGTAACGCAAGGATACGGCTTCTCTCTTGTGTGAACTCGAATGTGTCTTTTAAGATTAGAGTAATCTGAGAAGGATTTCGAACAAGTAACGCATTGATATGGTTTTTCTCCTGTATGAATAAACATGTGTTTATTGAGGTGTCCAGTTCGAGAAAACGATTTGGAACATATCGAACATTGATAAGGTTTCTCTCCAGTATGAATACGAATGTGTTGATTAAGATTTGAGGCATGAGAAAACGATTTAGAACATGTCGGACAGTTTTGAGACATTCGCGAGGATTCAGGATAGTGCTTAGAATTAGTGGGACATTCGGAGAGTTTAGAAAGTAGAATTTCCTTTCTTTTCTTGCTCATGATGCGATTAGAACGTCTAGATGGATGTCCACCTGATGAAACTTCCGCAGGAGTATCTTCTCTTTGTTCATCATAATCATCAGAATCATCATCATCCCAGTCTAACTGCTGGAACTGTGTCTCCTCTCTATCATCTGTCACACTAAAGTACTCAGATCCCTCTTCAGCTGATGCGAAGTCTGAATCATTTTCGCCGTTCTGTTCCATTTCAATTCTTCTTCTAATATATCTTGTTTTAGTCTAAAATGACATCGACCCTTTTTGAAATTCTATCATTATTCAACTGAAAATAACCTGAACACAAAAGGAGTTTGCCCTCAGGAATGAGTTTTTTCTCTGAAGCATTACAATCTTTGATTGATCAAATTTAACACAATTTCATTATTTACCAACATAATCACTTTCCAGCCTCTCATTCTCTAAAATGCTAATGCATTGCATTAATAAGATTCTCTACGTATTTATTTTGTAGAATGGAATGTTGAGCAACTAAAGAAATGCTAAAGAGTTACCGTCGTCCAAAAGGAGAATGCAGCCTCCTAATCCCCGCGGATCTGCCTAGCATCACAGTATAGCAGTACGGATGCTGACAATAGCCCTGCACTTCCACTTACTTGCTTCATCTGTGATAGCCCGGAGACGCCAGCTCAGAAACTCGGACAAGCAACTCCTAGAGGCTACAATTTTGGAGCCCATGCAAGGAATGTCTGAAGACTGAGATACAAGGTAAGGTATAAATGTGATTTGTACAATAAGTCTGTCAAGGTCACCATGAAGTCAGCTCATAAGTGCAACCTGCTTTACTAGACATGAAACATTGCAAGGAACAATGGTTTACAGCCTTTTTTATTTTTTATTGCCCACGGGCCTGTTGGACAGCGCTGATTTAATACATTAAGTTAAGGTTGTGATTGCTATGTGATGGATAGCAATGAATCGGTTATTAATATAAACATTCACTTTTGCATGGGATGGGAAAACATCAACTGCTATTGAGCCCCCCTCCAGATAGAGGCTGCTAGGAAGAGATACCCAGTTCCTGACAATTTCACTGGAGTTGGAAGAAGAAAAGTTTGTTGAAGACATCACATGCCAAAGACGATTGTAGCACTGAAGTAACAGGCCTCCAGGAAGAGATCAATGACTTGGTAGCAGAGGAAACACTATATAATTTGCCCTGCAAGTTTTTTCCGAGACTGGTGGTCACTACCTAAGAAATTTTAAAATTTGCCTCACTGAGTCAGAATCATACTATTAGATCACAGACATATTTAGTCTTGGGGAGGAGTGACCATCCGTTTCGAATGATACAGGGTTTCCAAGTCATTGATTTCTTCCAGGAGGCCTGTGACTTCAGTGCTACAATCGTCTTTGGCATGTGCTATCTTCAATAAGTTTTTCTTCTTCCAACTGCAGTCAAATTGTCTGGAGCTGGGTATCTCTTCCTAGCAGCTTCTATATGGAGGGGGGAGGCTCAATAGCAGCTAATGTGATCCCATCCCATGCAAGTGAATGTTTAGAGTAATAACCGATTCATTGCTATCCATCACATACCAATCACAACATTCTAGAACTGAATGTATTAGATTGACCGTACCTAGAGAAATGCGTCATATTTCACCTGTGCTGACTCTTTATCCACCTCTGCTGCACCTACTATAAATGAAATGAGAATTATTTGATAAGTTTGTTCACATGAAATATCACGAGTATTTTTTTTAAAAAATGGCTGTAAACCATTGTTCCCTGCCATGTTTAATGTCTCGTAAAACAGGTTGTATTTACGAGCTGACTTCATGGTGACCTTGTTTTAAGACTTATTGTACAAATCACATTTACACCTCACCTGATATCTCAGTTTTCCGAAATTCCTTACCTCGCTCATGGCACCAAAATTGTAGCATTTCCAAATACTCCTGCACATGCCAACAGAGTAAGGCAGCCTTTAGAAGTTGCTTGCCCGAGTTTCTGAGCTGGCGTCTCCGGGTCATCACAGATGAAGCAATTGAGTGGAAGTGCAGGATTATTGTCTACATCCATAATGTTAGACGGTAATGCTCTCAAAAGATAAAGGAAAGGATGGTTTTTATTTTCGCATTGTTTTGGGAATTTTTGAGTGGTTGGATAAACTGGAAATGTGAGGGTGAACGTAATTCCACCAAAGAATGGCTCTGGTGCAAAAACAAGTGATTGCGATCGATTCAGAATCATGAAAAGCTCATTGTTTGATCCCTCATAATATACTTAAAGCAGAACTAAACATTTTCAAATTTTCATAAATAAGCTTCTGGGTACCCCAACTTCCAGCAGCTGTCACCTACGGGATTCCCTTACGGAAGTTGACTTTAAACCTTGTGAAACATGTTAGTGGACACCTTTATAAGAACATTGTTGAAGAAATTTCTTGGTAAGGAATATATTCCCAGATTTTTGTAATATTCGCTGACTATATATCTTATACAAGTGCGCTTCGTTTGCTTGCGCTGCGCGGCTTTCGGACACTTTGTGTTTACAGAGTCGCCCTGCGGGCGCTTGGAGTTGCCCAATCTAGCCTATTTGAGAATTTATTTACTTTATATAAATATTGTAAACAAAAATTAACAAATGATTTCTCATATCAATCAATTCGGACAAACAAAGAAACAAAAAAAATCATAGCGTTTTAATATATAAGATATTACTCTAAAACACTAGGATTTCTTTTTGTTTGTTTGTCCAAATTGATTGAAGAATTGGTAAGTCGTAGAGATATGAAAATTGGCATGTAGGTGTCAAATAAAAGTTCGTGAACCTTACATTCCCTGATATTTTTACACCTTTATATACATATTTTCACACATTTTGACGAATTTTAAAGAAAATGTTATAGACTAGCTTCCAACGGTTAATGTGGGGTATTAAGGTTTTGACATGGGATCTAAAGGTGTAGATTTTGAATATCGCATTTTCGAAGTAATTTATAATAAATATTTGGTTTGGTTTGTTTACAATATATACATAAAGTAAACAAGTACAAGTACAAATACACTGAGAAAGTACAAATGCATTTGTACCTAACCATTGTAAAAAACAAAATGTATATAACTAACAATCTATATTAGAATACTATCAAGAATAACAGCAAAATAGCAAATGATTTATGATATATCTAAATAAGGAAAGCTATAGGATGATTAATATTGAAGGAATCCCCTAATTCTCTACTAGGAGTGCATCCATAAGGTTTCACACTAGTATGAGTACGAATGTGTCAAGAGATGATCTATGACAGCATGATTTGTGGCGATGTACATTCAAAGGGTTAGGGTTTTAGTATGAGCACTTGTACGAATGTGCTTCTTAAGATGGGAGGAATTAATATAAGATTTAGAACAATTCAAACATTGATAGGGTCTCTCTCCAGTGTGAGTACGAATGTGACTTTTAAGACCGGAAGAAGAAGTAAAAGATTTAGAACAAATCAAGCATTGATAGGGTTTCTCTCCAGTGTGAGTACGAATGTGTCGATTAAGAGATGATCTATTTGAGAATGGTTTGTAGCAAGTTGGACATTCAAAGGGTCTCTCTCCAGTGTGAGTACGAATGTGACTTTTAAGACCGGAAGAAGTAATAAAAGATTTAGGACAAGTTAAGCATTCATATGGTTTCTCTCCAGTATGAGTACGAATGTGGTCATAAAGGTTTGAGGTCCGAGAAAACAACTTGAGACAAATATTGCATTGATAGGGTTTCTCACCAGTATGAGTACGAATGTGATCATTAAGGCTTGAGGCCCGAGAAAACGATTTGAGACAATTATTGCATTCATAGGGCTTCTCTCCAGTGTGAGTACGAATGTGCCTTTTAAGATTATACGAAGCAATAAAAGATTTAGAACAACTCAAGCATTGATAGGGTCTCTCTCCAGTATGAGTACGAATGTGTTGATTAAGATTTGAGGCACGAGAAAAAGATTTAGAACATGTCGGACAGTTTTGAGACGTTTTCCTAGCAGGAATGCGCAAGTATACTAGTGAGGATTCAGGATAATGCTTAGAATTAGTGGGACATTTGGAGAGTTTAGAAAGTAGAATTTCTTTTCTTCTCTTGCTCATGATACGATTAGAATGTCTAGTTAGATGTCCACCTGATGAAGCATCCGCAGAAGTATCATCAGTTTGCTCATCATAATCATCAGAATCACCATCATCCCAGTCTAACTGCTGGAACTGTGTCTCCTCTCCACCATCTGTCACACTAAAGTACTCAGATCCCTCTTCAGTTGATTCGAATTCATTTTTGCTATTCTGTTCCATTTTAATTTTTTTAATCTATCGAACTTGCTATTACCAAGGATATTTAACAAGCTTTCATCTTAAAATACCCGACTTCATTAGATTTCAGCATTTATAACAAATATTTCATCATTTATAACAAAGCATCATTTATAACAAATATCGCTTTTAGTATATGTATTTTATATATGAGCTACGTGTCAAGAAAAATAAAATTTGCGACAAATTTGGGGATGCCCTCGGGAGATCTTTTGGTAAATAACAAAGTACTTGTTAACTTTCCTATTCTCAAAAGTCCGATAAGCCCCTAAGGGGGGCCTTTGAGGTACCAAAATCGTCACATGGGTAACGGGAGCTTTTATGGTATCGATATTCTCTGGAATCGACGCAGAATGGTCCCGGCTTTCACTTCATGAGCTTAGAATCGAGATACGAGAGGATTTTGTGGAGTTACAGTGGATATCGGTTATAAGAACCATTTATTTGGGAACGGATTCTTTTCTATTCATTACTATTTAAACAGAACCGGTTATAAGAACATATAATATCGGTTATAAGAACATTCTATCAATAATTTCTAGAACTATTAGTAGTCAAGTTCTCATTTTTTCATTCATACACAACCAATTTTGTAATTTCTGACATGTTCTTATAACCGACAATAGATGTTCTTATAAACGATAAAAAGAACAAATTATGTTCTTATAACCGACATATCTGACCTCTTATGTTAGTTATAAGAACATGTTCTTATAACCGAAATACTGTTATAAGAACATATCGGTTATAAGAACATTTTTTCAACTCCCAACGATGTTCTTATAACCGGTTTCCACTGTATAGTGTTTTTAAGTTTAAACACCATCAAGATTAGGATGACCTTTAACCTTAAAAACCAGAACTAGCAAAAATGACTTCTTATCTATATTTTAGCATATGAGGTGTAAACCTTTGTTTGGCAGCGAAAACCTTTGCAAAAAGCTCCCGTTATAAGTAGTTGCCCCATGTGATGATTTTGGCACTCCAAAGGCCACCTTTAAAGGCTTTTAGCTGGAGAATAGGAAATGTTAAAAATACTTTATCAAAAAACAAGGTTTTTTGAAATTTTAACAATTGATCGAACTTTTGTTTAAATAGTAACATAACATAATTTATTTTCAACTCAAATTATCTATGAAATGATTATAAAACAATACACCATTAATACTTTCAAAATAGCAGTGTTTTATGTGTTGTAGCGCCAAGATTAAGATTTTATGAGGAGTCTGAAAAACTAAGCAACTAATTTACATCTATTCACAAAGCCAAACAGTCCGGGTTCCGGAGATGGTATGTGAGGCTAAGGATCTATTAGAGACTCTTATCAAATAGCGACTTAACTAATCTTCCCTCCTGTGTGAATTCGAACATGTATTTTAAGACTAGATGAACTAGAGAAGGATTTAGAACAAGTAACGCATTGATATGGCTTCACTCCTGTATGAACACGAATGTGTCTTTTAAGATCAGATGAAAGAGAGAAAGAATTCGAACAAGTCACGCATTGATACGGTTTTTCACCTGTATGAACTCGAATGTGTCTTTTAAGATGAGATGAATCAGAGAAGGATTTAGAACAAGAAACGCATTGATACGGCTTTTCACCTGTATGGACTCGAATGTGTCTTTTAAGATGAGATGAATCAGAGAAGGATTTAGAACAAGAAACGCATTGATATGGCTTCTCTCCTGTATGAACTCGAATGTGTGTTTTAAGATTAGAGTAATCTGAGAAGGATTTAAAACAATTAACGCATTGATACGGCTTTTCACCTGTGTGAACTCGAATGTGTCTCTTAAGATCAGATGAAGTAGAGAAGGATTTAGAACAAGTAATGCATTGATATGGCTTTTCACCTGTATGAACTCGAATGTGTACTTTAAGAGCAGATGAATGAGAAAAGGATTTCGAACAAGTAACGCATTGATATGGCTTCTCTCTTGTATGAACTCGAATGTGCTTTTTAAGATCAGATGAATTAGAGAAAGATTTCGAACAAGTAACGCAATGATACGGATTTTCTCTTGTATGAGTACGAATGTGTCGATTAAGATATGAGGCAAAGGAAAATGATTTAGAACATGTCGAACAGTAATGAGACTTTTTCCTAGCACGAATGTGCTGCTGTATTCGCGAAGGTTCAAGATAATGCTTAGAATTAGTGGGACATTCGGAGAGATTAGAAAGTAGAACTTCTTCTCTTCCCTTGATCATGATACGACTAGAACGTCTAGATGGTTGTCCATCTGATGAAGCTTCCGTAGGAGCATCTTCTCTTTGTTCATTAGAATCACCATCATCCCAGTCTAACTGCTGGAACTGTGTATCTTTATTATCTGTCACGCTAAAGTACTCAGATCCCTCTTCAGCTGATTCGAAGTCTGAATCATTTTCGCTATTCAGTTCCATTTTAACCCCTTTTTTAATATATCGAACTTGCTAGTATCAAGAATAATGAACAGGTTTTTGAGTCTAAAATATATTTGCTTGTATTGATATTTTATTATTTTTCAACTGAATAATAAGTTGTACACAAGGAGGGTTCCCTCGGAATCAGGTATTATTCACTGAAGCATTATTATCGGTTGGTTGATTGAATCTAAAGCAAATTCAGTATTTATCAACATAATCACTTCCCAGCCTCTCATTCTCTAAAATGCTCATGCATTACATAAATAAGATTCTCTACGTATTCTTTTGTTGAATAGAATGTTGGAAAAACTATACTAATGCAAAAAGAGTTACCGTAGTTCAAAGGGGCGAATAAGTCCCTTAACTCCCCCCGGATACGCGAATGAAAATAATTACTTCTTAATATTCCCAAAATCAAGTCAAAATAAATGCAAACTCTTCTACAATATTTAATATATTAAATCTTGACGGAGTGGCATTTAGCTATTGTGTCCACCTGGCTCTGCCACTGCGCACTAGTTTGCAACGACAAGTGAATAGCAACTATTAGTTCGCTAATTTGATTGTATAGTTAGTGTGAAATGGACTTTAGACTATCACTATCCGAGTATTAGCAGTCGCTATATCTAACAGAAAGTATAACTCACAAAATAGCGAATAAATAATATCTGTGATACGTTAATGACTGAGAGAAGGATTGGGAACAGACAAACATTCATTCTGCTTCTATTCAGAATGAATTTTAGATCGCGCCGCAAATAGAAGAAATTTTCTCAGTTCTCTGGAGCTAATCGACGAAGTGAATGAAGCAAAGCCCCCAAAGCGACTTCTTGGGAAGTTTTGGTAGATAACTATATATTTTGACGTTTTTGGCCAAAATGGAGCTTTTAGTGATTTCCATATTCTGTGGTCTTGGTATATAACCTTAATTAATGTAAAAATCGGTTCGCCTATAACGATCCAACTATTCACTATACTTACCGAAATGCAACTCACAAAAGCCGCAATGAATAACTTCCGTGATACCTTAACGCAACCGTTCAATGTTGTTCAATGGAAAACTGAAGTATTCTGTGAGAAAAAAATATATGATTTCATTTTTGTAGTAAAAGTCTGATGTTAACTAATCTAACTAAATTAGCTAATATAACCGAGAAAAATAATAATTAAACAATATCTAGCTGTACCATCTAAAGAGAACTGATCACTGGTGTGAATACGAGGAGCTATCACACGTTTAAATAGAGGTATTTTCTATTCGTGCATGCGTAATCCATGTACCTTAAGATTTGAGAGATGAGAAAATGATTTAGAACAAATAGAGCATTCATACGGCTTCTCTCCAGTATGAATACGAAAGTGTCTATTCAGATGTGGTGATTGAGAAAACGATTTGGAACAAACAATACATTCATACGGCTTCTTCCCAGTATGAGCACGAATGTGCAAAGTAAGAGATGATCTTTGAGAAAATGATTTGTGACAAGTTAGACATTCATAAGGTTTCTCTCCTGTGTGAGTTCGAATATGTCTCTTAAGATCTGAGGAACCAATAAAAGATTTAGAACAAGTCAAGCATTCATAAGGTTTCTCTCCAGTGTGAGTACGAATGTGCAAAATAAGAGATGATCTTTGAGAAAATGATCTATGACAAGTTGGACATTCAAAGGGTTTTTCTCCAGTATGAATACGAATGTGCCTCTTAAGATCTGAGGCACCAATAAAAGATTTAGAACAAGTCAAGCATTCATAGGGTCTCTCTCCAGGGTGAGCACGAATGTGTCGATAAAGAGATGATCTTCGAGAAAATGATTTAGAACATGTCGGACATTTTTGAGACTTTTTTCTAATATGATTACACAGCTGTACTCGCGAAGATTCATGATAATAATTAGAATTAGTGGGACATTTGGAGAGTTTAGAAAGTAGAACTTCTTTTCTTTTCTTGATCATGATACGATTAGAACGTCTAGATGGATGTCCACCTGATGAAGCTTCCGCAAGAGCATCTTCTCTTTGTTCATCAGAATCACCATCATCCCTGTCTAACTGCGGGAACTGTGCCTTTCTATCATCTGTCACACTAAAGTACTCAGATCTATCTTCAGCAGATTCGAAGTCCAAATCATTTTCGCAATTCTGCTCCATTTTAATTCCTTTTGTAATCCATTGAATTTGCTAGTACCAAGGATAGATAAAATGATTTTGATCTTAAATTACCAGACTCCATTGAATTCGCATTATTAATTACGAAATATTAGGATATGTATTGTCGAGTATATATCCTTAATATTAAAACTCGAATAATGTGTATTTATATACATACAAGGGCGCTTCGCTTGCTTGCGCTGTGCGATAGATGGACACTTTGAGTCCGCCAGAGAAGCCTAGGCTCACATTGATGAATTATATGGGAGATAACATCTTTAAATACGTCTGTCCTACTGTTATAATCGATATCGCACGAAAAATCACCAAATTTGTCAATTTTTTAAATTTTGATGCGTGGCCGTAATTCTGAAATAAATCAATGTTATGTCTATGTGAAGCCCGACGGGACCCCAAAAGCGCCCGGAATATCGGGGCGGCCGCCACCCTGAGGTGACCGTGCGGGTTTCACTGTACATCTAAACTACAAGTACTTTTCTTTTACACCATCGTTAATTACCTCAAACTATAATACTAACAAGCGCGCTTCACTCGCTTTGGCTGCGCGTCTGGAGGATGCTTCATGTAAGAAAACGAAGGGAACCTGGGATACATACATACATACATCGATGAAATAACCTGTCCATGCCATAAGGACACCTCCTTATAGGAGCTGCACTGAAAAATGATAGTATAGTCGCGAATTAATTAATAAATTTTGTAATATCTAAACGTAACCAAATACTATCTCATTTATCTCTTTTATGCATTGACGCAATGTGGGTATTAAGATTTGAAACCTGAGAGAAGGATTTAGAACAAGTAACGCATTGATACGGCTTCTCTCCTGTATGAACTCGAATGTGTTTTTTAAGAGCATATGAATCAGAGAAGGATTTCGAACAAGTAATGCATTGATACGGCTTCTCTCCTGTATGAACTCGAATGTGTGATTTAAGAGCAGATGAATCAGAGAAGGATTTCGAACAAGTAATGCATTGATATGGCTTCTCTCTTGTATGAACTCGAATGTGCTTTTTAAGATCAGATGAATTAGAGAAAGATTTCGAACAAGTAACGCAATGATAAGGTTTCTCTCCAGTATGACTACGAATGTGTCGATTAAGATTTGAGGCACGAGAAAATGATTTAGAACATGTCGGACAGTTTTGAGACGTTTTTCTAGTATGAATGGGCAGGTGCATTCGTGAGGATTCAGGATAGTGCTTAGAATTAGTGGGACATTTGGAGAGTTTAGAAAGTAGAATTTCTTTTCTTCTCTTAATCATGATGTGATTAGAACGTCTAGATGGATGTCCACCTAATGAAACTTCTGCAGGAGCATCTTCTCTTTGTTCATCATAATCATCAGAATCACCATCATCCCAGTCTAACTGCTGGAACTGTGTCTCCTCTCTATCATCTGTCACACTAAAGTACTCAGATCCCTCTTCAGCTGATGCGAAGTCTGAATCATGTTCCTCATTTTGTTCCATTTTAATCCTTTTTTATCTATTGAACATACTAGTAACAAGGATAATTTACATGTTTTTGAGTCTAAATATATCATTCGTATTGAAATTTTATTGTATATTAATCCATTCGGCTATATTACTGCATCCTTGGTTATTTTACTGTGAAGCATCATATTGAGTAGGCTTAATTAGATTAGAAATCCCGAAGGAGTAAAAGTATTATTAAGTTATGAGAGAGCATATTTCAATAAATGTAAATAACGGTACAAAGTATTGCACGAACAAGTTGATAACGTTTAATTTTTTGTTAAAACCTATCCATTTTTATATTCTTTCCTAATATTGGACTATATCTGAACTAAAAGTATTTTATTGAAATATGGTTGCATTATAACTTAATGATACTTTTACTTCATCGCTAATGACCTCAAACTATAATACTAACAAGCGCGATTCGTGTCCAAAAACGAAGGGCACCTGGGACCCTATTAGCCATGAAGCATCGTAAACAGCACAATTAAGCTCGCTTGAGTTAATGGCTAACAAACATTTCGTGTCACTTGTGTAGCTTGTATTTGGCTAAATATTGAGACGGTGGGTCCAGGCTTGGATTTCAAGGGATAAATATTTTCATGGAGGGTGCTAACCCTCTGAAAGGGTGATTACTGCAGTACTGGATGGAGTCCCGGATCTCAGAGGGGGGATAAGGAGGTCTGAAATATTTCCTGGGGAACTAACCCCTCCCCCCCGATGAGGAGTGGTTAGAAGCAACCATGGGTGGCATTATGCTATTGAATATGTTCATTCAACAAGAAATATTTCTATACAGCTTTCTGTGTGGAATTTGAAATTCACACAACCAAACAAAGAAATCATTAACTTTGAATATCTAAGATTAGCGGTCCTAATTATTGCACTAACCATAGCCTACTGTATATAAGGCCTCACAGTAACTTGCGGATTTGGGACTAGGGATACGGTAGAAGATGGTTGAACTAATACATGAGCTGCCTTAAATCATTAACCCCTAGCACAATAGAGCTTAGGAATGTATTACCAGCATATACAAATATGGTGTCAAAGTACCCATATCCGTTGTTAAAATTTAGATTAGTCACCATATGATTGCGCAATAGGTTTATTTGTGACAAATTTAGTGATTTTCAGAAGGCGTTTAAGGGCACTTCTAAGTGTTTTTATTATAAAATTTTTCGCATAGAACTGAGATGTGAATGGGTTATTAACCCATTCACATTTCAGTTCTATGCGAAAAATTTTTGTGCTAGGTTAATGATTTAAGGCAGCTCATGTATTAGTTCAACCATCTTCTACCGCATCCCTAGTCCCAAATCCGCAAGTTACTGTGAGGCCTTATATACAGTAGGCTATGCACTAACAAATTTAGTTAAATGTCTCCCAAAATTTGTTACGATAGCATTGTACCATATATTTTGAAGACAAGCGAAAAGTATTTAATTAAGGCCCTCAAATACATTAGTTTCAGGCCCCAAATCGACACAATCTGCAAATGTCTGTATGGCTATGTTATTTGTGATAAAATCAGTCAATATACCTAAAAAATATTGCTAACAAAATAATAATAATAATAATAATAATGATAGTAGTAAAGTCGGCGAATTAATTAATAACTTTTGTAATATCTAAACGCAACCAAATACTATCTCATTTATCTCTTTTATGCATGCGCGCAATGTGCCTATTAAGATTTGAAACCTGAGAGAACGATTTAGAACAAGTAATGCATTGATACGGCTTCTCTCCTGTATGAACTCGAATGTGTGATTTAAGAACAGATGAGAGAGAGAAGGATTTCGAACAAGTAACGCATTGATACGGCTTCTCTCCTGTATGAACTCGAATGTGTCTTTTAAGATCAGATGAACCAGACAAGGATTTCGAACAAGTAACGCATTGATACGGCTTTTCACCTGTATGAACTCGAATGTGTACTTTAAGGGCAGATGGACCAGAGAAGGATTTAGAACAAGTCACGCATTGATACGGCTTCTCTCCTGTATGGATAAACATGTGTTGCTTGAGGTGTCCAGCTTGAGAAAAAGATTTGGAACATATCGAACATTGATAAGGCTTCTTTCCAGTATGACTACGAATGTGTCGATTAAGATTTGAGGCACGAGAAAATGATTTAGAACATGTCGGACAGTTTTGAGACGTTTTTCTAGCATGAATGGGCAGGTGTATTCGCGAGGATTCAGGATAATGCTTAGAATTAGTGGGACATTCGGAGAGTTTAGAAAGTAGAATTTCCTTTCTTTTCTTGCTCATGATGTGATTAGAACGTCTAGATGGATGTCCACCTGATGAAACTTCCGCAGGAGTATCTTCTCTTTGTTCATCATAATCATCAGAATCACCATCATCCCAGTCTAACTGCTGGAACTGTGTCTCCTCTCTATCATCTGTCACACTAAAGTACTCAGATCCCTCTTCAGCTGATCCAAAGTCTGAATCATTTTCGATATTCTTTTCCATTTTAATTCCTTTTTTTAATCTTTTGAATTTGCTAGTACCAAGGATAATTTACAAGTTCTTGAGTCTAAAATATATTTGATTGTACTGAAATTTGGCGATTTTTGATACCTCAATGCATTAATTAAATGTTTGTCGCTAATTATGATGTATCAAATTATCAGTTTCGAATATATTATTAAATATTTAGAAAATGATAATGAAATACCGCCTGTCCACATTTCCACCGAAGTACTCTTTGGAGTTGAAAAAAATTGTAAATCAAAAATGCTCACTCGTCATAGACAATGGAACAACAACAAAAAATGTCGGTCGACAGACCGATAGTGCAGCTCCAGGAAGTGACTCGAAGGAACATGAAACATGAATATCGGAATACATCGGCAAATACTAATTTTAGGACATTCTACTAGTAAGTGTAAAAATTTGGAATCTAGTAGTACATATTAAAATATCCTATATTAGCTGTTGGGAACTCGCTTTTAGCTCAAAATAAGAATTTTACAGGGGTGAAAATATGTATAATATATACCAATATGTTGTAACTCATGAAATATTCATATTATTACTTTCAAAGCGCGAAAATCGGATCCTACATGCTGAAATATCCTATATTAGTCGTTGAGATCTTACTCATATCTTTAAACAAAACTTTGCAGTGGGGGTCTTAAAATATGAATATATACTTATAAAAACCGGAAGTGATGAGATTTTGCGAAAAAATGTTGAAGGTGCACATCTACACCATAATATCCTACATGCGAAATTTGGTAAATATCGGACTATTAGATTTCGCAGTAGCGCGCGTACGGACATACATACATACGGACGGTCGAGATACTCCGTCCATGCCATAAGGCCATCTCCCTATAGGAGCCGCACTAAAAACAAGATCCATGGTTTTTGGCATTCGAACCTCTCCGTTACCGTTTCTAGTTGAATCCCTAGCTAAATCCTATATAAGTGAATTAAGTAAATATTCTAACACAACAAAATATAAATAATCAGCCATTATGTCAAAACTAGATCATTTTAAACATTTAAAATACTGAATTTTACAAGATTGAAGAAAGAGTTGATTCTCCCTCTACATGCTTTCGGGTGTGAGTCTTAAGATTTGAGAGCCGAGAAAACGACCTAGAACATCCAGAACACTGATAGGGTTTCTCTCCTGTGTGTACAAGGATGTGCCTCCTCAGGTCTGATAATCTAGAAAATGATTTATAACATGAACTGCATTCAAACGGCTTCTCCCCGGTGTGTATACGGATATGCTTTTTAAGGTCGGATGAGCTAGAAAACAATTTATGGCATGTGGTGCATTCATACGGTCTCTCTCCGGTATGGGTACGGGTATGCAGTTTAAGAGTCGAGGGATCAGAGAACGATTTAGAACAAATGACGCATCCGTGAGGCTTCTCTCCAGTATGGGTTAGAACATGCCTCTTCAAGTGATAGATCCGAGAAAACTCCTTTGAACAGATCAAACATTGATGGGGCTTTTCTCCTGTATGAGTAAGAATGTGATCTTTAAGATGTGAGGCCCGAGAAAATGTTTTAGGACAAGTTGTACAATGAAAAAGCTTCTTTATGGGAGTCTTTGCTTCGGGAGGCGAGGAAGCAGCGCACTGGTTTGGATAAGTAGGAGATTCGTTGCAAAGTTCTGTATTTTCTCGTTTGACTTCTTTTATCTCATAAGAAAATATCGGCGTCACACTTACAAGTAATTCTGTCTCTCCTTTATTATCCATGATTCGAAGTGAACGTCTATCTGAACATGACGAAGTGGGAAGTTGAGCATCTCTGCCACTATTAGCACTTGCATTATATCGATGTGGATCAAAATCACTCAAACGGCCAAGACCTCCATCTTCTAAGTCTGAGTGTGGCTCCTCCTTAATCTTTATTACACTGATGCAATCTGAATAATCTTCAGCTGAATTGTAATTTGATTGTGATACACTCTTCAACTCCATAGTATAATATTCTTGATCTTATTTTATTCTGTAAATTTTCCAGTAAGACAAGGTCACTACTATAATAATTAATAACAGTGGATAAACTATAGGTAGAGCAACACTATATAAAAGAGCATATATTACCATCAATATTAAATAAGAATATTCATCTATAAAAAAACAATGTTATTATAAGTGGAATTTATACCATATAGGCATATTCTGATAAGATCTTACATGGTGTACCGTTCCCACTGTAAAAGTCATCCATTCAAGGGCGGATTATCATTAAGCATTGCAGCTAAAGCTCAGGCCTCATGTAGGTCTGTGGCTTTCTAGCGGATGATAGGCCCCAAATAAGTTACAGGATTCCCTTAAAGGTATCAAATACATTTCAGAGCCTAAGTTAGTCTGCACCGACATACGTATATGTATTGGATGGTCTCCTTTACCATATGAGAAACCACGGAACGAACAAAATGAAAAGCAATAACACGAATAATAATACATTAAAAACTCATTGAATTGTCATTATTGCCATTATTCTATCTTATATTTGAACTTTAGCAATTAGAAAGCTTGAAGACAGCGACTATTATTCCTCTGTGCTACAATGATCCTATTCGACTTGTCGAGTGCGATTCCATGAGGACGATCGAGTGTTTCACCCTCAGGAAGGTTCTCATTCCCAATGGTATGGATCGTAGAGCCATCATTGTCGAAAATCTTGATTCGATTACCGCCACTTCCCCAATCAGCTACGATGATGTTCCCAAATCGATCAATGCAGAAGAAATAACTCCAACGGACCTCTTCTTCTGGGATTAAACATCTGACTAACTCTCCTTCCAAAGTGAAAATCTGGAGGTGAAACGCAGGAAATTTTCCAAACATTACATACATGTTGTTTTGATAGAGTTTCAAGCTATGGGTGAGTGCATCAGAGTCTAAATGAGATGATCTTAATTTGATTCTTCTCAGAAATTCGAGATTAACGTCAAAAACTATCACTGATTTATTCGTATTTTCACACCCGTAAATGTTTGTCTCTTCATCAACTCTTCAATCCCGAAGACAGAATTCGTTATTTCAGTCGATTTTACGAGGTCGTTAGTAGATTTATTTATCTTGAGCAGATTTCGTTTAACTGATACAAATATGGATTCATACTTCACAACGATTCCGATAGGTGATTTGATCTGATCAGTAATGGAGTAAATATATTTTCCTTCCGAATCAAAAACTTGAATCCTGTTGCAGTCTGTGTCTACTAGGAATATCTTCTGAGTTGTATCATCAATAGCTATCTGCATCGGATTTGAGATTTGGTCAGGACCTTCCCCTCCAGTGACATGCGACCAGACAGGACGCACTTTGAGGGAATAGTCTAGGAAAGGTTTCTCCTTCAGACGCACCTTGCACACGTCACCCACAGCTTGCTGTAGTCCCTTCTCATTCCACTCTACTTCTACCCACCCAACTGCCACACCCTCTCCCTCTAACACCTGTCCAATGTCATCTTCTAGGTTACGCAGATGCTTTTCCAGTGCTTTTTTCAACTTGTTCTCTGTCAGATCTCTTTCCAGGTCTTCTCTCGCTGTGTTCAGCTGTTGAAGAAGAACTTTCTTCTCTGAAAACTCTCTTTTCACCCGATCTACAATTCCATCTAGCTCTAGCAGCACATTATGCTCTCTGGCAGCTAGCAGCATGCGAAGCGTTTGAAAATTTCTTCTTACCCTCTCTTTCTCTCTCTGTACCTGACTCCTCAGCTCCTCCAACTCTCTCTCCATCCTTTCCTTCCCCAGCAACCCTTCTACTATGCATGATGCCATTATTATATCCTGTATTAATTAAACAAAATAAAATAAAATAAACTTTGAATAAATAAATTTAGAGATTAACTGGATAGCAAGGGTTGGAATCATAGATAACTATGAACCAAGAGTCCCATACTTATAATGATTGGTACCCCCGTCTGGATTTATAAACTTTTTTGAACATTATCAAACAAATGCTGTCAACTTCCAGGGTAGTTTGCCCCGAATCCCACTGGGGCTACAACGCCACATACCCCTCTGTTGGGTGTTAATCCCAGGGTTGCGTTGGTACAGGAATTCCCATACCCATAGGAATGGAAATGGGGACCAGATTTTCTCTGCCCCTCCTATAGGAAAAAAGCAACGTCCCTGATTAAACCTGATATGAGTATCAAATCGTACGAATACTTAAATACTCGGTTACCCTAACCTAGCGGTTTTCAACCTTTTTTAGTAGAGGACTCCCATTAATATTATACAGTACTAAACTTTAGTACCTGGAACCCTAATGCATTTGAAAAAATAATCAGAATGCAAATTTGTAGAGCGATCTGGTTTTTTCTTCAACAGTTCAATGGGATTCCATATCATTCAAACTTTGTAAAATTTTGCTTCGTTGGTTATTTTATATTGAAAAGGAGAATTTAAATCAGAAATATATTTTTTAAAATATTTTTGATATTCATTGCTGTTAAATAATTATTGCCGGGACATATTTCGAGACACCGACATCTCCCAAATCTTCAGTTGCTTTGTTTGATGGCGCCAACGCTCTTCAATCAATGGATCTAAACACCAGCAATAAGCGATCATCCAATGGGTTTATTTCATGGCGAGCTAAACCCCTTCAATTCAATTGTAATTCGGTATCCAAATCTCCGAAATAATTTTACCAATCTTCCAAGGCGAGTTAGAACCTCAACAACAGAACAACCAACAGATATCCGATATCATGCAGGATCCCCCAGATTATTAAGTACATATCTTCCACTGGATGGGAAAGACGAGTTGGTTTCTGGCCAAATCAGTAACGAGTCTCGATGAGTGGATTAGCGCGAGTTGATTCTATACGTTTATGCGATTGAGGCTAACATAGAGAGCAGAACTCAATTGACAAAAAGTCCGTACAGATTCTAAACGCCATCTCCTAGGCCTAGAATATCCATTCTTTTCCTTAGTAGAACTCATGGAGTACTAAAGATAGGAGATTATCTACACATATCCCGCGCCATATAATAGGCTGAGATTAACTATTAAATAAGAGATTACATGTAAAATTATAGTTAGAAGATTCGCAATGTTTAATTTGTTGACGATACTCTACTTCCATAAACCTTTTGTGGATGTACTCAACGTGGAGAGGCCACCCATTCAACGATTTGAACTGTACCCACAGCCAACAAAACCTCTTCATCCCAACGCCCAACTTCACAACACCAATTTTTCGATTAAGCTAAATATTTAGCCAACTGCGATGAGCCCATTCAATTCTTCGATGCTATATTCAGATTTTGTGAATTTAGTACAATACTGAATGAAACAAAAAATATACCAGCAACAGCATCCAGACTCTCCTCCACATAAATATCCAGTGCCAACTTGTGAAGAGATTAGATGCTTTGTCGGATTGCTACTGTGGACCACACTTGTTCCTCTACCGAATAGACTTGACGTTCTTATTTGCTGATTAAGAAATATATAATTTACCACATTTATCTAAAATATGGCACGCGACCGGTATGAGTAACTTTTTAAAATGCTTCATTTCACAGACAACGAACACTTCTTCCTGCAAATATTAGTAAGTTAATTTACTTTTTTGTTCAAGACTTGTAGTTGGAAATAAATACTAACAAATAACCTGTGAACCTCCAAAATACCTTTTTTTCTCTAGATTTGAAATACTAAGGGACTCAAAATACAAGCAAATTCCATAACACACACACACACACACACACACACACACACACACACACACACACACACACACACACACACACACAAACTCTTGAAGTCATTATCTCCATTTATTGTGAATGTAACCACCTATGTATGTATCCCTTGTTTTGAATCTAATCACGATTAGCCACTCAATATCCACTGTCTGGGCAAAGTATACCTAAGAAATGATATGAACTGTGTAGGCATTTGGTTTTGAGAATTTAATTAACAGTTAACTCTACTGTACTAGAAATCATCTCAAAGCATTTAGTTCTGTTGATACAAGTGAATAAAGAGAAATTTTCAAATGGCAACAAACAACCCAGGATCAAGTCCTGTTCATTTGTTTCCAGCAAGTAACAAGTTCGAAAGTAAAGTGAATATGTTGAAAAAATTAATTGAAACTAAGAAGTTGGAAGTAAGGAAATTTAGCAAAGAGATGAGAGATCTCATTGCGAAGAAAGAAGAGCGAATCATCCGAGAGCTGGATGCTATTTGGGGAGAAGTGAACATTAGAATTGATAACAAGAAGAAAGAAATCCATAAAAAGATTCAAGGGATCGAAGCACAGCGGGATAAATTACTCGAACTATTGAAAGATTTAGATCCAGAGACAACCCCTCTACCGCAAATATCAGAGAAAATCGAATCAGTAAAGAGAGAAATGAGTATCGATATTCCTTACGTAAAAGTATCATGGAAAATTGATGAGTTGAAAGCATCTATCAACCTTATGTGTCGGTGCGAACAACAGATAATAACGTACAACGAAGGAACATCTTATAAACTGGAATGGAGCAAGTGTGGAATAGGAAATGGGGACAATCAAATTCAAGAACCTTGGGGCATAGCTACTAACTCAATAAATGGAAATATCTACGTTACTGACAGAGCATCCAACAGAATTCAGGTATTCTCCATGAAAGGAGAATGGATCAGAACAATCAAAAGTGAAGGCATGATTTTACCAGTAAACATTACCATCTTGGATGAGTCAGCATATGTCCAGTGTTGGAAAAGTATTTTGAAATTGAATAAATACACAGATCAAAACGAAATTTCCAAATCGTATGATTTTTGTCTTGGATCTATTTGCACTGATAAAAATCGCATTTATGCTGGCAAGTTCCCGGGAATGAGTTTAATAGTTTTGACCCTCGACTTGGTCGAAGAAAATGCAATTACTCTCAAAACTGAATTCTGTAATCAAGCTAAAACTTCTATCAAAGATATTTCTCTCTCTCAAGAAGTGTTCTACATTTTACTATCAAACTCTGACTATCCAATCCAAGCTTTCTCAAGAGAAGGAGTTCTGACACGTTGTGTTGTACAGAAAAATAGCATTCACTCCGTTTATCGTTTCTGTCTAGATCAACAGCTAAACATACTAGTTGCAGATAATGGAGACTCGAAAGTGAAGATTTTCTCCAATGAAGGGAAACTGCTAACTGAGTTCGGAAGGGTCAGAAAAAGGGAAGTTCTCAAACTTACATGGAATATCAGTCGATGCCCTGGGATGTATCGTTACAGTGGATGAGAAGCAGCATTACATGCTACAGGAGTTCTCACTTCTGTGAATGTCATGAAGCTTTGTTAGTAAAGTCTTAGTTTCATTATTGTTTCCAACAAACACATCCCCTATACAAACTAACTCTATCTACAAGTATTTTATTCGTGATTTTATTTCTTTATTAATGAAGCAACTTAACAAATCTGGACCTCAGGTTTGTACAAGGATTGTAGGCATTTTTGTGTATGAAGTGATTTAGATGGTCTGTACTTTGTTTGAATTATTTTGAGCAAGACAGTTTGCAAGTTCAGAGTTATATTTGAGAGACAACAACTACCCCGCTTGATCCTGGAGGTCATATTCAACAGCAAAGTAGTCTGTCTATTAGAAAACGAATTTAGAACAAAATGAAACTTGCGCACAAATCCCTTGTAACAGCTGGTAACGTATGGACATCTGGTATAGGTCGAAATCCCGTGTCTCCTTAGCATAATTTCGGGTATTTATTTGGAATATATCCTCTTTCCCATGCAATTGTCGTTCGCTATATTTTGAATGGTTGAAAACAAAAATGTTGAAGTCATCATATTGTTGCAAATTCAATTTCGAGGAAATAGAATAATAATTTTGTCGCGTGTTAAAAAAAAATAGTTCATCAGAATCATAATAGTAACATAATTTGACTGATTAATGTATGCAATCTCATCAAACAGAACTAAGCTGCGAAAATGAGATATTATAAAGCTAATGTCATAGTAATTATAATAAATTACTTTTGAAATGTATCGCCTCATGTCTGCTAGAGGAGGGATACGGATTTAACTTTTCTTTCTATTGCTCGCTGTTTCCACCAGTACAAAGGCCCAATTAAAATTAACATCACATCACCCCATCCAGTTATTAGCAATTAGGTAGTGAAAAGAAGCATAGGGCCTTTACTCACTTTCAATAAATATAATGGCATAATTAGTTGATAGCAAATACATAGTAAGAAATTTCTGCATTAGTATATAAGAATAAGGTTCATGTTGCTTCTAAGACTATATTTTTATAGGAAGTGAAAATAAACTCAATCTAAGGATAGAGGGTTTGGAGAATAGACGAGTTTGCCAAGCTTAAACTTGAAAATAAGTGAATCATTTTGGATAAATTTTTCTTTATAAATAAAATTCTCAGATGGGACCTGGTTACAACCGTTAGTGATTGGAATGTAATCTGATTGGTGAGTCAAGTGGTTTAAGTTGTTCAGTGTTAAGGAGTATGAGTAGTGATCTTCATTCGAAACTTGGTTGAGAAAGGTTATCACAGCGTCTCCTTTGATATACAGGAATGCATTTTCTAACGGGTTGATGTAGTACACTTCAACTTTGATGAATCCTTCGTTATTGTCATGTGAGTGTGGGATTATCGTTAGTTCGATGCAGAATTTCATATCATGCTCTGAGGTGAATGGCTTGCTCTTGAAAACACCACTGTTTTGAATTATGTCGCGAAAATTCGCAATTCTGCATATGAAAAATGAATTTTTCGAGGTGTTATCATATTCATTGATCAGGGTAAGCAATTCCATTCGCCATTTCAAAATATTATTCTCGATTTGTAAACACCGATTTTGTATGAATAATTCCGCGCTATCAGTGTCCTCCAAATCGCGGATTTTGTCCAGTAACATCTCATTCCTGACAGACAGGCCCTGGATATCCTTCTCATACGCCTCGAATCTCTGAGTAAAAAGTGACATGTGTTGATTTGAAGATGACAGATGTTTCCCGATTTCTCGTCGTGGGAGTTCGTTAACACAGCCATACTTGTAAAACGGACATCGGACAATCACGTTGGGACAGTTCGCATCCAAATGTGCTCGCAGTTTGCCTCTCTCCATCTTACTGTCGCATTTATATGGACACAGAACAATGCTCTTCTCGCATTCACTTTTCATGTGCTTCTCACCCAATGCAGCTTTGAACTTCAGTTGGCAATGGTTGCATTGCACTAATCGTGAAGGACATTCTTTCATTTGGTGGATCAGCACTTGAGCGCGAATTTTCACAACCCGGCATCCCTCGTTCATGCACTGGACTCTAATCAAGCCACAATTTCTCAAATGCTCCCTCACTTGAGTTAGTTGGCCGCGCCATTTACATCCTCTCTCTGCCAGTGGGCACAAAATGATAATTCGAGATAGTTTAGATTTAGACCCAAGATCTTCAAACGCGTCAGCTTTTTGAAATGGCGGAGAATGGAATGTGAGAATGTGGTCCATGCATTCACCACAATATTGCGTCCCAGAATCCTTCAGCTGCCAGGGATCACGTAAGATGTGCTTACAATGTGCACAATTAAAAAGAGATACAATGGTGGTATCATTTTTACGAAATATTTCACGTCTATACCCGCCGTTGAATCTGTAGGATTCGGTCTGACAGCACCGAGGAGTGGAGTAGAGAATTGTGTCGAGATCTTCCTGTACCAGGAAGCTAGAAGGGGGACGATCGACACCCTTTTCTGACATGAGTCACGCGGTCTAATATACGTCAACTACACAAAAATGAGTCATTTTGAAGAATAAACTTCATATTCAAAAATTAGATTAATAAATTTACTTTTTTGTAGTTGGTTATATTTTAGCCATTTTAAATGTACAGATAATCTCGCTAACTAATGAAGGGGATTTTCCCAGGAATCCTAGTACCGCTCTGTTTAGCAGGATAGTGGTACCATTTTTTTTTAATTACTAAAAATCCAAATATAAACGGTGGTAATTGATTCTAAATTTGTTCAATAAACAAAGTTTCGTAAAATGACTAAAATGTCTGAACTTTAGATATAACATTAATATATCTGAACAAAATCAGATACAACGATTACCATGCTTTCGAAAAATGTCAATTATTTGAAACGAATGCCTATAACAGCAAATGTCGATCTTCTGAGATGTGACATGAAACTAAACTTCTTGATTCAGTGGGAAGCCAGTCTAGCTAAAGAAGCATTGAATTACTGCTAACTTTAAACTGATTCTTATCTCACAATATGTATTTGTTTGATTTCAAATGTGTTCAAAAGTGTGATCTCCCTTCGTTTTAGAAGACCAGCTTTTATCATGACTCTAGTTACATTACACACCAACTAGAGCCATGATAAGGTACGCGATGTTGAATTTCGCGGGACGCAAGAGAAGTATTATATATGTAGTTCAAAAAAACGGACATAATTTAGAAATATTATGTAAAAACGGGACACTCTGAAAATTAACTGAATAGAAGAGTGAAAAAAGCGAGACATCCTGCAAAAAACGGGACAGTTGGCATGTCTGCAGTTATGACTGACTGAATACAAGTTTACAATCCTACACGCGGAATATTATATGTGGAAGGAAAATCTAATGTCTGATACAAAATAAATTGCTCACTCAACAATCTGATTCTCATAGAAAAATGATGGTTAAATACCTTTTAGAATAAGTATACTTTAAAATAGAGAGTAAGAAAGGTGTGAAAAATATTCTTCAATTCATACCTTCTTAAACATCGTCAATTGATAAGAGTTCTATGTATATACTTAGTAAGATCATAAACGTTCAGGAATCATTCTCTCCATTCTTCGTAGCTAAGACAGTTGAGTATGCATAATTATTAATTGAGACACAGGTTAATCAGGACAAGTATCCAGCAATTGAATGGTTCCCATACATAGAAGCTAATACTTTAATCGGTTCATTCACTCCGCTTAATCGGGGGAGGAAATATCAGGGTCCGAAGTGCCCCAATTAATAATATGCGAGTCACTTGTGTTCTTGAAATTTTGTATGAAACTGTAAAGATTACTGTTTTGCTTAACGCATCAATAGAATCCCAAAAGATATATTCTCATTGATGAAATCAACTTCATGGTATGTGCATGATCAATCTTTATCTAGGTTCATCCAAACAGGTTTCTTTCATCGCTTCTCCGAATTGAAATCTTGCTTCTAGTGAATATAGATACTACCCGAACAAAGTATTCGTCCACCATAAATTTCACATAGAAATAGGTCATTAACAATAACATATATCACTGATTTATTCCATCCTCAAAATATTTTCCCGATATGAATGCTTCTTTTGAGAGGACATCACATCGGGATCTCTAGACACCATCATAAGGTTGGTTCATTCTGTTATTCAATTTAAATATTCCAAATTTACTCACATATAAATTCACAATTGTGATTATTCCATTCTATTAATAATTATCCCGCGCTTGGCGAGGTGTTTTGTAGCGTCATTTCCGTTTTAAGCCATTTTGGGCGGGGAAGCCATACAAGTTTGGGGTCTGACTATAAATAGAAAAAAACACCAAGCCAACCGCAGGTTAAAAGATTCACGGTGCATGCACTGTGAACTTTTCCCTCCATTATTCATAATATCGTATCGTGTTTAAAAGATTTTTGGATAATTGGTGGTGAAAGTAATTTTGTTTGATTCCTATCTCCTGTAAAGTTGAGACTGAATTGTTGATAACTATAGGACCGGATAGAGAAGTGTCAGGGGGTGCTATCAGATATTCGGGTATGCTGTTCACTAGCGAATATTGAGTTTGGGTTTTTTGCAACTGCAGATGATTGTATTCTTCCCTTGGCTTCTTTCAGTCACAGGCAAATTTTCAACTCATCCAATTGTTTCTCAGATCCCAATTGATCTTTCCGCATCGTTCCTTTCGCTAAGAGATAGCAGGAAATTTAATCTTTCCAACAAAGTACGTACATGTTAGGCTATTAGTCCATTATGCACATTATGTAACTATAAGGTGAAAGTTTAAGCCAAATTCTCGACTAATCAATTAACAAGATTAATAGAAAAGAACATTTTTCTCTGAAGATACTACTACTACTTACAAGTAATTTATATATAAAGTAACTACTTGATACAAGAACACATTGTATGCAATATTTTGAATGGGACAACTTATAACTTATGGCGTTCGGCCTCTCCCTTATTATTGTGACCGTTGTTCCATATGTAAACGATATGGGTGTTTATGCGATATTCCCAAAGATCCTATACCACCTCAACAAATTGCATCAGATGGACAAGATATACTAGATCCTATCGCACCTCAACAAATTGCATTCGATGGACAAGATAGTATACTAGACCCTATAGCACCTATACCTCAACAAATTGCATTAGATGGACAAGATATACTAAATTCTCAGAATATTCTCGACAACCTCTTTGAAACTATAGCTGTAACACCACAGGATGTTCTGGGGTTTGATCCTAGTATAGACCTAGCTTACTTAAGTAAGGTGAGGGCTTCTGAATTAATGTGGCATGATAATATAATATTTGAAATGATCAATGCAGCGAAAGAAGGAAACTGGTGGCATGTATTTAACATCCTATCCGAAAATCCCCTCATAATAAACTGTATTCCTAGCGAGAGTGCATGGGGGGTATTGCATCAGGCCGCGTGGTGGGGGGAATTAAATGTGGTTAAAAAATTGATCGCTTTTGAGTCGTGCGATCCATTCCTCAGAACTAAGCAGGACGAGGAGAACGAATACGGTCCAGGTCGAACAGCTGACGAACTTATCAAGGATACAGATATTCGCATTGTCATAATAAAAGGCCAGGAAAAGAGAAGGAAAGAGAGAGAAGATCTTCAAGACAGATCTTTTATTTCTGTACAAAGTGAGGAAGATCTGAAAGTTGAATCATTATTTCTTGCCCTAGCTAGTTTTCAGAATGTTTTATACCCAAAATCCATCTCGAATAAGGATTCATTTTTGTATTCAACGCTACTAGAAGACTCTTTTAAATTTATCAACGATGGGAATCAATGGGAATTGGCAAGAAAGGAGGTTGCATTACAACTTCAAATGGTTGACATTGATACTGCTAACTTCCTGGCGACAGGGGATGACCATGGAGACATTTTCCAACCCAATTCAGAAACTAAAGAACAGTTCTTTGAACGAGTTTTACACATATATACAAAGAACAACAGCATAGCAAGTGGAAATTCTATGTACAGTTCCAAGCCGTTCTTTTCTGCTCTGAACAAGTCGCTACGGATGCAAGGCAATCCTGTAACAGCCGTTCTGGGAGAGGATCTAGCCTTGGCAGCGTATGGCATCCTTCTAAACTCCGTTCTCCTGTTCTGGAATCAACTCATCCCCACTCAAGTAATGACGTATAGGGGCTTGGACTTACCACTGTATATTGTTGAGGAGTACAGAGTAGGGAGATCGTTTACTTGGCTCTGTTTCACCTCGTCATCAGTAAAAAAGAAAGCAACATATAACTTTGCTAAAAGTTGTCACAATCTCAAGTGTATTTTCCATATCCTCAACGATAACCTCGGCAAATATTCATCAAAAGGAATATTAAAATTTTCGAAATTTCCTGGTGAAGAAGAATATCTCTACCCGAGCGGTGTGAAATTTCGTGTTGTCCATTCTAGTTATGATAAGGGAATGGTAAGCATAATCATAATTCGTGAAGATTATTGAATAAAACAATAGTACTTCTTCCAAGCTCAGGAAAGACTTGATTTTTGTGATGTACTTATACATACATACTATGCATGCATACATATACATACATAAGAGAATCAGGATAGCATGAGAGCTCGCTGAGTTACCTGCGGTTGGCTTGGTGTTTTTTTCTATTTATAGTCAGACCCCAAACTTGTATGGCTTCCCCGCCCAAAATGGCTTAAAACGGAAATGAATTAATTAAGCTCCTTTAAAGGATTGGGTGTAGGAATTTAGTAAAAAGATCCATTTGCAAGTTGTTGCTCCATGTGACAGTTTTGGCACCCAAAAGCCCCTTCAGGGTTTTTGGGGTCTGAGTTGGAAAGTTTAACAAGTTCTTGGCCCAAACAAATTATTTTTGAAATTTCCAACCTAAAATATTCATTTCTGATGTATAACCTAACCGAATTCTATCACTAGATAGAAATGTTAATGCTATCCAAAGAAACCTATTATCCATACCATCGTATATCGCTCGATCCGCTCAATACAAAATTGTTCTACATTTTAGAGGCAGATATAATTAATACTCAATATTAATAATATACTATTATAATATCGATCTCCTACCTAGCATTTATCAATATCAACAACTAGCGTATTTCAATTAAATTTCCAACACAACACAGCACAGTGAAGACAAAATAACTACACCAAAGAACCTAACTAGCGCTCTAATCGTCTGATCACTTCTTATCTGGAATGGACTTAGGAAACTGCTTCCTAGCTATCAAATCATCCACTGTCTCTTTCAGTGTATCCAAGTTCAATTCTGGAACTGAATACTGGAACCCCAGCCCTTCAATCTTCGATCCGTCAACGCTGATCTCGTAGTCTGTGAGGAGCTCTTCGTCGAGGTAAGGTGTGAGGGATGTGTTGAGTTCTTGCTGAGTGCAGATGTCTGTCCATGGTCCGACGTGTTTCTCGTTGGAATACTCCTTCGCGTCCTCCACTCCCACTGCATGCGTCACGAGACTCCCGATGAAGTTGTACTTTATTCCGAAAAAGCTGGAGAGAACCTAGAATGGAAACGGAGGCGTTTGAATAGCATCGAATGTGTCACTTATTCAGATTAAAGTTACAACATTTAATATTTATTATATATATTGTAGATACGTATTTTTGAGTCAACATGTGACTGATTTCTAAAGTCAAAGTTAAACATTACTTTTAAATTATATACACCAAGCGGACAAAAATATTTGAACACTTCATTATTTCACATACAAATTGTACTAAAACGTATATTTATGAAAGAGGATTCTTCTAAACGGTATGGGTATAGCTGATCGGATTCCAGATTCAAATAATACACATTCGAATTAGTCACCGTTGAATTTTCCTAATTAACCATTCATTCCTAACTTTTTGTAACTATCAATCAGTGCCACTTTATGCCACCATTTTAACCACTTGCATGATGGTAATTAATTAGATATGACTGATTCGAATGTCTTAGTATCTCTTGGAATTTAAAAGTTTTGCCTTTCATGAAAAGATCCAATTTAGTGCTATTTGTATGGGAAAGAATCAAGTGTTCAAATACTTTGGTTTGGTTGGTGTACCTACTAATCATCGAAGAAAAAACACTCGGAATATAAAATAAGATTATGTCTATAGGACTGTCGCATGCTATCTTCACATGCCAGTTCAACCCCTAAAATGTATTAATGGACCATGGAGGTTTTATGTCGCGAAATTTACGAGTATAAACCAAGGATATTCTTACACTGTGACAGACTAGCTCATCTGTTAGATTGACTCTAATTTATGTAATTTCAAATATTTTGTTGAGACGAAACCTTATCATATTAGCCACTCACCTTATTTTGTGTTAGAATTTGTAATACAATTTAAGCAAGGTGAGTAAACCCAATCAAATTAAGAATTTTGATAACATATTTCCGGGAATTTGGATCGGGAAGCCATATAAATGCGGCATCATTTCTATAAATAGAATTGACTCCAAGATCAATTCGGGGTTTAATCTGTCAAAGAATAATAACTTTAAAGTCCCAATAATACATTTGAGTTAAAAAGTCATGCAAGAATAACTACGGACCTCACACAGTGATCCCTGTGTCGTAGACCCCTTATCGGCCAGATTGAACACATTCCCACTCTCTCCCTTCTCCGTGAGTAGCCACACAGCTCTGCACACATCCTTGATGTGCACCACATTCATGGCCAGCCCCTTACTCCACAGCAGCTGCATACTCTCCCCCAGGTACTTGTAGATAGCGGCCACTGCTATCCGAGGCATCATCGGACAACTGGACGACATGCCAGGCCCGTAGATGTCAGCCGGGCGAATAATCACGTAGTTTAAACCTAGAAATATATCGGTAAATCTATCACAGTGAAGTGTGATAGTAAAGCAAAAGTGTCTGTCACCTTCTACTTTTGCTATTTCTTGCTCCATTCTGACGAATTCTTTGTGCATGGGAGTGACAGGATGTATATCGCCAGTTTCTTTATTCGCCGCCTTCGAGGATTTGTATACTCTCGCACTGCTAAACTGAAGAAATCAGTATGACAAGGAGAATATTGAGATCAGGTATTATTGATACAAATGCCAGTCAACTCCTACTATATACAAACTCTACTAAATGTCAACTCGGCCTAAGTTAATTCGTGCCAGTTTTTCATTCCATTGATGGTTATTAGTTATTAATTGATGGTTAAAGTTCACTTTTACAACTGAGACCCCAAAATAGGGACGAGTTGGTATTTGAGACGAGTTGACTGGCCCCCATTAATACAAAATATAGCAACAATCACAATATCGAAAAGCCTGAGATTCGGTTATTTATAAATACGTACATACTATGCAGTGCTGGGAAAAACTCTGAATTCTCTATAATTTTGTTCAGTATTCTTACCTGAATGAATCGCTTACAGCCGTGCTTGACAGCAATCTTAGCGCAATTGACTGCCACCTGTGTAATTCTCTCCTTATATACCCCTTCAACCTGTGCATACCTCGTCTCTGCAGCCGCGTTTATAACAATATCCCATTCCCCCTCGAAGCACTTCTCAGCGACATCTTCACGAGACAGATTCCCAGACCTGAACTCCATCTTTCCAATCAACTCCTTCTCTTTCTCGGTGAGTTTAAACAATACAGGACTCAGCTTGTCCACCAGACATATGTTAGTAGCTAGTCCCTCCTCTAGAATATGAAACCCTATGCTCCTCCCCACGAAACCACACCCTCCTAAGATCAGAACTTTCGTTTTCGCGTCTTTTTCAGCCATTCCTTAGATATTCTTGATTTATCTTGAATTTAACGTTATAAACAAAGCGCGTATATCTATTCTACTGTAACAAGTGTCCTTGTAAAGTCTCTAGTTTCAAAGTGAAACTAAAATTTACCAAATCTCTTATATAAATCTGTACTAATTGCCTCCAGAATCCAGAATAAATTATGGATTGTTAAGTCTTAAACTCAACGTTAGGCTCTAGTCAGTACAGACATTACAAGGAAGACAGCCGAATTCTATTTACTACGGACAAGGAGTGGGGAAGCTTCCCTACCAAACTTAAAACCTGCCTGGCAATGGAGTAAAGTAAAATGATTTTAAAACCTATAATTTTCAATATTTATAAATTAAAGTTACATCTTTTCAGAAAATTATTATTATAACAGACTTCCACTATACAGAATAGATATTCACTGAAAAAATCTCATTTAAACAGCCTAAAATTTATTCATATCAAGTGACAACCTTCCATCTTGTGGGTTTCAAACATTCCACTTCGTTATCAGGACAAAGTCTGTTATAAGTGAACTCCTCGGGAATTCCCTTCAGCTGTCTATCCTCCTGGATACGAAAGGAGAAGGTCGACTCGTGAGTTCCAATGAAATAGTACGCATGAGCTGCTATCCACTGATCTACAATAGACACGCCTCCGTCTCCGATAACGGAAAGTTGGGTCGGAGTAGGAACAAATCTGGACATACGCACGCCCAATTTCGAAGTGAGGAATTCGACTTCACTCATCGGACTATCTGTAGCTATAAATACCTTGGATAGATTGAGTTGTTCCAGTTTCAATTCGATCTGAGTGACAGCTCCCACAATCGAAGGAATGTCAGAGGACCGAACTACGACGTAATCAGCTCTTCGCAGATGTACGGAGAGGTAGGAACCAGTTTTCCCGTCTTGAGGTGAATAATCTAAATAATCTCTCATGAACTTGTCTGCAATCGATCGCAGGTGTTCTGCATAGACCATAGATTTCCTCGCAGCCCAGTAGAGCCGTCCTGCGAAATCATCATGCATCAACACCTCGAAATGATCCACCAGTACCAGCTCCCCACCGCCAACAGCTGATAACGCAGTTTCCACCACCTCAGTAGTACCCATCGCTTGGAAACATTCGATCTTTGTATGTGAGAAACTACCGAAAATATCTTCAAGTGTTGGGTGAGAGAACAGATCTTTAAGCTTAGAGAATTCATAATTTGCGGATTCACCACAAGTAACAGAGGTGAATTCAATTTCGAATGAATAGTCATTTGCGGAGAAATCAGGAGTGTCCAGGTGCCAACACCTGCTTACTTTAACTGCTGGGTACATTTCTCTAAACTGTTTGTAGTCCAAAACTTGGATGAACTCAGATAGGCTCGCGAGATCAAAAAACTGACTCCACGGGACGGATTCCTGGTGGTAAGATTTCCAGTGGTACAAGTGTGGCCAAGGCGGGAGAATTAGCACCCAATTCCCTCCTTGATCATTCAATTTCCTAATCAGAGCGGCTACACGCACATATACGTCTCTCCGTAGGTTGAAACCTTCTGGAGGGTTCACTGTGTAGGTTAGGAATCGAGTGCTGGAGATGTTGAGTGGAGAAAGGATCTCCGCTTGCGATGCGAGGAGATTTGAAGCGATGAGTGCTATCAGTAAGAGCAATTTATACATAGACCCTGAGATGTCTAACTCAAAATAAGTAAAAGAGGGGTGAGAATAATAATATGGTTCAGGTATGTCACGCAAAAACTGGACTAGCAAAAAACAGATTTTAAACTTGTTCTACTATAATTCTAGCATATTTAGACGAAACTAGTATCAATCAAACTCTCCCATTTGATACACCCTTCGGTGTCATGTTGAAAAGTAACTAGCCTACTCATAAGTCTTGGGAACATCCAGGCACTCGGGGGGGGGGGGTCTAGGAGGGAGGAGGGGAGCTGGAGTAAGTTAAATCCTTTTCGGTATCTCCATTTGTGGAATCACTTCTATTTTGCCGAACTGAACCCAAGTAAATAGTATTAATTCAAAAGTCTCTTTGATATCAGAAACTAAATTATAAGATTAATCAAGCATACATTCGACTATGCATAATAGGGTCACTGTTTAATCGAGTCAACCGCTCGGACACTTTTGGCAGGACCGGAATAGCTCTCACACATAGAAGCTAATACAAAATATTTTCGGTTCATAGGGTTCTCCGCTCAATGGAATTGCATTTTGCGCTATTCCCGCTATTTTTAAAAACCTAATCTCACGATTTCGTGACCTCAGGTTGATAGCCCTGTACATAGTAAGTAGTACAGTACGTACAAGGTTAGGATGTTAAAATGGGGGGGGAAGCTTCCTCCTGCAGATAGAACCCTGACGTATCCAATAGAGTACTACGTATCAAGAAATACAGTAAAATCAGCCAATGTATGGGACATAGCTATGCTATTGAATTTCCTGAATGTACAATTACAACTCAAATATGATACGTCAGTGCGCGCGATAATTTGCAATAGACAAAGAGGATAATTCAATCCGGCCTATTTATCTAAAATGGAATGGAGGACACTACATCGACGGAGATTTTATCGATGGAAATTACGTCGAAAAGATATTTCATCTGGTGTGCATTTTGGCAGATATATATTGACACCTTAAAATTTGCTACTGCTCAAAATATTGTTTGTCTTTATGGCTATAGGTCTGCATTTGGTTGAACGACAGTTGCGGAAATAAAATAATCGGAATTATGTGTAATTACACATGTAATTACACGTGTAATTACCAAGGTTGAAACCGCTTCAACCAAATACCAATTTAACCGAATAATGGTCAGACCAAATAATTTGGTTAACCGAATAATGATCAAACCGAATAATTTGGTCAACCGAATATTTGGTCAACCAAATAATTTGGTTCACCAAATAATACTTGATTACATTTTTGCATAAATGTTTATATATTATATAAATATTTATACAAAAATATATTCAAGTATAAGTACGCCTATTAGATTTATTTGTGTTCGGACCATCTCTTGTAAGAACATGTGATTGTGTTGGGAAAGCATGCAAATTATCTGTTTGACCAAATTATTCGGTTGACCAAATTATTCGGTTGACCAAATTATTTTGTTAACCAAATTATTCGGTTGACCAAATTATTTGGTTCTCAACCGAATACCAAATAATGATATTTGGTTAAACCGAATAATCAACTATTCGGTTTCAACCCTGGTAATTACACATAATTCCGAATATTTTATTTTCGCAACTGTATGATAAATTATTTATTTATTTATGTATACAATATATCGTACATAAAGTGAATAGATCTAAAAAATATGCCGGAAACTAGTTTTTTTTACGGGTGTTACTTCTGCAATCGCCTTAAACTGTATGATAAATTCACATATTGAAAAGTCCAGAGAACATGTCCAGTGACGATTTTCCTGCCCCGAATGCAAAAATAAACCTTTGTCGTTATCTTCGACGGAATTTCTATGGGTCCATCAAAAGAATTGCCCGAATACCTTAAGATTAACGTGGTTGCCATTAGTCAAGATCATACATGTCAACCTGATGATAAAAGCGGGACGCATCAGAAAGGTATTATACACGGAATCCCAAAAAACGGACATGGGGAGATTTCATGTAAAAACGGGACACTTGTCAAAATTAGCTCAGGAGAAGAGTGAAACAAAACCCGGGACGGTTGGCATGTATGCAAGATTTTCCTAATGCCAGAAGTGTTGTCCAACTACTCTGTCGCTCGGAGCAAATAACCAGATTATTTCAGTTTTAATTATTGAGTAAGGATGAAAAAAGGACATCATTTCGCTCTCCCAAGGGAATCGATGAAGCTAAATTATCATTGATTTGGAGAGAAAGATGATGACATTAGAACTGCTCCAAAGTTCAATTACACGTACGATACTTAATAATGATAATAGTAAATTGTGTCACATAGTTGCCACACTATTGCAAAGAGTTATGAATCAAATTGACTTTTTCACTAAAAAGACAACCAAAAAGACGTGTCAGTCCTATGGGACTCAGTTTTCTTCCATGTGGTATACACTCGATCTGAACTGGGCCGGACGGGTAAGTTAGTTGGATGGATCGCGCTTGCTCTAGAGGCGTGAAATCTTGTCGGGGATCCATGTTCTCTGGACTATTGGAACATGTTCTCTGGACCATATGAACAAGTTCTCTGGACCATAGGAACAATTTCTCTGGACTTTTTAATACCTCCTCATTTCGTTATATCCTACTTAGTTAATAACGAATGGCGGATGTTTCGTCGCTGATATTTTTTTGAATTAAATGATCGAATCCTCACTTTCATTCTCCCATTGATTCTAACAAATAATAAATGACAATCACCCACCCCCTCACGAAATAAAAATACCACTCTCGCGTGCCATTTGGTATTATTTCAAACCCAAAATGCCCACTTTCTCTTTGCTCTTATACATAATACTCTCCAAACTTTCACTTTGTTGTGCAAAAAAAAGATGTGCAAATTTTGCTGGGCAAGTCAGTTTGTGATTTTGAAACCAACTATCGTGTTTGGAAGGAGAAATCCTGCCATCACAGAGCTTGTTCCCATACTCCGTACATAGAGGGCAGCTGTTACACGCTATTCCATAAGATAGAACTTGATTCGTATCGGTCGAGATAGCAGCAGCGAAACAATATCTACTATGACCACCGCCTGCCTTCCCTCCTCGCTGTTGGTAACTTCCGTCATAGGAGGCAAGAGCTCTAAACTGGGAGGTGCAAGGATCGACTTTCAAAAATTCTTTGAGGGTGTCTCGCGCATTTTCCATACTACAGCGGGCAAGCTCTTCTGCTACTAGTGCTACTGAACCCAGCGCCTCGTTGAAAATTTCAGAACTGCAAGGTTGAGGGATTCCTAAAGCGGCGTGATATAACTTGAGACTTTGCCATCCCATCCCGACGAGGCGTCCTCCAAGAATCGAAGAAAATATAAGCTCGTTACGCTTCTTGATTTGATGTTCTCCAACCTTGATCTTAGCCTGGAATTTTCCACTAACAGTCCAGAATATTTGGAGATGAAACACTTTTCACAGCGCATCATGATGTACATTGCACATCCAGCTCGAACGCCACTCTTGTGATGCAGCTTCAACTTCCCGATCTTGCATCTACTACAAACTGTCATTTGGGTGAGGACTTCTTGAAGGATAGTAGCGGAGATGAGTAAATTTCCTTCAATAGGAGTTACTCTATGCACTGTGATTTCGTCATCTGCACCTGAAACTGCTATGATTGATTGTGTAGTCTGTTTCGGAATTTCGAGGTTTGGGGATGCTGGAGCTGATATTTTTTGAAACTCTTGAGCCGGTTGAGACACATCGGTTGACTCTGTACCCGAACTTTTTTTGTATAGCGGTTACCACGAAATTTACGCTTGCGTCTAAATGGAATCGGTCTACGTTTATTTTTGTGCTCAATGAAGTGGAAGGCTTCTAACTCCTTGTTAGATGTAGGAGTGCTTGATTCGTCTTCCAATTTTCTGCTTGCCTGCGATGCTAGGCTGGGGTTCATTTCTTCTTCCAATGAAGAATCGTCGCTCGGAGGAATATATATGCAATCCTTGCTGCTAAACGCCATTTCACTAGTATACCATAAATGATGCGTCAGATAATTAATTGTTCAAAAGAATTCGTTTTAAACATGCAAACTTTGCTTGCTAAGTATAAATCGTATACAAAACAAACAAATTATTTATCATAAAATTTCGAAATATTCGAAATCTACTCCCTCGGAAACCCTAGATGAACCATTGAGACCTAATCTCTATTTGTTTAAAAAATTCCTAGAAGTTGTGAAAATATGTATATAAAGGCATGAAAATGTACATATCATGCTGCGCAAGCGAGCGAAATCGCGCTTGTGATTTGATTATTTGAAAACTTTAAAATTAAAAATATCATACAAATCGTGTTGTCACGTTTCTAAAAACCGAGTATCTCCTTAAGCATTTCAAAATTTACCAAATGTCTTCAGACTAAGCCATCTCAACATTAGAATTCTTCTAAAAAAGGTTAAAAAATATTTAAAAAATTTAGAAAAATTTTTATGCGATCACCGAACACTAGCCTTAAAAGCGTACTTAAAATAGGTCAGAAAATAGTCAAAATTTGTCCTAAATATGCCTAAGGGAATATTGTGATTACTTATCATTTTGAAAACGGAGGTATACTTTGATATCATGTTAGGATAGGCCGTTCATACATTCCTAAGCTCCATCCTATATAATTGGAGACTTCGGTCAATTTTGTGATATTATCTAAATACATTTCTAAACTCTCCCTGGTCCAACATTTTAGTTTCCATTCCTTATCAATAGTCGTTCATTGATATTGAAATACATAAGCAATCTTACCAGAGTGGCTTGAAAATGCCCTATCTACAATCGAAATCATTTCAAAGACCAAATTTTCAACAATTACAACGCAAAAAATGTTAGCACTAAAAAAGATTGAGAAGAAGTTGATGCTAAAAGTATGCATATAGTAAAACCTATCTAGAGATATCTGAGCACCAAATCCTCCCAGCTCCACAGCATCGAAGCTCATGTAGATATCGGATCAAGATCATCGCATCAAGAGTTATAGAATAAAGTCTAGCTGTCTGATAGCAATCCAGCTCAAAGTCCCGTAGAAATATACATCTGATGGTACGATGCAGATATGACACTGGATATATATATATATACATACAAATGAACTAAGCACCTAAGTGTCGTCATTATTCAACCCCAGAGTGTGACGCGTCACCATTTTGTAGTCTGCTGGTGCTACTTAATTAGACCAGTTTATCTGAAAATTTCCATTTCCACAATTCAACATCACAGCTAATAAACTGAGTGAGCAGGAAGTTAATTATGTCAATAGAGAACTGAATTGAGACACATCAATGTACTTAGTGTGGAACTGAACATGCACTGAATTGAATCGAGTTGAAGACATCGTCAGAAGCAATTCTATTCATTTGGCGTATTGTCCTGATGTAAAGATGTTCCTTCAGATTGAATTGATTATATAATTCTCAAAATCACTTAAAACCAATTTCTGAGCATCGAAGGTGTAACTTTTCTGGTGCTAGCTAGCCCCAGATCTCCCATTTGAGTGCTCGCTACCTTTGCCTTTGTCTCCCTGGCTTTAGAACCTGGATCTTCCCCTGTCTGACATGATAGTACACCGCATTCGATTATAACTGATGTTTGAGTGGTTGAAGCAGCACTAATCGCTCCATGAGCAAGAATAAAGCCAGAACGAACCGACGAATTCTTGGAAGCCACGCATTATTCAACTGAGTTGGTCTTTTTATGTGTTCTTCTGCCAGGCCTAAACATTGGCACAACTGCTCTACCTTGTCTATTGTAAGGAAGATGTCTTTAGTTCAGGTCAACGTACGACTATCATATTCCAATGTAGGCCAGCCCTCTGATATTGAATAAACAATCTTGAACATTAAAATATATGGGGTATGCGCATCCACTGTGACAATATCTACCTTACGGACATATTCCAAGATTGTATTTTCATTTCAAAGTAGCAGACATCCATCAAAAGACCTATACATCTTGTCTCTACCGACGGAGATGTTTTCGTCACTGATTCCAAAAGTGATATTATCCAAATCCTAAATCGCCATCTCCACTAAGGCTTCACTAAAACATGGAACGGACTACGACCAGACGACCAGCAAAGAATAAAACGCGTCTACAACCAAGAATTATTTGAAATATTTGCGGTTTCTACTTTATATTATATAGTCGAGGTCGCAAGCCCTGCCCGAGCCCTGTTCACGCGTTTTATTCTTTTTCTGGTCGTCCGTTCCGTGTTTTAGTGTACCCCTCTACTACCCGTGAATTCTCCGTTAAACTAACATCAGATGAAGTGTACATTCTCAGCGCCTGAGGCGAACTCTGACCCCGTCCACATATTTACTTATTCCAGTGATGGAATCCGCTCGATACACAATGATGGAATGATAAATACACTGGTAAACCTCTCTTTTGCTGGACCCTGGGATAATTTGATTGTCAGCGATTGTGGAGCTTGCCAAATCAAAATATAAAGAAAGGGCACACCTCGAGACAGTAGATTCACCACTGCCAACAAGTTATTGTGTCTAATAGATACTATGGACTACTAGGTATTTTCTTTTTCTGAAGTTTATTTGTGTATGTTGTGTTTAATTAGTATTTGAAATTTGTTGGGCGATTTGACTCGCATCTATTAATCTCATTATCAGAGGGATTTTTGGGCTATTAAATAAGTTCATCCGCATGCAGGTGAACTTATGTGGGCCAGGTGGGCCACGGGAAATAGCCTGATTTTAAATTACTATAACAATTCCTTTGTCTTTTAACTCATTTTGAAGCAGAAACTATGCTATTTTGTTTTCTACTAACGACTACATCACTAGGAACTAATGACCAATGTCAAGTCACACGACAGAACAACGAACTAAGGTCGTTATGTGGGACTATGAAAACCGAAGGTCTATCGTGAACACGCAGCGAACATTTAAGAGAAATTTTGATAGAAGTGGATACATTAGGAAAAGTGACGAGGAATGTCTTGGTGAGGTTACAGAGAGAAATCGTTTCATCGAAGCAACATTTTTATCTATCCAAAAGGAGGGTGATAATATAAAATCGATGGCTACCATTGATACTTTGCACTACTACTACTACAGGAAAACTTCATTAATAGTAAACCATATCACGTACAATTGTTTCTAATTTGAATATTTACTTAGTTTACTTTTTTAATGCACAATGATGACAAATGTTATGTGAATTGTTGAAATGCTGCTGGTGTGCCGCAGGTATACTCATGCATCAAAATTGTGAGCCTATAAAGTTTTCAAACTGAGTGCATTTTATTCTAAAATCTTCGTTACTGTTGTCTAGACTCTAGATCATGAATCAATGATAATAAATGCTGAATTTATATAGCAGTGGCGTTGAATGGCTGAAGGACACTATTTCGTGGTAAAGTAGGGGACAGGTTACTTCGTTACAGATCTGCAAGATATTTCAGTTCAGTTCAGTGACCTGAACCATTGACAAGGTGTGATCACGATCTGGATAGTACATTGGTCGATTGATATTATGCTTAATTGCATGATTTTCAAAAAATAAATTACAGATTCAACTTCTGAAATGTGAGGCCGATTCCAACCTTATTACGTTTCAATAAAAGTGGACCACTCCGCCGGCCTTGCGATGATGCTGATTAGTGTGATACAATGTCTATAATGTCAACCTAATAATGAGTATTCGAATTTACGATTCAAAACTAAGAAATTTGAATGTGGAACTCACAAAATTGATTTCAAATGTAAAGTACTATCTCAACGATAGAGGTCGCAACGGGCCTGAATATTCTGGCTGAGCCTGGCCATAAGTCGTTTTCCAAGCCCCCGAAACAATCCGTGTCTGGGAGCTCGAACCTATGCGGACAAACTGGACAGATTACATAGTAGTACACGTGCTATGTAGTCAACATACTATGTAGAGTTCTAGGTTTAAAATGTCTCGCAACATGATGGTTCATTTAGTTAGTCTATACGCCTTATTGCGTGATTCTCATTACTTGTATCTCGTTTCGTAATACATAGTTCCATGCGGATGGTGGGATTTGTTTGATAATAAATAGCTGAATAAGTTTAAACTTGTCTGTTCTGGTCTCTTATCTTTCCTGGAATCTCGTCGGTACTTTCCAGTAAATTCCCATGGTATTTTTAGCTGTAAAGCGTTAGCCTAATTTGTATTGCATCCTTCGTAATTCTAATTGTCCCTCGAATGTATTTATATAAAACTCAAATCTACGTTTGACTCAGTTTTTTAGATAATATCACACATCAACAATCCTGATTGTTTCTAATAATATACGGCTATACCCCCGAAGTGTTAGTACACTATAATATATTTAATTTCCACACGTTAGCACGAAGTTCGGGAACATGTCAGACAGGAAAAGTGCCAATTTCCTATCTGATCCTGAGGAGTTCTATCCGCTGCATCTAAGTGATGAGGGCTACTGCGGGGTGGCAGTGATTTTCGTGATGGGCCAGGATAAAAGTGGTCGTAATACGCGTAAAGGTGCACCAAGAGAACGCGACAATTTGGTTGCGTTCGCTGAAAAGTTGTCATTGAAGCCTTGCTTGATAATGGATGCAACAGAGCAGGAGATCAACGATACGCTGAATTGCATTGCTAATCCTCCGAAGATCAAACCCCCCGATATAGCTGACGACATCTGGGACTCCCGACTACTCCCTACGCATGGTGCAATCTTTGTCGCTGTTTCCTCACATGGGAATTCGTCAAGCTTTTTGACTGCTGATGGAATTGAATTCTCCGAAAAGTGTATTATCAATTATTTCAATGAAGATAATTGCCCCTTGCTTCGCGGTAAGCCAAAGTTCTTATTTTTCAATTCATGTCGCATTGTTGAGAATGTGGATGAGAAATGCTCTTCAGTGTCAAAGCAGATGGCAGAATTTAGTCGGAATGAAATACTGCGAGAAATTGAACCAGATGGTGCAGGCGGGATATCATCCAGAATATCCTCAACGAACTCGAACTTCTACATCATACATAGCTGTGCGAAGGGGACGTTATCTTTTCGTAGTTCGGATACAGGATCTGTGCTTATCTCCGCTCTACCAGAAGCGTATGAGATGTATGGACGAGGAAGAAATATATACGATTTCTTCATTCGTTTACGTGGACAAATGCTTAGAGAAACAAACCAGAAAGTACGATATACAGAGGGGTTGGAAAATGCGACTCAGTGCATTGAAACGAATGAGACGTTGACACGAAAACTCATTTTCCCTTCGCCATGTTCCTCCAAAGAGAGCCTCGAGGAAATAATGGAATCAGAGCAGAGTTACCAGACGAATGAGGAGAAAACTGTGCGAGGTTGTGCCTCGATTGACTCAGTGAACACCACGGAGACACTTCAGTTACAAGATGAGAGAAATTCGAAAATCAAAAAAGATTTGCACCCCAAAATAAAATGTAAGAAGGCACGTCCCCTCAGACGTAGAGGTCAGCGTACCAGACGGAATATTTTTTCATTTTTTTGCATAATATCAGGATAATTAGTTTCGTGTTAGTGAATAGAGGCGAGTATTCATCCGGATCTTCACAGTCCATTCCTCCTCGAAATAACATCTTCACGATTCTCCTCGTTATTATTTTGTTACGTTACTGACCCAGGACCGTGTCTGCTTTCCCCTTCTCAAAGATTCTAATTCGTTACGAATTTAGTTGTGTTTTTTTAGTATAATTTTTGTTAGGATTTTGTTTAAAACTGTACTTTTATATATTCTGTGAAGAATGGTTGGTCTGTGATTGCAAATCTAAAATTAGAGTATTTATATGTAATAATTTTACTGGAAATTTGGGGATTGTGATAACACTATTTTTAGGACATTAATTTAACTGCGAACTTAATCAGCGAATTTGATTGCCATCGTGAACAATAAAGAATCTTCTTAATCGCATTCCTATCTAGCCAGTGTGTATCTTACTTATTTTAGTGCTATTTTTAGTACAGCTCCTATTTTTGGAGATAACTAATGACGCATAGCGTCCGTCCGTCTGTCTCTGATTTTTTCCTGGAAATTGATTCGACCGAATTGCATCAATTAGGGACGATATACTCTTTAATATGGTGGAGAGTTGCACCTGGGTTCAACGTTTGTAAAACCTTCGTATTTTTCACATACGTAAGCTGGGCATGCCTAATTTCAGGGACGGGACAGAATCCCGTCCCGGAAATTAGGTATCTTAACCCGTCCCGTTCCGGAAATTAGGCATCTTAATCCGTCCCGTCCCGTCCGGAAATTAGGTACCTATTCTGTCCCGTCCCGGAGATTAGGCATCTTGACTCGTCCCGTCCCGGAAATTAGGTACCTGATGGTTCCGTCCCGTCCCGGAAATTAGGCATACCCCGTAAGCTACTAATTGGATTTTGAGACTAAGGTCAACATTCGGTGAAATTGATAGATTTTCAAAAGAAGCCTTGTTTTTGGGCAAAGAACAGTTAAACTTTCTTATTCTTCACCTAAAACCCTACTTTTTCATTCCATCCGATGGAGCCTGATTTTAAATGACTAACTACGTATTTAAAATAGAAAAATATCCTAAAATATGGAGACAATTGCTCAAGAACGAAAATCTTCTAAGTTGGACGCAGAACAGCTGACTTGTGTTCTCTACGGAGGAGAAGATCGTGTTAGGAGGAAGCGAGAAATACAAGATTCAATAGCCAATGATCCAAACTTTGACATCACGAACTATCACTACCTGACTAGGGAAGAGAAGTTTGAGCACGCTGTTAGGAAAACTGTCTATAGCGTCACCAAAAAAATGCCAGAATTGAATATCGTTGATTTACTTGACTCTAATATTTTCTGGGATTGTGTGAATTCGACTTTTCCTATGCGGGTACAAAATTACATGTTCATTCCTAGTATCATTGGACAGGGAACTGAAAAACAAAAAGAGAAATGGCTGCAGTTAGCGGAAGACTATAAAATAATCGGCGCTTATTGTCAGACGGAAATGGGACATGGTACCTATGTACGAGGTCTGGAGACAACAGCTACTTACGACTCTAAAACGCAAGAGTTCGTTATCCATAGTCCAACACTCACCTCCACCAAATGGTGGCCTGGAGCTACAGGTGTGAATGCGACACATGGCATAGTAGCCGCACGGCTCATAACGAAAGGTGTCGACAGAGGAATCCACAACTTCATGGTACAGCTGAGGAGTTTGGAGGATCATCGTGCGATGAGAGGTATTATTGTTGGAGACATAGGACCGAAGTTCGGTTATGAAGAGGCGGATAACGGCTTTCTCAAGTTCGATCATGTGAGGATACCCAGAGAGAACTTGTTAATGAGATTTGCTAGGGTGGAGCCAGACGGGACTTATGTCCGTCCCAAATCTGAGAAGCTCTCCTACGGTACCATGGTGTTCACACGCACCGCAATAGCTTACACATCATTCCTAGCTCTAGCTCGTGCTGTTACCATTGCTATACGCTACAGTATTGTGCGTAGACAGACACAGAACAAGACTGGTCAGCCTGAAACACAGCTGCTCGACTATACAAATCAGCAATACAAGCTCTTTCCACTGCTAGCCTCAGCCTATGCTTTCTACTTTGTATCTCGAAACATTCATGAGTTGTATCTGAATGTACAATCACAATTGGCTGAAGGAAACTTAGACTTGCTTCCAGAGCTGCACGCATCATCATCAGGGATTAAGTCCATCACGACTACAGTGGCCTTTCAAGGTATAGAGGCATGCCGTGTTGCGTGTGGAGGGCATGGTTACTCGTTATCAAGTGGATTCCCATACCTCTATGGAGAATCTTCTGCCGCTGTCACTTACGAAGGAGACAATACAGTTCTGCTACTGCAGACAGCTCGCTTTCTGATCAAGATGAGGAAGAGAGTGTTAGCAGAGCCAAGCTATTCCCCTCCCACCAACCTGAGTTATCTAGCCAAAAGCTCTTTCCGTCCTGAGCAGCTTAACTTCACGTCTGCACATCATCAGCTGAGACTGTACAGTGGAATGGTGAGGGGGAGTGTTGATAAAGCGATGGCAAGGGTGCGAGAAGGGGAAAGCAAAGGATTGGATTACTTCGATGCTACTAATGCGGCAGCCATTGAGTTGATACAATGCGCGGAAGCTCACACCTATTTTGTGATGGTCAAGTCGTTTATTGAGTCTTTAGACAAACTGGATGTGAGGGATGTAAGCTTTGAGAATCAAGGAATGTTGAGGTGTCTATCGAACATTTTCTCCTTACACTACATGCTAGAAAGGTCTGGTGCTTTCATGGAGAGCGGAGTATTGTTTCGATCTGATTTAGAAGATTTGAGAAATGTGTTCGTATCTCTGTTGCAAGCAGTGAGACCAGAAGCTGTGTCTCTTGTTGACGCGTTCGATTTCCCGGACTACATACTCCGCTCAGTGCTGGGGAGAAAGGACGGAGATGTGTACAATGCTATGTGGGAATGGGCACAGCTGAATCCGCGGAACAAGCACAGAGGGGGAGTCCATCCCGTATATAAGAAGTACACCAAACAGCTGATTAAGTCTAAGCTTTGAGTTCCTGAAGATATCTTGTCTCAATGTGGTGATGAGATAATAGTTAGAAGCCCCGTGTGATTACGTGTAAACACAAATGTACTATATTTTTTTAGTAGCGAAACTTTTGGTCTACTACGAATTATTTTAGATTAAATATTTTCGTCTATTCGTATTGATATTTGTATTTATTCTCTAATTCTTGTAAATGTAACGTCTATGATTTTTCTAGTTATAAGCCAATCTGTTTTATTCTTTCCGAAAATTTCGAAAAATAGCTAACGTCTCATTTAATTAATCGGACAGTTGAAACGATAGAGTCTAAGACTGATTCAGATTTATGCCTTACCCCTTCATTCAAATTTTTTCCCATCTCAAACTATTTAGATTTTATTGCCTTATTTATATTATTTTAAAAACCTAACTGTCCTTACAAGTACTATTGACATCTCGGCAATGATCTAGATAGGACTGGATAAAACTTCGGTGAAGTTTGACTAAAAACAAGTTCATCTTTAACATGAGCTGATAATTTATTGTAAATATTTTGTAAAATAAATTAGCAAATAAAAATGGAACAAATCAGCGTAATGTCGTAAGCACTATGACCATCGGGACGCCTCCTAACCAAGGGAGCCTGGCCGTCCTCTAGCCTTAGGCCTACGGGGCAATCGTAGAAGGTGGTTTCGTCCCATCTCAGGGACTCATCAGGAGGGTAACCCTCGACCACTCTACCAGTGCCCGTCCTTCTCCGTTACCTGTGTATGGTTTTAAAGTCATGACCTCCTCTTTGGAGCGCGGGTAGGTATTTAATGAAGAGGTGTTGGAGGGTTTCAGATGGCTTAGTTCCGATTTGGGAGGCACGAGAGGCGGAACCGAGGTAAGCCTTTTCGACTAGTTTGTTTGAAGGGAGGTATGAGTGTGGGTGGAGGGGGACAGGTTGTCTGTAGGGTTGGGTAGTAGGAGAAAACGAGTGGGTCTGGAGGGAATAGATTGCGTCTTGGGTTTCATTGGGAGTGGTTAAGGAGCTAGTGGGAGGTTGTCAATGGGGTAGGTGGCTGTTACATCATCGAAATATAGGGTAAGGATTTTGCCTGGGGGTGGGAGGTAGTCCTTAAGTAGGAAAGCAGTGGCCATTCGGGCGAGCTCAGGGGCAAGGGTGAAGCCCATTGGGATGCCCAGGTCGCCTAGATGGTAGATACTCTGGCCCTCGGTGATAAAATTGTAGATAAGGAGTCTAGTAAGGAGGCGGAGTTCGGGTTTGAATGATGGGTAATAAAAGGAAAATGCGGCTGTGATGAGGTTGTGTGGGGTAGAGCGGTAGAACTGATCGATATCACCTGTGTATAGGGAGGATGGGGCCCGTTTTATTAACCAATATTATACCAGGATTCGGTCCCTGGTGCCGGTCTGTAGGGAGAGTCGTGTTGAGCAATCGATGTCGTACTCTCGCTGCGCTCAAGAGAGTGAGGGGCATCGGAGAAAGAGGCCAGCGGTTGTGCCTCAAGTGGTAGCACCGGCTAGTGGAGGTGGAGGATCAAAGAGAGAAGAGACGTAACAGTTCCCTGAATCCTCAGGAGTACCTAGCCGTGGGCAGGTTAGGTAGGTTGGCGGTACGGATCACACAGGATGGGGAGGTTTGCCCTGGAGTCGGACCGGCAGTACGGACAGGTAACGGAGAAGGAAGGACACTGGTAGAGTGGTCGAGGGTTACCCTCCTGATGAGTCCCTGAGATGCGACGAAACCACCTTCTATGATTGCCCCGTAGGCCTAAGGCTATGGAACGGCCAGGCTCCCTTGATTGGGAGGCGTCCCGATGGTCCTAGTGCTTACGACAGAATCCTCACACCTTGTCACATTTTATCTACACAGCGTCTTCATCCATCAAACGCTAAGCCCACCTCACCAGGAGTAAGCAGTATCATTATCTGACATGTCTTAGATATTCTCATCTCATCTTAAGAGACATGCTTACTCATACCAGAGAGAAACCATATTAATGCTTATTTGTTCTAAACTATTTGTTAGAGTCATCAAATCTCAAAATCCACCGTCTATACACACTGAAGAGAGACCCTACAACTGTCATACGTACTGCCGCAACTACACATACATAGATACATCGGAGATAGGTCTTTTCAATGCAGTGTATGTTTAGAATCGTATTCTAACTCCTCAGATCTTGAATCTACACCCGTTCCCATACCGGAGAAAAGCCGTATCAATGTTCTACCTGCAATAAGTCATTCTCTCTCAACTCAACTCTTTCCAGACACGTGATTGAGCAATACTTGATAAAAGTCAGAAGCTTTCTACAATTTAGCCTTTAATAATCGTTATTTATTATCGAAACTATGACTTATAAACAATTACGCGTTTTTTCAAGGGATCTTGGAGTAATTTGGCTTTAAAAAGAGGTCATAACGACCTTTACCATCCTTATAAGCACTTCAGCGGTAGTGAACTAATATCCTGTATTTCATTTTCTTTTAACTGTGAAATATTTATATTAGCTAAATGATGAATCGACAATACAACCATCATCATCATCCCGTCCCTCCACACCTCATCACTCCCAAACACCCACCACACGATACCACTTGGCGACATCACCATTCCTATCAGCCACGTCACCAGCAATACATGCACATGCCACAGCCCATCCTCCAGCCTGTGCCCCTTCAAAGCACTCCGCGTGATACGAGCGATGTTTCTCTGACACATTTATTCCAAAAAGACCCCAAAGCTTATTTGATGAACTTGAAGCCTCCAAATATGTGTCGCGCTGTGCTCACTGCTATAGACCTGTCTCTCTTCAGCAACGAACCGAGAGGTGCTTCTTAAAACATCTTCTTTTTATCAATTATATAATTTGAGTTTGAAGTGGACAAATACAAACACTGAATTCAACCAACCATGAAACGAATCCAATTTAATACAATATTGGTGAAAACTGATGCTCTTGTCCTTGGTTTAGACCATGCATTTTGCACAAAGAAGCAAAATTTTAAAAAAATTAAAGAATAATTTGCTTCCAAAATACTTTGAAAACCTATTTATAGATCGGATAGAACAGCTGTTGACGCTGGCAGATGAATTCCTGCTCGGCATCAGAGGTGACAAACTGTCCTCGTGTGTGGAGCTCATGAACCTCGACGAGATTGGCACATTCCTCACCTCCCACACCTCCCTGGACCACAAACTCACTCTGTTCGACGCCCTATTCTCCTGCACGCGGAGAGACCCGATCGCACACAACCGTGAGCTTGTGCTCTGTCGTCTCGTGAGTCTAGCCGTGTGTGCCCCTTACCCCGCCCTGCTAGACCTAGCCGCCTACCTTATGCAGGACCATACAGATACCGCAAAGGCCATCGCCAGGCACGTAAACTCTAGACTTTAGCATGACCGATTTCATTAAGTTAGAATGCCGAAGAAACCCTCCACTTGTACTTATGTTGAATCCCGGAATTTTCGTCCAGGAAATCTCATCCCCTGGAATTTTTTCATACCCCGGAAATTTCGTCACCGGTATTTTCGTTCCCAGAAATTTCGGCTGTAGTGCAGAATTTCCCATGATTACATTATCATGCGCCAAAAATGCCATGAAATCACGTGACTACTTTGATTATCCTCAAAAGCCTCCTTGAAACATGGTTTCGAGTTCCTTTCCTCCTTTTCGAATGCAATTCGATCTTCGGCCCCTCCTCCTATTTCCACACCTAAAATCACCCACTTCTTCCATTATTGCGCATTGTCTACACAACTTAGGTTTCCGGAGACGAAAATTCCGTGGACCAAATTTCGAAACGAATTTCCAGGGACGAACCTTCCGTTTACTCTTTTAAAATTAGCTAATAACGATGTAATAATGTTTCTACTAATGACAGATCTCTCTACCATGACTACTTCCAGCTGCTGCCCTCTGCCTCTAAGCCTCTGGAGGCCATCTACCGCCACTCCGCCACTTTCTCCGCCCAACTACTGATCGCCTACACCAAACTCTACCCCATCTTCCAGGCTAACATCCACATGAGCATGCCCGCACCATCTGGCAGCCACTCCCCCATCAACCCGCCCCCTCTGCCACTCATGCGCATGATAGCCACCTGGCTGCAACAGCGGCAGGAATTGTGTCACACGCGTGGGCCACATTTCCCTGACGCGTTGCCACTGTTGCATCAGAGGAGCTCTGTGATGCACATCCACAACACTCCACTTCCAGGTGACACCTCTGAAATACTCTACTTCTATATACTTTAAATTAATCGAAGCTATAACTATAGAGTTGGATCCGGATTCTCCACAGGCAACCAAATGGACATTTCGTAACTGAATATGACCTTCTCCCAATCTGTGGCCTTGTTATCTTTTATATACACGTTTATACATGTATAAACATGTACAAAAAAAGTTTATACATGTATATACAGTTGAAACCGGGTTTTTTTGACACTGGGTTTTTTTGACAATCGGTATTTTTTGACAATTGTTGGTGTAAAAATCTGAGTTTTATGTACAGTTGACACCGTGTTTTATACATATATATAGATTCAATATTGGTCTGTATTTAGGGTTAATCGCTTGGACAACATTGTCTCCGCTCCTGAAGGGACTGAATAACAGTGACACGGCTACTGCTGCTAGCGAGGAAGAGCTGAGTTTGTATTCTCAGATTCACGTCAACATGCTGTCAGCTGTGCACCAGTTCAGATCTAGTCCATCACCTGACACCAATAAACGTAAGCTACCGTATTACCTCGATGATCGTCCCCCCCCAAAGAGGTGCTAAAGTATTTTGTTGCTCCTTTGAATAAATATTATTGTTGAATTCTTCCCTTCTATTTTTTGTTGAATCATTCGTGCGTTTTTTTCCTTCTAAAATTCTCCTAAATCTGAAATATTTTAATTTTTCTTCAGGTGACAAATGGGGTTAAAAATTAATAATCGTTCCAGCTACTTTTCAAGTAAATACGGTATTCATGCTACAGTGGAGTCTCCGAATAACGGACACAATGGGACATAGCTTAGGTCTGTTGTAGAGACAGGACCGGCTGGGTGTCTGGGCACCCACTACCTCCTCATTTATCTAATTGTACAGTTTATAGCCCTCCCTCTTTCTGACAAATCCTTCTTAGGACACCCACTGCTCATAAAACTTGGCGCCGGCCATGAGAGGGGTTGTCCGCTTTTTGAGTGTCCGTTTTGGGAGACTGCACTGTAACCCCTCACCATTACTTTCCTGAGAGTTACCGAAAAACTTGTCACAAAATATTTTTGCGAATCGTCGAAATCGTGAGCGGCGAGGTCTGCCTGTATACTCTTGTTCTAAACCACAAAACCACAATCTTCCTAACCAATATTTCTTCACAGCTGGCCAGTGCATCTCCTCAGAAGACCTCTCCACCATCGTCGCTAACCTGATAGGACTAGCGGGGTTCGTGGGCATAGCACAGCCGGGATCGGAACACTACAGTCTGCTACACGACAGTATTGACAGGATAGCACAGTCCATTCAAGTTTCTCTTTTCGCTGATCTGCTCAACCTTTCAAAAGATGACCTGGCCTCCATCGCTGCTACTCTACCACGGAATTCTCTGCTAGATATTGTCATAGAACATCATGCACATACGTAATCGGACATATTTGCTTATGATTTGGTTGTTATGTTTTCTTTCACTCAAATTCACTGTCCGTGAAGCTTTCAATTTAAAATGTTTCTCAGAAAATTGTATTAGCCATTTTCTAAAAAAAAATGCTGTATGCATTGTATGCGGAAATATACATATATAAAACTTGTATCATTTGACAAATAATCTCAGGGGAGGACTCCATCCCGTCCGTCTCTTTCAAGTCGCCAAAACTTTATATTTCACGATATAAAATTTATATATCGAATTTTACTTTATTACTAAGAGAACTAATTCGTTTATTATAATAAATGAATTTCATTCATTCCTTCATGTCTTTCAGATTACTGAAGAATCACCTTAGATTTGCTGTATTGTGATGGTCATTCCATTGGATCAACTTCCTCAATCAGTTCAATATTAGTATCAGTTTTGTTTGGTTACAGTTTATTATCAGCTATTCTTCTACAAACAATTCAATGTACAGTATTAATAGCATAAAATAGTTACAGAACAGATCTATACTTACAATCTTATAAAACAAAAAGAAAGGAAAGGATTCAAACAAGAATCCAGATGTATCTCCTACTGGAGAAGAAACATTAGAATTGAAAACATCAGCACAATAGAGAATAGGGTAGGTGTCAGGGTCCCCACTCCGTTTCCACTGCTGCCATCCACGTTGATTCCACACTCTAGTGCAGTTCGATCCATTTCTGAGGTGTCCGTATCAGTGCCATTTGAGAAGTTTTCTGTCTGCCTCTTTTCGCGTGAAGTTACACCGCTAGGGTCATACACATACCACACACTCATTGCTAGGCCGATCTGATAGCTTCCGATCCTGTTGACACAGTTGCTTGAGACCTCATGGGCAAATTCAAATAGGCCTGTATTTGTGCTCGATCCTTCTTGTATGCAGTATCCGTCAATCATTCCAAAATAGATTCTTTCCCGACTTATCACTGATCTTACACATTTGACAATCGCACTGTTTCTGGCTGCCTCGACTTGGATGTCTAGGGTGAAGGTCGAACCATTGGAATAGTAAAAAAGATTGTCGCTGGCATATTGAAAACATCCCAGTGGCCTTAGGCTTTCACTTATTATAGTTGCATCATTAATGCAAGCATTTGAATTGCATTCCAATGTCTGAGTATCTGGTCCGACACATTGGTTTTGTACTGTGCAGGTACGTGTTCTGGTTTGAGTGCCACCACCACAGGTTTGCGAACAAGCACTATAGGCCGTCCATGCGTTCCACTGTGCTACAACACAGGCTTGGGAATTGCAGCTATAGTCAATATCAAAAGCCGACCCAGCACAGTTGTTTCCATTTTGACATGCCCTTTGCCTATATCTGTAGCCGGTTCCACCGCAAGAAACAGTGCACTGCGTCCATGAACCCCATTCTCCCCATGAAGCCTCTACACCACAATCCGCACTCCCGCATGATTCGGTCTCCATGCTATTCCCCGGACAATCACTACCTATACAGGATCGAGTTCTTACCCGAGAATAATCGCTGCAACTCTCGGGACAAGTAGACCAAGCTCCCCATTCTCCCCACTGTGAGGTCTGCCCGCTACAATACAGCAGCCTAACATGTTCAATATCGGTGTCGGATAGTCGTTCTCGTTGGCCAATTTGGGTCTGGAACTGGCTATCGAGTGTGGTTATTGTGTCCTGACCATTTGCACTAAATGCCCTTCTGCCATAGTGCATAATAGAGCGAAAGTCATAAGGGAGATTTTGCGTGCTTGCAATCTCCGCAGATACTATTTCAAAATTGTTGATCAGTCCTTGGATAACGTTGTTTTCATTAATTCTAATATATTGGTCTCGATCTGGACGGCTCTGTTCATGCCATCTCCCTAGCGCATGGAAGATCTCGTGTTCCACTATTCCATCGAATTCGCAACCATTTCCGATCGATAGCTCTTGTCTACCTCTGTTAATATTTCCGATATAGCTGTAGCAGCCTCCCCCCGGGAAGAAATAGATCCAGTTGGCCTGATCGCTTCTTTCTACGAAAGTAATGCACGTCCTAGAAGTATAGAATGCCATCGCATTGTTGATTGCATTTAAAGCTCTCTGGTTTAAGTTTGACGATAATTCGTAAGGTAAGACGCCTCCTTCCCACAAATTCCGCGGGTTTCTAGCAACTGCGTTCTGAGGTGCAAAGGGATCAGTTGACATTACGTATTGCTCTGAGTCTTCTATGGGGATAAGGATATCTCCTTCCACGTAGTTGTAACCCTCGTTGATCCTGGTAATGTCGACCAGATCTTCACAATTAACTTCCTGGCCTACTGCAAAGCCTAAGAATGCAATGCAAATGCAAAATGTTATTAAGATCCCCTTCATTCTAAATGGTGAGTTCCTTAACTTTCTTACTTTCTTCAAGTCACAAGCTCTATTTATACTCTGAGAAGCTGGTGATATCAAATGATACAAAATGGTGAAATCATTAAATTCAATGATTAGAAGCCTTTTATGGTAGGTCAATACGCTGATTCACGTGTGTCAGTCGGTGGCAAATTAACACTACTGTCTGTATTTTCGATTCAACTCGATCTATTACTGGAGAAGTGTATTAATTTCTAATTTACGCAAAAAATAAAAAGTTCGAGTTTCGGTTGCCCTTACACTGATAGTACTAGTATTATTAAAAAGGAATGGCGGACACTTCGTCGCCAGACATTTCGTCCCGGACATTTCGTCGCTCGGACATTTCGTCTCTGGACATTTCGTCCTCTGAACATTAGTTACCGGACAACGTGTAGCGGAACTTTCGTCACTGGAATTTTCGTTCCTTGGAATACCCCTTTCGCACCTACTTATTTCTCAATCAAAAGCCCTCATTTCACCCTTTTTTACAAACATACTCCACTCCAAAAGCCTCAACTTCCGTTCCTTACTCGTTAGTACCCGTTTATTTTAATCTCTGATTAATGAGGCGAAATTCCCGTGAAACAGAAACGAAAATTACGCTACACATTGTCCGGTAAGTAATGTTTTAAATATTATAAGGTTGAGTGGATACACAATCCATTGGAGTTTGTTCTGGTGAATATTACAAGATTTTGAAGCTGATTTATTGTTGACAGAGACAGACCGATAGTACAGCTTCAGAAAAAACACACAAAAATGTGGCTATACTCATTTATTATATAATAAATGAACCCTCAAAACCATAGATTGACCATTGAAAGCTTGTCTCTAATTTTTTTTAAAAAATGTGTTCACTTGATATGAACCTTTGTGAACGATAACAAACAAAAAAATTCTCATAGAACTTGCGATGTTCTAATCTACTTTTTCGAAAATGATAGATAAACCAATTAAAGTTTGTCTACACATTAAGTTCTAAGTATTTTGCACTTTTTCAACTGACATTTTAAAGAATTCCAACATAGATAATTTGACAGAAATCAGACTGTTATGCTTTGCGCTTACTTGACAGAGATAGTGCGTTGTCAATGCCTCTACTAATGGGATCTCCAAACATTATTTAACTATACTATCTTTTTTTAAATCCTCCTCATGCCTCTCCCTGACCCAATAGTCTCAGTATCCTGGACATCCACTACCAATGAAATGTAGCGCCGGCCATTCGATGGTTCTGTTAATGTTTTGTCAAATAATATACGTAACTGAAACGAAGCATAATTATGTTATAATACCTGCGCTGGCTAATTGACACAATACTTTGCATTCATTAGTCAGCTCCAATCACCATGATGCATGCAGTCAGTACACTAACGCAGGACCAAATAGACTCATGATCGAACTGATTATTTGATTCTCAGCAATATTATGCTGCAAAACCTTTTTGTACATGTCAGGGCTGGTTTGCAGTTAATTTCATGATATAGAATTGATATCCACATTTTATTCCACCACCTAATAGAATAAACATTGAATCACAGTTTCATCAGGCCAATAATAGCTCTATCATTCCTTGAGACATAATAATTCATGACATACGTATGTAGTCAATTTTCTCAGAAATAATTGATCAATATATGATATAGACCTTCGACTGAATTTGTGTCTAATTTCAAAATTCCATAGAAGTACTTTACTTGGACCTATTCAGTTCAAAGAAACAATATACTCGAGTGTGGATTATAATTCAAATTTGGGTCTTACAATTAGAAGGCAAATTTTCCATGAAGAAATGTTATCTGATTTAGAAATCTATGATGCAGGGAAGTTATTATTTTAAATAAATGTGAAAACTGTCAATTCGTTTATTTAGATTACTGGTTACCTGGATTTAGAGTTAATGTCCTTCACTGTCTTTTGAATTAATGGAATCACAATATGGATGATAACTATGCTTATTACAAGTATATATACGTATAAAGGAATCATAGAGTTTATTGTTACAAATTCTTGCAATTGCATTATATACAAGTAATTTCTTAATTCAGTTCTCACTGCAGTTATAGAATTTCTTCTACTTGAGAATTCCTAAAACAGAATAGTGTCATGAGTCAATGAATGAAGCAATGAACTTTAATGTTACTTGTTAGATCACATTTTAATTGATTGAACTGTACCAAGTTTCTTAGAATATTTAACTGTTTAGATCTCGCGTAGAAGATTGGTTTGGATTTTGTACAATACATTTTCGATCATAGTTTTTTGACATACCTCACAGTTAGTACAGTACTTATTCAGTTTAAATATTAACAATTAAATTTTCCTGATTAGACAGTTTAGTGCATCCTTATTTGGTTCTAATGCCTGTTTTTGCCTTAAATGTACAAAATAATACTTTTATAGTGACAATATTCACCTTAGTGATTTAAGAAATACTTGGAATGCAATATCAGGCTGCTAAGCACAAATAGATCTTGTATCTAAACGTATTGCATTGCTTCCCCAAATCTTGAAGTCATTAGATGCCTAGGTTCAAAGTTTGAATCATGTGATAGACAAAATATAGTGCAAACTTCATTGATACTACGTATATCTTGTTCCAGCATTGTTACAACCCATTTTCAATCCTATTGTTAATTGAATGAATATTTTCCTATTACCAGATAGAGATTATTATAAACACAAGCTTAACTAGTATTAATTACAATTTACAGTCACATTGATTATCAGATGTTTCGTTCTCTTACTTGCTCAGCCCTCAAAATGGGTTAGACAATGTCGATATTTGCACACCCAACTTGTTTGAACTAAAATCGTGGCACTAAGTCATGGTATTTCCCCAAATTTCCTAAGCTGTATCTAGAAGGATGGTTTAAAATGATCCAGTGATCTGTAATCCATTCAATGGGATATCATTAAGCATATAAAAGTGACGTCTAGGGTTTTATATGAATATACGTATTTCATAATAAAAAATTTATATCGACTAATGAATATGCGTACATATGGGTACACTACAATCAACATAGCAGGGCTCTATTCAAACGAAGAAGGTTTATGGCGAGTGGAAGTAGTTAGAGTTTATGCAGACATTGCAGTCGAGATGATAAACAACAATACAAATATTCTACAAGGATATAAGTTGAATATTACTTGAAGCTATCACAGTGTAGTAGAGAGACTGCATTGAACAATATTATTGAATTCACACAGGAGAAGGAGAGGATTTATCATCTCGTGTTTGACCCTCGTGTTCTACAGAATCAGTAGGCGAATTGATTCCTGCGTACAGCCTCAACATGCTTACTGGAACCGCAACTTCTCCCGGCTTAACCAATCCTGTCAACTACCCGAATACTTTTCTTGGACCTTGCTCAATCTTGTCGTGATATACTTAAAGTTAATTGAAAAGTACCGGGTGGTTCGAAAAAATGCATTCCAAATGTAATTGACTTCTGTGACCACAATTCTTAACTAAACTAAACGAAACACGAAATAAATGGCGAATGCAGTAAAATTTACAATCCACCAACAATTCAAGATTCTAAAGTCAATAATTGGGTAATTAGAGCAAATGTTCGAAGTGTCCTCCTTTTAAGTCTGTACATTTCTTGAGTCCTACCACCGAGTATTCATTACTTTTTGCATACCGATCGTAGAATAGCCCTAATTGTTTTCCTGATGTTTAGGCTTAGTAGAATAAACTCGGTCCTTAAGATTTCCCCATAAGTAGAAATCTAGGGGATTTAAGTCGGGACTATAGGGGGCCCACTCAAAATCCGTCTTGGTTACTCTTGCCCCAAAGTGTTCTGTGAGCCAATTTCTTTATTGGAGGTGTGTGAGCTCGCTCCATCTTGTTGAAACCAAAAGTGAGTCAGAAATGATGGATAGAGCACTCTCAGTTCCTCAAAGAAGAGATCAAGAACCTGGACATACCTTTCTTTTGTAACGGTAACGGTCTGCCATTTTCCTCAATGAAAAAGGGCCCGATGATCCGTTTACCCGAAATGGCAGTCCATACAGTACATTTTTCTGATTGTAGTGGTTTCTCAGCAACTTCCATCGGTCTTTGGTTTCCCCAGAACACGTTTGTCTCCGAGTTGACTTTTCTATTTAAGTGAAAGTGAGCTTCATCAGACATCCACAACAGTGAAGGAAAGCGACCCTGACTCAATTTTCTCAAAAAGTTTCAACGCCATTTGGAGGGCATGCCTAATTTCCGGGACGGGACAGATCCCGTCCCGGAGATTAGGCATCTTGACTCGTCCCGTCCCGGAAATTAGGCATGCCCCCATTTGGAGCCTTTTCTATTTATCCACAGTTGTTAACATTTGTTTGGTCTGTATTCGATATGGAAATCTCTTGAGATCATCAATCAGAACTCTCCTGACCGTGCTAGCAGAGATTTCTCCACCCAAAAACGAAGATTGTTTCTTCCGCTTGATTGATCGTTTGGGGTGAAAATCAACCGAATTTCGGACCGTCTCAATAACCTCAGCTGTTCGCTTCTTTGGTCGGCCAGAATGCGTTGGCCAGTCATCAGACTTGCAATTGAGGTTTTGAACTGTCCCAATTTTCAAATTGTTTTTACAGCTTCGTATGAAGAGGTTCTAAAGTAATGTTCCACTCAAAAAAGTTCGGTGCTGCAGCACCCAATTCGGCACTTTCTGATTGTCGAAACTCATAACAACTTTGAAATCTAATAAAAATCGAATTGATTAAGAAAAAAAAATAATATGACCCCCAAATTTGGGTTGCATTTTCTTTTAATCACCCTGTACCAGGAGGAGAATTGACCTCATCAGTGATGAATTGAAAAACAGAAATATTAAGTTTGATACAGCTAAGATTTTCAATGCGTCAAATTTCGATAAAGTCGATCGAAAACTTGATAGATTATTTATCGGACAAAAATATAAAGTGATCATCTGTAGTTTCAAAGAAGACAATGCATGTTTAGTGCTTTGCCAAGCATTTAAGAAGAAATACGACTATCCACAGGTAACCTGTATATTGGTAAACGGCACTTCGTCGCACAGACATTTCGTCGCACGGACATTTCATCGCCAGACATTTCGTGGTCGGACATTTCGCCCTCTGAACATTAGTTACCGGACAATGTGTAGCGAATTTTCGTCTCTGTTACACAGGAATTTCGCTTCATTAGAGACTAAAATAAACGGGTACTAATGTGTAAGGAACGGAAGTTGAGGCTTTTGGAGTGGAGTATGTTTGAAAAAAGGGTGAAAATGAGGGCTTTTGATTGTGAAATAAGTAGATGCGAAAGGGGTATTTCAGGGGACGAAAATTCCACGTGACGAAAGTTCAGCTACCCGTTGTCCGGTAACTAATGTTCGCATGGACGAAATGTCCGTGCGACGAAGTGGCCGTCATTCCTGAATATTATCTTCATATGGTATACTAGAGAAGTGTCCGTGCATCCAACTGTTCCAGACTGGCTAATGCTTTAGTACAGGCTTGTCCACCTTTTTTGTTCGCGGGTCAAATAAGGAATTCTTTAGTTATTTGAGAGCCGCACGACCTTGGATATATCACGGTAACATGATGACTGCTATTTGTTTGGGGATGTCATTAACTTGTATTATTTTAGATTATACTCTGAAAATAAATATAATCTGATATCTGACATTGAGCCGAGATTGAACGCCTACAGTCCTTACTTAAAGGAGTCTAGGAAATAGAGATATTATATTGCATGTTTCATAGATTACTGATTGAATACACAGAGAATGCATGCATATGCGTCATATATTATGAGATTAATATTATTAACTATAAACATTTGGTATTTCATTTTTAGAATTTCTTGGATTTCTTAGCTTAATATTTTGCAATTCTCCAATGAATCAAGATCAAAGCTTAACTATTCTATTATTGTCACAATCTCCGATTATTAAGAAAATATCTTCGACTCCTCTCCCAGATTAATATTGATGTAATCATAAGTTTGAAATTTGTAAGACTCGATCGCATGCTCAAGTTACGATTGTGATTGCATGTCATAAGAATTATTTATTACAATAGACACATGCAATATCAATACGTAGTATAATCTATTCAGTAAAATGCTCCATCACATTTAGAACGTTATATAAATATAAACTATTTAGGCCACTTTGATTATACCAATGGCTCTTCCAACTTATTTTGCAATATTTACATGTTATATCGGTGTTTTGCATACGGTGTTTATCCTCGGATTCACATCACCAACTCAGAAACAACTCATCCAAGATGGAATTCTTAGCACAAACACTCTATCTTTATTCGCTTCCATTCCACATATCTCGGCGATTTTGAGTATATTTCTAATCCCGATTTTAGTTCAATTCAAATTCAATCTTAATATAATCAGTGTTGTAGGCCAGTTGTCGGGTGGTGCCGGGTGGTTGCTGGTGGTAGTGTCTGATAGGAATTACCTCATCATCTCAGGCATGGCGTTACTTGGGTTCTATTTTAGTATCAATGCCATTTTTATAAATACTTATCTCGGAGAAGTGACTTTGGGACATCAGAGGAAGATTGCTGGCGGCGGCGTTGGCTTAACTATCAGAATAGGACTCTTCATTGTTTATGGACTTGGAATTTGGCTCTCATTTCGATGGCTTGCCGTGGTCGGGTTTCTCGTAATGTTGACATTCAACTTACTACTGTTCTGTAGCCCGATTTCGCCTGTATGGTTAGTCACGAATGGGTTAGACCAACGAGCCAAAAGCACAATGAAATATCTCTATGGAGCAGAATTCGATGCTGACAGTGAAATACAAAATATTAAGAACAACAATTTAAGCAACAAACTTGGTTGGAAGGAGAGTTTTAAGGCACTTAAGAGTTGGGAAGTGTTAAAGCGTATTCTACTGATGTGTATGATAGGTTCTCTCAAAGAGCTTGGTGGTCATGAAGCAATGGTTTCATTTACTTCTCACATTCTTGAAAACCAGACAGGAATGGACCCCAAAGTGGCTGCACTCTTCTACCCAACTTTCTTAGTCGCTGGGGCGATCGTTTCGATTAGTATCATGAAATATTGTAAACTCAAATGGCTCCTAATATCAGCCTCCACCCTAATGACACTGTCCCATCTTTCAATGTCTGTGTATTACATGGTTTCAGAGAAATATTTGAATTGTGGCGTGGATTATTCCGATTTGTGTCGCATTATTTCATTCTGGCCCATAAGTAATGTTGCAGTTTATGCTTTCGGATTCACGCTTGGCTGGGGACTTGTTTACTTTGCTTTGTTTGGGATTGTATTTGTTTCGCACAGGGAAATCTCGACTACGATTGTTTGCTTCGTGGAAACCATTTCTATGTTTACTATTATAAACTTGTTCTATTATTTACTTCAGACTATTGGAGGTTCTGGGGCTTTTCTCTTTTTGGCTTTTGTTAATTTAATTTCAATATTTTTTGTTTATTTCTTTATGAAGATATAATCGTATATCATCATTTCATTACATTAAATGGCTGATAGAGTACAATTTAATTCAGTGGTGGTTCCATGAATGGGGTTTATAGTAAACATTGCAGATTTGACGTCTGACTAGAGCAATTTTAGACAACAAGTGGACATGTTACTTTTCCAAAAAGGACTGACCTTTGATGGATATCTTACTAAAAATTCCTGGCATAAAGCTCGACACAATAAATTGGCTAACTTTGGCTTAAATTTGAAACTGGACTTTACCTAAAATATACAGTTACGACAAGAACCTTTTAGAACTAGTCTTGCTCGCAAATCTTTTTAAAATTTGTTTCAATATATTTGCAACCTACGTACTCCATATCACATAAATAAATATTTAAACACATTTGTAGGAATTTGAAAGTTTTATATTACCAAATACAAATACCATATAGTATTACATATTTCAATCAGCATGGGAAAATATATACTTGAAAGTAGATATTGTGTAATACTACAACATATAGGTATGATATTGAGATAAAGAAGATCACTATGTATTACAGGGTAGCAAGATATTTGATATATCGGGGGAAGAGGAAAATATTACAAAGTCATAGTACGAAATGTTTGCATTCTAAAAGGTAGAATCCATATTCTCCTAAATCATTCAGTATAAATTAGTAGTGGTGCCCTGTCTACCATTTTCTAAATTAAAATGTTCATCTTCTTCGTTATCATTATAGTCTTCATTATTCTGTTGGTAAGTACAGTGTTCGTATTTTGGTTTGTCTACCTCTTTGAACGTATATTTCATTACTGGAAATACTACAATAGTGCATTACGGGCCTCAAAAGATTATACGGAGCAGGTCGTTTATGAAAGAAAGACTGAACTAGTGAAGGTTATCTTCCTTTTTGCAATAAATTTAATAGAATATACTTGTTTGATGGCTTATGTTGCTCTACGTATATTTGTAAATACCCAAGGGCCTGATTCAGATCTCTCTGCTCACTTTCTCACATCTCATCAATACGAATTACTTTCTTTTACTCAAATCTCATTTTCAGTAATGTACGATCTGGTAATCATAAATTTGGCACTTATTTCAACATTGTGCAGGTATTTAGCAGCTAAATATGCAGAAAAATCTTGGATCAACAATAAACATGTTAAAAAATACCTGTCGTTACTTGCTATTCTAATCATTATCATTACTATTCTGTACTCATTCTGCTATCTTGTATTCCTTGCAAAGTGCCTCCAGTTCTTACTTGAAGTATCAATATTAGCCATCACAATCAAGCAATTCAAAAGGTTAATAATGGTTATTGATTGGAAAATCGTGGGTTTAGGAATAGACAACGACGCCAATAACATTTTTGTCTTGAAATCTTTAATTCAGAATAGGAGACGGTCAGTGATATGTATGACGATCATATTCATTGGTGCCTTTTTGTTAATTTTTTCAGAATTTTTAACGATCCTTTTGATTGGAACAGAATTAATATTGCAAGGACTTCAAGCCAAAGTACCTAATAGTAAGCATCTTTTTTGCACAATTGACTAGAATTACATGCCTTTACCGATATTTCTATCGATTACAACTATACATCACGTAACGGTTGAAGTAGGATCGTTTCTATTTATAAGTCCCTACCTACTAATGGGTATATGCACAATGTCAGTTTTGTTATGGAGGCGTGTCAGAGGTAAATCTGAAATTGTAACAAGATTCTCCAATCCTCAACTGAAGGAATCTCTTTTGTATATTAATAACTGAACGTGGAAAGTATATTGTTATGAAATACCATTCCTGAATCGTGTTAGAATAGTTTAGATTAAGAATGTAATATTTCACAGTGAACAAACGAGAGATTTGGGGGAGAGCTATCCTTCTGTTCTATAGTTATGTCTTCGAGTTATCTTAGAATGTCTTCGAGTTATCTTAGAGTGTCTTCTTACATTATTTAATTAATACAAGTGTATGTTATATTTTTCTTGAAATATGCTTTGAAATACGTATTTAATTCAAATTTCCGTTGTCATCATTTTTGTTTAAAACAAGAATCCCCTCACTGACTAAATAGTAGGGTGCATTGCATTGCAAAGTTGATAACATGAACTTTAAAGTACGGATTGATTTAAAAATTTGATTGAGCTTTTAATTAAGTGGAAAGACTTTCAAAATTTCAATAAAAGCCTCGTTTTAGACGAACAACTTTTTAATTTCGTTTTTATGCACAAAAATATTGTTGTGCCTAAAATAATAGTATAACGTGTGCCCACCGCAAAATAATTAAGCAATATTCTCATCTACGTAGCGTTCAGAACCTAGTTGCACCCATGAATAATAAATACTGAAAAAGTGATTCGAACAAGTGACAGCATTGATTTTTAGACAAAAGACGAATTTTGACATATGCAGACACCACTGTTCAACCTATGTATAGGTTAGTAGCCTAAAGTTGTCCTACAACCTCAATTCTCGGAATATGTCCTGCATATATTCTGATGTAGGAATATGTCTTACATATTTCCTGATGTATGAATATATCCTACATACTTTCAGATGTATGAATATGTCCTACATATTTTCTCATGTAAGAATATACACACGTACAATGGCGGATTAGCACTTGGCCCAGGGCCCAAGAGCATTATTAAGAGCATTCTTCAAGCAGCATTGGGTGTAGATGCTCAGGTTGAATGCTTATTAAAATATATCTGATACAAATGGGAATGCATTGAAATCATATGAATACACAGTTTTCAATATCACTAGAGAAATGTTATTGGAAATATTAACGAAAGCTTGCGCATCAACTATGCTTCTGAAATTTGATCTTAACGTTGAAAAACATATGATAAATTGTCTAATAACTCGTAAACCATTGAATTTAGACAAATAGATTATATTATCACTTAATAGGAAATAGTCTATTGGCTATCAAATGGATTACATTTGAATGTTTAGCTCTTACGGTTTTCAAGATATGATCCCAACTGACCAAAACGCGTTTCCATAGCAACACTGGAATGTAGCAACATTCCATGAAAAAATTCCAAATTTTTCGTATTAATAACTCATTCATATCTCAGTTCTATGTTAAAAAAATTATAATAAAAACAATTAGATGTGCCCCTAAACGACCTCTGAAAATCACCAAATTTGTCACAAAAATAACCTATTGCGCAACCATATGATGGGAAACCGTAATTTGTCCTAACTGACATTGGAATTTGTCCTAAACTCTAAGTACTGGAATTTGTCCTCAAATGGAATCCGGAATTTGTGCAAGTACTGGATAATCTTAAACATTAATAGAGCGGTTTTGATATGACACTTCCATGTTTGTTGAATGCTTTACACCAATTATATTAGTGATTCCATTAATTAATTCCAAAAAGCTTTCAAAGACGTTGTGTCTTGTATTGATTCCGTCAAATCTAAACAATACATACAATATATATACGTAGATAAACTAGTGATATTTCGTAGTTATCAATATTATTTATATTTCTTTCAATCATATAATGGAATATTCAGTAGTCGAAGGTAAAAAGCTAAATTCAATCAACTATGAATGCGAAGGTTTTCGCTATGTAAAATCTAGAGAATGTGAAAATTGTATTTATCTAAGATGTGAATTATTTAGAAAGCATTCCTGCCCATCCATTTCCAAAATCGATAAAATTACGAATCTATTCGAGTTAATTTCCAATAATCAAGATTTATATTTTTATTATTTTCTATCATAATCCTACTATCTTTTAGTCTCATTTCTGATATTATAATTGTCACATTAAACACCAATATTTCCAAGCATTAGGTAGTACAATTTAATAACAACTTAGTGTTTACGACAAATTCCAATATTTAAAGTTTAGGACAAATTCCAGTATTTAAAGTTTAGGACAAATTCCAGTATTTAAAGTTTAGGACAAATTCCAGTATTTAAAGTTTAGGACAAATTCCAATAGCCAGTTAGGACAAATTCCAATATTCGATTTTATTTAGGACAAATTCCAGTATACAGAATTTTAGGACAAATTCCAGTACTTTTTTAGGACAAATTCCGGCGATCCCATATGATGACTAATCTAAATTTTAACAACGGATGGGTACTTTGACACCATATTTATATATGCTGGTAATACATTCCTAAGCTCTATTGTGCTTAGTTAATGATTTGAGGCAGCTCATGTATTAGCTCTACCATCTTCTACCGCATCCCTAGTCCCAAATCCGCAAGTTACTGTGAGGCCTTATATACAGTAGGCTATGTTATTATTAATTAATTATGAATTTTTGATATTTCGGGAGAGAGCATCTCTAAATATGTCTGTCCTACTTTGATAATCGATATCACTCGAAAAATCACCAAATTTATCAATTTTGAAATTTTTTGATGCGTAATGATGACGTCATAACAAACTGATGAGCCATCATTTTTTGATGATATTTGCATCATATGTGAGGTATGTTAGTATACATATTCTATTAAAATTTCAGCCTTCTATCTCCTATAATGGCTGAGTTATGCCCGAATAACTGTGTTGCTTAACTATTAAAAATGTGACAATGACGTCATAATTTCATGATGAGTCGACATTTTGCTCTGAGCTCAGAACTTACTGGAGCCATAGCCAAAAGACTCCCACATGCCAAAAATTAGCTTTCTATGACCGGCAGCTTCTTCAATCAATTCGTTACATAGATATATACTATATACACATTAATTGAGTTTTAATAGTAAGGATATTGAGAAAAATAATTTTGTACATTTTGTGGATTGAAAATTGCCGGTCGAACCAGCATTTGTTGTTCTCTTGGGATGTATTCATATCCAACTGAATTTTAAGGTGCTTCCAAGGTGCGGCACTAAATTATTGGGTTTAAACCTTGGCCGCATGTATCATATCCTCGCACGTAGCCATGTACGCACCTACACTACTAAGTTCTATTATATTTACAGTATTTTCCTGAATAATCACACGGAATTGTTTAAAACCCGGCGATTATTTAAAGAAAGTATTCATTCAAGTTTGTATATATTTGACTAAGGATTCTCCCCAAACCCTGTTCTACAGTCACTAGTGTGTGGAATTTAAGATGGAACTGTACGAAACCAATTCCAATTACGAATCAGCTGAAGAGGGATCTGAGTACTTTAGTGTGACAGATGGTAGAGAGGAGACACAGTTCCAGCAGTTAGACTGGGATGATGGTGATTCTGATGGTTATGATGAGCAAACTGATGATACTTCTGCGGAATCTTCGCGAATACACATGCGCATTCATTCTAGAAAAAAGTCTCATAACTTTCCGACATGTTCTAAATCATTTTCTCAAGATTCAACTCTTAATCGACACATTCATACCCATCCTGGTGAGAAACCCTATGAATGCTTGACTTGTTCTAAATCTTTTATTACTTCCTTCCTTCTTAAGAGGCACATTCGTACTCATACTGGAGAGAAACCCTATGAATGCTTGACTTGTTCTAAATCTTTTATTACTTTCTTCAATCTTAAGAGACACATTCGTACACACACTGGAGAGAAGCCGCATGAATGCGTTACTTGTTCTAAAACCTTTTCTCAATTGACAACTCTGAAAAGTCACATCAGCACTCATACTGGAAAGAAACCTTATGAATGCCAAACTTGCCACAAATCATTTCTTCAAAACTCATCTCGTAATCGACACATTCGGATTCATACAGGAGAGAAACCCTATGAATGTGTTACTTGTTCTAAATACTTTTCTCAATTGTCACATTTGAAAAGCCACAATAGCATTCATACAGGAGAGAAACCCTATGGATGTATTACTTGTTCTAAATCCTTTTCTCAATTGTCACATTTGAAAAGACACAATAGCATTCATACTGGAGAGAACTGAATCCTTTTTTCAAATCTTAGGAAGTGAATACCTTTCTTTTATACATTCCTATTACAGCCTTCCTTTTACTAAGCAATTAGTTACTTTTAGATACTTAGATAAGTATGAGTATTATGCATGATGAATTTTGATAGGTTTTGATGAAAGTTGATTAGAGATGTCCATACGATTTTAGGTTGTGTCAACAGAATAAATTTGATATACATGCAAGGCCGTAGGCACCAGGTGCGGAGTGGTTCGATTGAAACCAGTCCAACCATACAAAATAGTTAGGGCATTAGGATCTTTCGATCCATGATCGAAAGATCCGGATCGCGATCCCTTTTTTGAGGATCGAGATCGGATCGACGATCCTTTTTAAAGTAGGATCGGGATCGGGTGTTGAAATTTATGTTGATTAAATATATTTTTTTATTGTGTTTATGGTTTGAATACTAACTTAAGCACTAAGTACGCCCCAGGCTGCCGCAGACGGACGGACATTGCACGCCGTCCATGCCATAAGGCATCTCCTTCCAGGAGCTGTACTAAAAATGATAGTCCTCTGACTATTATTGAAAGGATCTTTTGGGCATCGTGATCGATCAAAGATCCTTTTATAAAATTAGGATCGTGATCGGACCAAGATCCTTTTATAAGTTAGTATCGGGATCTGGATCTAGATCCTTGTTTTGAGGATCTAATGCCCTAAAAATAGTCCTTTTGGGAGTTAAATTGGCCCAAAGTGGTTGAAACCGGACCAACCCGACCGGTGGCTACGGCCATGGCCTACAATCATAGGCGCAACTACGGTTTGAAACCTGAGCGGGCACGGCTGAAAAATTTCTTACCACTATACTTTAATAAACGATGACGTCATTGTTAATACCTGTATTTATTCTGTATCAAAATTTAATTTAATTTATATTTCATTGTTTGTTTTGCGGGTGCCTAGTTGCGCCTATGCCTACAATATAATACGGCTAGAAAAGCATAAGTATTTGCTTAAAGCAATTCTAGTCCATTGTTTCTATTTTTGATATATTATAAAAATGAAGTGTTCGGATTAGATAGTGTTGTACGGTACACCCTGTACAACACTATTTCAATGAATCTTATATCAAAGTACTGATAAACAGATTAAGCAGGAGGGAAAGAGGGATAATGAAAAAAGAAATACCTACGTCTATAAGGATGCTAGCTACCAGAGATGCAGTGGCGTAGCCAGACGTTGATCTCAACCTAGGCACACCTGGGACACTCAAATATTTCAGCGGGGCCCGCTAAGCAGAAATACTGGAGCGGTGGGGTCCTACTGTGGCCTCGGCCCGCCAACCGGGGCCTGGCCCTGGCTACCCCCCCCTGGCTATGCCACTGTTGAGATTTATAGATAGCTCATTGTGGAATGCAGTTCTTTCCTGATGGGATCTAGCCTCAGTCTCTCTACTCTTCAGGGGCTTGTAGAATCTAAAAGGTAGAAGATGGAATCAGAAGGGAATAAAGGTAGAAACACCAATGCGAGTAAATATACAACCTTTTTAGGAAATATATCTTCACATAAGAACGAAAAAGTTACACACACTCACACCTTAGAGCTAGTAATATGATTTTATTACCGTGTACTTGTAAGGGCAATGGAAATACGTCAGCCAGAGAACTTTCAATAACAAACGTAGAATGTGAATTTTGAATGGACGATGTTCTGAAATGGTCGATAGGGGGACTAGCGAAACAAAAAGGACAAAAGAGGTACTTATCTCACACAAGAAATGTTTAACAAAGACAACAATTCAACTACTACAATGTACGATCAGTAGAGGGAGTTAGAATAATTGAATACAGTAGTCAGTGCTCCAAGAAGCCACTATGATTCTATTTTCAGAATTGACAGCTATTCCTGAAGGTACAATGAATTCTCCTCTCCCTGCTCCTACGCTACCAAACCTGTGTATCAGTCCTCCTTCACCTGTGAATATTAGCACATAATTTCCTGACATATCAGTCATTAGAATATTCTGCTCAGTATCCAGACACAGATATTTTGCTAGATTTATTTATTTGGTGTGAAGTATGAATTCTAAGGTCACATGGAGCCTTCTTTTGAAGTGATTAGGTATGTTCCTGTGGAATAACTTTTTATGATTGCCAATTTATGGTACTTTTAAGTGGCAGAAATCTGGACACAATCAACTAAAAAAGGCAAAATGATTATCAGAAGTTCAATTGAGCACAGGCTGACACTTGTGAGGAAGCAGAGTTCGTATAGGAAAGGAATATGATGACCGTGACACGAGTTTCTAAGAGCCTGGTTCCTCTTCCAGATATCGTGACGCTTTGTACCACTGAAGAACCACCCTTGAGGAAAGTCAACCCAATCTCGAAACTGCTGTTGGAACAAATGAATCTGTTAGCGACAAGTCACAAAAGGCGGTTGGTCATTAACAGATTTATTTGTTCCCATGGACCTTGCTAGCAGGGCGTTGGCCATTCAAGCACCCTGGAAGAATGGTCATTAGAGGACACATCCGTCTGTTGGTTTCTACACAATCCTGTGAATTCTACCAGTCCGATTTCTATCAAATTAAGTATGTAGAATCAAATGGAGATGAAGTAGATGTACTTCAATTACTACTCTTTTATGAAATTTTATTTCCAGTGTTTATAAATTACTAAATTAATATTTTTACAACCTTTATTACAATATTAAAATCAAATGTATTGATGAGATCTCAATGACCATAGTATTATAATTTTATGTGTGGAATCTGAATATACAGTCGACTCCGCTTAACCGAAAATATTTTTGTATTAGCCTCTATGTGTGAGAGCTATTCCGGTCCTGCCAAAAGTGGCCCGATTAAGCGGCTGACCCATTTAAACAGTGACCCTATTAAGCGGAGTCGACTGTATTTTAATATATGTCAGATTATAATGTAGACTGTCCCATGACTACTCAGGTTTCCAATACTTTCTTACCAAAAACTATATAGCTCTACAATAATCTAGAAATGGAAACTATGCAGATGGATAAAACTCACTCACAGATATTTGATGACTCTGAAATTGAGAGGAACTACTCGTTTGACCACATGGTAGCTGTGGGAGCGAGTGGAGAGGAGCATGGGGAGCTATGGGATCCGAGTGGCATCGCCATTGACTCAGAAACGAACCAAATCTATATCACAGAAGGAGAATTCTCTCTCGCACGAGTGTCTATTTTCTCAGAGAGCGGAGACTTCCTAAACTGTTTCAAACACGAGCATATCATCTGTCCGTGGGGTGTGGCAGTACACGGAAGCGAGATGTACTTGACGGATATTTTAAGGCACACCGTGTCGCATTACAAACTGGGAGGAGAGATTCGATTCATTGCTAAGCTAGGGTGTAGAGGTGAGGGCATAGGACAGTTTGATTTTCCTAACCAACTCACTGTCTCTACTAATGCGATCGTGTTTGTGTCTGATCGTGACAATCATCGAATTCAAATCCTGGATTCTTCACTACGCTACCTCAAACAGATATCACACCAATCAATGGAGCATCCCTGTGATGTTAAAGTTACGACAGATTCAGTTTATGTCCTCACTTTGACAGGCCCCTTCTGTATACACGTGTTCTCTCACATCGGAGACAAGATACGGTCCATAATCACAAAAGGTGATGGAATGCTGGTCACTGAGTCTTTCTTCTTCTACATAGACTCCTGTGCGAAGTTTGTTATCAGTGATAACGGATCCAGTCAGATCAAGGTGTTCTCCGAAGATGGGGTACTCCTCCACACGCTAGGGGAACATGGCCATGAATTGGGAAAGTTTGAACGACCATACGGAATTGCTCTCAGTGCTAATCAGAAATGTGTTGTCGCGTCTCTCAATGAGAATTATGGACTACAGATATTTTCTACTTTATAATTATTGCTTCTTTTTACGGATGGTGAGGGGACATTGTTCTCTCTGGCTGTATTACCGATTATTTTTATTTGTTATGTTATATTTGTTTACAATGATTGACCCGACTACTAAATCTATCAATTTACAATATTTGGGGTTACGTCATCTCCACTAACCCCCCCCCCCCAAGGGGTGGGTCTGCTGGGTTGGATACAGCTCTGGATTTCACGGAGATTAAGAGAGTCAAAAATATTTTCATAATTGGTCCAGATCAAACCAGTTTTATTGCCATAACAAGGCCGTAGGTACCAGGTGTGAAGTGATCCGGTTGGGACTAAAAGTGGTTAAAACCAGTCCAACCTCCCAAAATGGTCCTTTTGGGAGTTAATAAAATTGGTTAAAAGTTGAAACCGGACCAACCATACCGGTAGCTACGCCCTGCATAAGAAGTGTGTAATTTTGACTTTTCAATTATTCAACATATTTTCATTTACTTTTTTTATTTTTAGCTCCTCTTATGTTTTTCTTGAATGGACAACTTTGCTCAGGATTTCTTTCTCACATCGATTGAGAGCAGTTTAGGTTTCAAACTGAAAGCACATTCTGCTTCTTACATTCTAGGCAGTCCTGAGCTACAATCATTTCTGAGTGACGATAAAGTAATTATTTTACTCGTAAAGCATGATTCGAATGACGACTCTTTTCAGCTTTATATCGAATTCGAAAGCTCTAAAAAATTTAGTTCTTTTGTTCTCTTTCTTAAACGTGAACCGCGAAAATTGACTGAAGCGAACTTACATCAACAAGTTATTGTTTTCCATATACACGATTCTCCTAATGATACCCTGTACCACATCTTGAATAAGCTGTATATGCCTCTCTTTTTGGAAAAAATCGAATTGAATCCTAATTCTGATCCTAAAATGACAAACCTCATTCTTGAACTCAGCGCAGAATTGGCATCATCTTTAAATAAACAGAAAATACTACCAAGTTTGTTGTCAGATGTTGATGCAATTATTGAATCAGAAGAAAGCAATGAATACTTGTTGAGTGTACTAACACCTGCTGATGAGTTCAATTACTGGACTCACTTCTCTCAACAAGCGCCTTCATCGGAATTGAGAGAGCGCGCAGCTGCTTTCAAGGAAACTTTTTCTTCCATTTCTAAAGAATTTGATTCCTTTAATTCTCAAACGTTCTCTCAGATTCTAGATGGCTTAGATACTGTATACAGTTCTTTGGATGAACTATGGAAAAACCATAATGAAACACCTCTCTACTCTGAAAAGAGAATGTGTCGAGTGATTGAAGTGTGCTCTAATTCTCTATTAAATATATTAAAGCAGAAACTGTCGGAAACTATCAGTCCTAATGTATGGAATACTGAGTTTTCAAATCTGAGAGATAATTTATATCTTTGCATTAAGATTTGTAACAAATGGTTAGAAAACACTGAGCTCTTTACTGGTCACATATGGCGAACTGATCGCTTACATCCTTGGCAAGGTCCAGTCTTCAACTGCCACGAAATGGACCAGTTCCTATATAGGCTGGATGAACTCTTTGAATTCCGGACACTACAGAGACAAGCGCAGAATATTCTGAGCTTTGAGGAAGCGCATTCGTGCGAACTCGAAACTATTTTTGATTGTTTCAAAGGTTTGAAACCGTTTCAGCCGAACAAATGCTTCAGGCAATTTTGGGCTGCAGGTGTTAGTAAGTTTTATAATCATATGAAATCAGCTGATAAGTTAGTCGCTCTGAAGATTCGTGATAAATTCAGAACAACAAATGTCATCCCGACCCAAGTTTTAAGAGAATTTAAACGTTTCAAATCTTTCTTGAATCAAAAGGATATCAAAGTTGAACTTTTGAGTGAGCGAGAAATCTTGTTAGTATATCTAACCAACTACCTCTCATCTCTGAACAAAATGTTTGAGCAAAGATCTTCACTTTCATATGACTCCATATCCAATGGCAGTAATGATGGGAAAAACCTTCCCTCTATTGTTAATACTATGATAGCTTATTCACAGATTAGTTCGAAAGTTGATTTCATTTCGAAGGCGGAAAGCTATTTGAACGACCTTTCAAGTTTCCAATCATTCCATGATAGCTGCAAGGCGTTGAAGGAAGAGATCAAGAGGGCGAGAGACGAAATATTTAATCTTTGGTGCAGGGAAATAATTTCGAAAATTGAAATGCCTGATTCGCCTTTCGAGTTAAATCTGAATACTTCCGTACTTCAGTTAACTGCTAAAGATGGCCGTTTAGTTGTGCTTTATCCGGACAATTTAGTGCAATTGTTAAGAGAGGTGCGAGTTCTTTCCTCCCTCGGTTTCACGATTCCTCAAAACATATTTCGCACTGTCTCTTTTGCTGAACGCTGCCTCCGCTATGGACTTCTCCTTAAACAGATTTCTCACTTCTACAATTCGATCGATCAACAGATCATTCCAAGCCAGCAGCCCTTAATGATATCTCACGCACTGTCTCTAGAATCTCTGATTTCCAAACCCAATATCCAAGGTGTTAGTATTGGTTCTAATGGTCAGATTAATGTGACATGGAACTCTCTCAGTTCACTTGAATCTTACATCGATAAATTGCAAAATGCTTCAGAAGAATTTTGTAGTGAGAATCGCAAGCTCAGGAAAATCCATTCCCTACTCGTGGTATTCGTTGAAGAATTGTTTTCTATTGATCTTCTCACCCAGCAATTCAAGTGGAAGAGAAACATGTCAAATATCCGCGATCTAATTCACAAACTTGAAGTTGAGAAGTCGTACGATCCATCGCATTTGTGTGCTTGGAGAATCCATTGGGATCACCAGCTGTATAAAGCTGTGGGGAACTGCTACTCTTCCAGCTTGCAGCACTTAAACGACTCTTTGCCTGAAATGAAGATGGATGTGGTTGTTCGCTATGGTATTCTGCAGTTTAAACCCACGTTTGAAGAAGTCCGTGCCAAATACTATCGCGAAATGAAAAAGTTCCTTTTATTTCCGCGCAATTTTAAGGGAATTGATACAACGGACTCTCCAGTTATCTCAATTTTCCGTCAGCTAATAACTGTAAACTATCGCTACTTTTCTAAGGTTTTTATCGATGCTGAGTTCTTACTCTCACGCTTACGCCGAGTTCTCGACCATTTTGAAAACTTTATTATAATCGACTCAACAAGCCTTGATGATCTGATCCGAGATTTCTGTCACGAGTATTCTGACTATGAAAGAAATTTTAGATTATTGAAGATTAAAGGTCGCGAGGCTGAAAAATTACCGAACTTAATCAAAATTGATCGAATCTCTGTCTCTACTTTGCCAGTCAAATCGTTTATTGATAATCAGATTCAACGGATGTACGACTCACTGATTGACTCACTACACCGTAGCGTGAAAAGTAAAGTTCTCATTATTGAGAATTTTATTTCCGAGACCAACACGAATTTTAGCAATACTCCTTGCACGATGGGTGATCTATCCGATGCGCACTCTGCACAAAATACTTTTGCTGAGAAACGCAAGGAAATTCAACCTTTACTCGCTGATATTGAATCTCGAGTTAAGCTAGCCAAAATGGTTTCAGAATCTTCGAATATTTCAGCTTCGATTGACTGGTCTCAAAGACAGATGGTGGAACTCCGCTCCAAATGGGATCAGCTGGGAGCTGTCCTCGAATCACACGAGCTACTGATCAGAGACCAATATCAGATTCTAAGAGGAGAGACGCTCTCTAAAGTTGAGCAGCTCAAGGTGAGCATTGAGAATTTTTCTGGTCAGTGGGAAAGTGCGAAACCTACTTTTGCAGAATTTGATTTAAAAGGTCTAGATGAGAATCAAAAACTTAAAATATTAAATTTATTGGACGAAAAAAGGAATGAATTTGCTGAATTGTCTGAAAATTTTCAAACAATTCAAAACGATTGTAACTTCTTTTCAATTCCAATCCCAGAATTTCCACAGATTGATACATTTACCAAAGATTTAGAAATCGCTGAACGGAATATAAATTTATTTCTACAATTCGATTCAGAATACCAGAAACTGTTCAGGAGAGAATGGAGTAGCTTCAGGCTTAAATACAACGAATTCGAAGTATTCATTAATACCTGGAATGAACAGATACTCGGAATGGATGATGGTTACCAAGCTTTGCTGCTTAACAAATTGCTGTACGAATTAGATAATTTCAGAAAGGTCGTCCCTCTCTTAAAACTCTTACGCGGCGAGAATTACTCGCCTGATCATTGGTACGAATTATTCATTTTGCTTGAGTTCTCGAAATCCGTGACTTTAGAGAATCTAATTTTCGGAGACTTCTTGAATATAATCCCAACCATCGTCAAACAAGCCGATTTCATTCGAGAATTGAACCAACGCGCGCAAGGCGAAATTTCTATAAGAGAAGCTCTCAGCGAACTTGAAATTTGGGGATATTCCACAACTTTCTGCTTCTCTACATACAACACTTGTGATAAAGTGGAGATTAAGATCATTAAAGACTGGAAATCATTGGTGACTGAGATAACAGAGAATATTTGTTTAATACAGTCCTTGAAAGATTCTCCATATTTTCAGAAATTTAGGGATAAGGCTTCCATTTGGGAGGAAAGACTGCTAACTCTTGATATTTGCATCCAAAAGTTGATTCAAATCCAGAGTAAATGGGGCTATTTAGAACCAATATACGGAAATGGATCTTTTGATCGGGAACATGATCGCTTTAAGAAAGTTGATAATGATTTTCGAGAAATAATAACTGCTCTTTTCCACGAAAAGATTATCATCACAGTCGTAAATAATGTAGGTTTTCTCAAAAGGTTGGAAAGTTGTTTAGACCAGATATTTATATGCCAAAAAGCGCTTAATGATTTTCTTGAAGAGAAGCGGATGTTCTTTCCAAGATTTTTCTTCATTGGTGACGAAGATCTTCTCGAAATTCTCGGCCATGCTAAAGAGCCAGCCATCATCCTATCGCATTTGCAGAAGCTTTATGCTGGTATTAACACAGTAACTTTTTCAGAAAGCAATGAATTCATTCAGACAATCAATAGTTTAGACGGAGAGGTTGTACCTCTGGTTAATCCAGTACACGTAACGGTTGTAGTTGAAGATTGGTTGACTGAGCTAACAAACGAAATGGTTGCTACTCTGAAATCAGATTTATCCAATTGCATTACCACTTGCCAACAGCTGGGATACTTAAATCCTCATGAAAATAACTTTTCATCTCAAATTCTTTGTTTATCCCAAATTATTATGTTTACTTCCAGGTGTCAGCAGGCAATTTCTTTAGGAAAACTTCCGGAATTATTAACTGAATTGGAATCTCAACTGCTGCATCTTTCTGAAAGTAAGATAGATGTGGGAGACAATACGAAGCTAAATATTTTAGAACTGAAACGTAAGTCTCTCATCTTAGACACAATCCACTTCATTTCAATTGTTAAATATTTATTAAACGATAGAATGTGTAAAACTGTTGGCAATTGGAAATGGCAGAAACAACTTCGATATTACTATAACTCTAAACTTAATGATTACATGGTAACAATGGTGGATGCCTCATTCACTTATACTTTTGAATATCAAGGAAACGCCCCTAAAGTTGTCCAAACCCCGCTAACTGATAAGTGCTTTCTTACGCTCACTCAAGGCATGCTGATTGGGATGGGTGGGAACCCTTATGGACCAGCTGGGACTGGCAAAACAGAGTCAGTAAAGGCGTTAGGTGGGCTATTTGGCCGACAGGTGTTGGTTTTTAACTGCGATGAGGCAATCGATGTGAAATCGATGAGTAGGATATTTATGGGTATTGTCATGTGTGGTGCTTGGGGTTGTTTTGATGAATTCAATCGCCTTGAAGAGATTGTGCTCTCGGCTATTTCCATGCAGATCCAGGTTATCCAGGAAGCAATTAAGGAAAAGCGCGAGGTAGTTAAGATATTGGAACAATCTGTATCTATTTCGCACCATTCAGGTATATTCATTACGCTTAACCCAGCTGGAAAAGGTTATGGAGGGCGACAAAAGTTACCAGACAACCTAAAACAGCTGTTTCTCCCCGTCGCCATGTCGCAACCTGACAACCTCCTGATTGCTGAGGTGCTCTTTTATTCAGAAGGATTCCAATATTCTGAAATTTTATCTAATAAATTAGTCGAATTATTTGCACTGTCACGTGAACTTCTATCTCATCAGAAGCATTACGATTGGGGTTTGAGAGCTCTCAAGACGGTGTTGCAAGGCTCAGGATCTCTCTTGCAAAAGTACAGAAGTCAAGCTAAGGGGACTTCTGAAACGGATTTATTTCAAGTTGAAATGAATATTTTGATTCGAGCGGTCCGTCTCAACACTCTCTCAAAGTTAACCTTTGTTGACACGCGTAGGTTTAACGGTTTATTGAATGACATTTTTCCAGGAATTCCTTTCGAGGATGAGACATTTCCTGAGATAGAAGTCCATTTTAATAAATACATATCTGAGAAAAATTTCGTTCTAGTACAGAATCAACTTTTAAAATGCACAGAACTCTACGAGCAAATGAACCACCGAATGGGCGTACTGATTGTTGGTCCCAGTGGTTCTGGGAAGAGTTTTTTGTGGAGAGCTCTGAACGGAACATTGGCACAAATGGGACAGTCGATCCGATTATATTGTCTAAATCCTAAAGCCATACATCGCAATATTCTGTTAGGGTCAATGGATCAGGATACGAGAGAGTGGTCTGATGGAATTTTGACGGTTTGTTCGCGTAAAGTTTGCCAGGAACCTAGTGACGTCATCTCATGGATTGTTCTCGATGGTGACATAGACCCCGAGTGGATAGAATCACTGAATTCGGTTTTGGATGATAATAGACTCCTGACTATTCCTTCTGGTGAGAGAATTCAGTTTGGTCCAAATGTTCATTTTCTATTTGAGACCCACGATATAAGTTTTGCATCTCCCGCCACTATTTCTCGAATGGGCATCATTTTCTTAAATAACGAAGAAATTGACATCAAAGCTGTCGTGGTGTCTTACATTAAAACTAATCTTAGCGAGCTTCCCAAAAGTCAATTATCTTTCATCATCGAGATGGTTAAAACTTATTTCTATCGTTGTTTCGAAATTGTTTTAGCTTACAATGAACTTGCATTAGATTGTAGCAAGATGGGGATTGTGCTTAACGGACTCTCGCAAATCGAATCTGTCCACTGTCCAGAGGAATTTGCTCTTGCAATGATTCGTGGATTTGGATCGATTCTCACTCTCAAATTAAGGCGGCAGTTTGCTACAGAAGTTTTAGAAATGATGGGCATCCGTTTCCCTAACCAGAATGATCCTTGCAATATGTTTTATGATGGAGAAGCCAACTCCCTGAGATCTTATGATGTGATGAATAATCTCCACGAACGCATGGATATCAAGCACTGTTTTTCACAAAGAAGGAATCCACTTATTAATACTATAGACGTGCAAAAAACCATCGATACAATCCGAAATTTATTATTTTCGAAAAAGAATCCCCATTTTATTCTCGCTGGCCCTGATGGCTGTGGAAAAGAAACGATTTTATCTGATTTAATTAATAAAATTCCGACCACAAGATTAGTATACATCTATTGTAATTCAGAAACAAAGCCCCGTGACGTCATTACTAAATTGTTTGAGTTGTGTTTGTCATTCAACACGAATGAAGGCAAAATGTTGAGGCCGAAAGGCTGTGACAAACTTGTGATATTAATAAAAGGTCTAAACCTCCCTAAACCCGATAAATGGGGAACAGTTCAGCTGGTTGCTTTTCTGCAGCAGGTTGCAACCTATGATGGATTTTATCACAGCACTCTCGAATGGATCTCTTTGAACAGCGTTCAAATAATTGCGACGTTAAATCCTACACTAACCATGGGGAGATATAACGTCAGCACACGCTTGACATCCATTCTAAGAATCTGCTACCTCCATTCACCAGAACAAGATGATTTGAAGATAGTCATCGAAACATTTCTACGCTGTATTTTTCGGAGCGTCCCTTCTGAATTTCCTTCTTTTGATTTCCTGTCCAATTGGGGCACAACTGCGCATATACATTCCTTAGCTGACTCCATGGTTACCGTATACAATGAAGTATCGCGAAATTTCACGTTCGGTCAATTGCCATATATTCGTTTTACACCCAAACTTCTTAGTGAATGGGCGCAACAGTTCAGTCTTTACATCAGTTCTTCAGAAGGGATCGCTAGTGAAGAGGAATTGCTGCGAGTATTCAGATATGAAGCAGAGCGTATTTTTAGAGATAAATTTAAAAATTTAGACGCTAAGAGTAAATTTGATCATCTATTAATTAAAATTTTAGCTAAATTTTGGAATTCGCCGGATTCTCATGCAGAATTGCAATATAGCTCTATTTTACTGAAAAACAAAAAAATCGTAAGCAACGCCAAATTTCTGTTTCCAATAAATAAGAGTGATTTTGATCTTTCAATCAACAAAATTATTCAGAGTTATACAAGTGAAGTGGAGTCGCTCCCTCAAATTTTTCTTAGCAATGAAGTGGTATCTAATTTCGCTAGAGTAGATCGCGTACTAACGAAACCTGGAGGATCTATTATTTTGTTAGGTAGAAGCGGTGCTGGCAGGCACTTGGCACTAAAGCTAGCCGCTTTCCATCACAAAATTGAGGTTTTCACACCCCATATTGGTAGAGGATATGGAATCAAACGCTTTAAACAAGACTTAAAGACTATTCTACAAACGTGTGGAGTAGAAAACCGAGAAATGATATTTTTGTTAGAAAATTATCAATTATTCCATCCCAGCTTTTTGGATATGATAAATAGCTTGCTGAGCTCAGGGGAGGTTCCGGGATTATTCCGCAGGGAAGAAATGGCACAAATCCTCACATCAATAAGCGAAGATGCATCCGAGAATGGATACGGCGATAACTTAGAAAAATATTTTTATTCTCGAACAAAGCTTAACCTCCATATTACACTGATTCTAGACATTTCCTCTCCTCAGATAAATTCCATTTTTGATAACCATCCAGCGCTCAACAGTATTTGTACAACTATTATAATGGATAGTTGGTCTTTAAATACCATTCAAACTATTCCTCGCCTTCTAATTGAATCTTTGATACCTCATTTGTTGAAATTTTTCGACATTGGTGATTTGACAAAACATATTGTCAAAATATTTTCAGATTCCAATGGGTCAATTCCACTGAATTTATTATCTCTTGTAAGGTTATTTGTTAATATATACCGCGACAAATTTGACCAGTCTGATAAACTTAAACAGAAACTCGACCTTGGAATTCAGAAGATTACTGAGGCAACTAACAAGGTCTCAGACCTTAGGAATCACGCGGATGTCCAGCGGTCTCTCCTTTCAGAAAAACAAGCAGAAGCAGATTCCGCTCTGGAAATGATTACCAAAAGCATGCATCAAGCTTCTGAGCAAAAATTTGAAATGGAGAAGCTAGCTCAAAGGAAGAAAGATGAGAAGTTCCAACTTGAAGAACGAAAAACTACAATTGATACTGAATTATCAGTCGTGATGCCATTGCTTGAACAGAGTAGGTCTGCTGTATCAGCTATCAAACCGGAGTCCATTGCTGAGATTAGGGTATTACGCGCTCCCCCTGATGTCATTAGGGACATTTTGGAAGCGGTATTATTATTGATGGGAATTTATGATACTTCCTGGCATAGCATTAAGACATTTCTTGGTAAGCGAGGGGTAAGGGATGAAATATGTCAATTTGATGCTAGAAACATAGCAGCAGAAAACAGAAATAATGTCGAAGAATTTGTAGAGGCGAGGAAAAAGTCTTTTACACCAGAAGTTGCCAAACGAGCCTCAGTAGCAGCTGCCCCACTTGCGAATTGGATAATTTCCATCCTTCGCTACTCACATGTACTCCACTCCATAAAGCCTTTGGAGGCGGAAAAGAATCAACTTAGCAACAACCTTGTAGCTTCCGATTTACGAATGAAACAGATAGCTGCTGCAACCATTGAGATCGACCAAGATATTTCGAAAATGAAGGTGAAGTTTGAAAGTTTTACTTCAGAAGCTGCTAAACTAAAACTTGACATTGTCGCATCAGAAGAAATTATCGGAGCGGCTGAGAATTTGGTTAACAAGTTGATTGATGAGCAAACTCGATGGAGTACACAGCTCGAATCTTTAGAGAAGGACAGAGAGACGATAGCTACGAGGTGTCTACTCTCTTCGGCTTATATTTTGTACCTTGGAGGGAGCGAGGAAAATGAGAGATTTTCTAAACTTTCAAAGTGGAAATCCTTTTTAGATTTACAAGGTGAATTTTCCATAAATAATTTTCTAGTCAATGAAACTCTCCAACTCAATTGGAAGCATGAAGGTCTCCCATGTGATGAGCTCTCTATTAGCAATGTAGTCATCTTAAAAAACACCCTACTCTGCCCACTTATTATAGATCCAAGTAATCGAGTTTTCGAATGGTTAAAAACACATCTTTCCAAAGAGAGATTAGAAATCGTGAACATAAGCGATGATAATTTTGTTACAAAGTTAGAACTCTGCATTAGGTTTGGGAAGAACCTCATTATACAGGATGTAGTGGATATCGAACCGATTCTCTACAACCTGATTAGGCGAGAAACCTGTATTAAGGGTTCCGGATTGTTCATTCATATCGGAGATAAACAAATCGACTTTAATGAAGACTTCAGATTGTTTCTAATTTCACGAAATAAAAACCAGAATTATCCTCCAGAAATTCTGTCACATTTAGCTCTCATTAACTTCTCCTTCACACAGGATGGCCTCTCTTCTCAGCTACTGGCCCTGACCATGCAGGTAGAACGGCCCGAACTAGAAGACAGGAAGAGAGAGCTGCTCTACAGGGAAGAAAGTTTGAGACTCGATCTCTCTTCGCTAGAAGAAAGTCTGCTCCAAACCCTTGCTACCTCAGAAGGGAGTTTATTAGAGAATAAATCGTTGCTTGCTTCTTTGAATGACACGAAAGAAAAAAGTGCTAACATCACAGTTGCGCTGAAAGAAAGTAAGCAATTGCAGATTAGCATAGACAAGGAAAGAAATTTATTTTTACCTTTCGCTCAAACTGCGTCCAGAATGTACTTCATATTGACAACTCTCTACCAAATGAATCACATGTACAGATATAGCCTCGACTCTTTCATTATTCTTTTTAAAAGAGCTCTAGAATCTAGCAATTCACATCAAGACGCCGACTCCAGAAACTACACATACATCTCCAGATTACAGACGATAGTATTCAATTTTGTCATTCATTCTCTTTTTGAAAACCAAATTCTCACCTTTTCCATATATTTCGTACATCGATTATATCCTAATTTATTTGACTCAGGTGAATGGGAATATTTCTGTGGACTAAACTATGTGGAAAGTGATTCTATCCAGAATCAATCATCTCCTGGGGGCATCGATGGTAAAGTCCCTACATGGTGTGATTCGGATCGAGCTAGTGATATCGTTAATTTTATGTCAAGATTTCCGAAATTATACTCGTTAATTGAGTTAGAAAATGAAGAGATCTGGTTGAGATTTATGCGTACCACATGTTGTGAAGATGCAATCCCCCAGCACATACTCAAACGTTTGACTCCATTCCAAATATTGCTCATAATCCAGACGCTCAGGCCTGATAGACTGCATACTGCGATGGAGAAGTTCTGTGCGCAATCTCTAGGATTCAAAGAATTGAATCCATTTCCTTTGCAGTTCAAGGATATTTATAGTGAAACGAACTGTTCTTATCCGGTCTTGTTCATTGTATCGCCTGGAGCAGATCCTTCACATGAATTACAAGACTTAGCGAGGGAAGTAATTGGAAGTGATCATTATTTCGAAATGCCTATGGGTCAAGGTCAGAGTAAATTTGCAATGAAAAGACTGAGGGAATGTGCGAAAAGTGGGGATTGGTTGTGCTTTAAAAATATGCACCTCGTGATAGATCTGCTCCCTGATCTGGAGAAGTTGATTTTCTCACTACAACCACACAATAATTTCCGATTATTCCTTATTTCTGAGCAGCATGATTTATTCTCGATTAACTTACTGAACCTATGTCTCAAGATATCGTATGAAATTCTCCCTGGTGTGAAGAATAATCTTTTTCGAAGTTATGATCAATGGACTCCTGGTTACATTGCTCAACAGAATAACCCGATACGAGCTCAAGTCATCTTCATTCTCACATGGTTTCATGTGCTCATTCAGGAACGTTGCAACTTCGTTCCGTTAGGTTGGTCTAAACGCTACGGATTTTCGTTATCTGAACTGAGAGCCGCCGGGAATTTAATCGACAGACTATCCAATCCCAAGCTAGGCTCCGGGAATGAGATCCTGTGGTTAGATCATCTGCATGGATTACTCGAAAATTGCTTTTATGGAGGAAGAATTGATAATGGAATGGATTTTAGAATTTTGAAATCATTCATTTCTCCTATTTTCTCTCCCAAAGTTATCCTGGACAGAGGTTCTCTCGGTCCATTTAAGACTATACCTCATTCTGTTAACAATAAGGATTTTATTCAATTAATAAACGATATTTCGCATCAAGATAATCCTTCTATCCTTAGTTTACCACGAAATGTCGATGTCCTAACTCAGCGTCTGAAATGTAAACAAGTTCTCTCACAAATAAAACTAATGGTCATATCCGAGTTGCATACTACCGATTTTAATCTTGAGAAAATCAGCGTTGAACTCTCACCAATATTCAATTTGTGGAAGAAAATGAATAAAGGAACTGGCCTTATTACTCGGAAAATGATTGATACAGCAAATCTTAAGGAGCTTGCACCTTTAATGGATTTTATCATTTTTGAATTGAATAATGCTTTTGAACTAATTAAATTTATGCACTCTTCTCTTTTCTCCATTAAGTGTGTTTTAGATGGAAAATCAGATCTGACTAATTATGTCAAGAATCAAATTGTTTCGTTGATCAAGTTTGCAGTACCTTCTGAGTGGACAGAGAAATGGGATGGGCCGGAGAATATCTCTGAATATTTACATTTGGTAGTAAAGAAGACTCTGGCACTGGAAAACTGGTTTAAAATGATGCAGGAAGGAACATTTTTCTCTTCTCTTATCGATCTCTCTCATGTATTTTATCCAGGCAATTTCTTCAGTGCATTTCGTCAACACATTTCACGAGTGAAGAATACTTGTATTACAGAACTGAAGTTTACATGTAGCTGGGAGGACAACACACTTTCTAATGCCCTCATGATAAATGGCTTGAATATCCAAGGGTGTTTATTTGATGGTAAGCAGATCTCACCAACCAAGGCTGATTCCTTGAGTTATTATGCAGTTCCTCAATGCTGCATTTCCTGCATTCAGTCGAATCAGATTGATGTTTACCAAGATGATTTTTCTGTACCTATTCCGCTCTATACTTCACAGAAGAGGGATCATATCATAGCTATGATTAAAATGCCTTGTGGATCCAACAAAAATATTTGGATAGAGTCTGGTGTTGCTCTATTTATATTTCCCTAGTATCGTATAACAACTCTATCTTTAAATCAAACTTGTATTCTCTTATTATCTTTACAAACTTGTTTGTTCGATTAACGTAAAATAGTATTATTTTTCCGCAAGTGATTTGGGCAATATTAATGGAGAAGATTTTGCTTTAGAATTACTAAATAATTAATTTATACATTACATTACATATGTATAGAAAACTAGATCATAATGGCCTTTTGTTTGTGAACGATCTCCAGTACTGAACAACACACCTGTAATTTCATAGAGTTCAGTGCTAATACAATTTGAGTATAGTAATCTGCAGAACTCCATATTACACCCACTATTTTAACTTTTTTTTTTCAAGTTGTAAAATAGAAATCGTTTCAAAATTGCTTTGGGTGGTCAAAATTAACGTTATTCGCTCTGTACTTATTATTAGAAAGCAACGTAATTTGTAATTTAAGAAAAATAAATACATGCAAAAGCAACAAAAGGGACAAGAAAAGGTTTAATTTACAAATGAAGGGTTATAAAATGTATTTCAGCTGTCTGTTTTAGAACCACAGGAGGACCGATATGTAGGAATGGGAGTTTGTTGTGTCTAATGTCAAGTTTTTTCAACTTTGTTAGGGTAGGTATAAGCCGAGCGAGAATTATACAGGAGTAAGAACTCAGCTTGCATTTACTTATTAAGATACAGACAATGGTAGGATGATGCAGAAGCCCATTGAATAGAGCTAGCTGAACAGGTATGTGTAGTTCTATGCCACGCAAATCTAAGTAGATTAAGCATTTGAGAGCTGCCATTACTGTACCAAAGAGAGACGCATTATCATGGTTTAGACTGGTATGACTCAAGTGAATATGCACCAAGTTTGTACAGGCGAGAAGAGGAAGCAAAAGTTCACTCCAGTCTTTTAGTCCGACATACTCTAATTCAGATAGAACAATGCCTTTCAGTGAGTTACTGTTTTTGTGAAATATTTAAAATATTTTGTATATACTTGCTCGCTGTGAGAAACGCAATCTATACCGAAGTATCTAAGATTCGAGAGTGTGCTGATAGGGAGTAGCAATGATGCGCAAGGAACATCATACAACTCTATTTCCCGTAAATTGTAGAGTAAAGGTATGTGATCATGTAAAAGCTTAACACATTCTTTATGAATACCATAGATGTACAAACTAGGTTATTACTTCCTATATGATAATAATACTCATGTGTTTATTTTCAATATTCAGAGTTATTTAGGATTTTATCACGATCTATAGAGAAGTCATGAGATGTGACAAAATCCTAGTTAACTCAGAGAATATTGAAGATAAACACGTGAACACTATTATTATCATATAGGAAGTAATAACTTGCGGATTTAATGGTACAATTTGGTGTCTATGATGTATACTTTTTGAATTATGGCTTATACATTCAATATTTTGCTTCCATAACAACTGAGGAATGCATAGACATTCCAGTTAAAATTTTCAGAATTTTTTGATTAATTAATTATATATATATTATTAATTAATTAACCCTACTTTGCCTAGGAATGTTGAATTGAAAGTGAATTGAAATTTAAAATGAAAGTGGGGTCATTTCTATTTATACTTTTGACCCCACGTCAAATTAGGGTGTTAAGGCCTTCCTATTTTTGTTCTATCAAAAAAGCAAAAATGCAGATATCGATATTTTAAATGAGCTAGAACAGCAGCATTTTTCTCTCTAAAAAGAGCCTATTGCGCAATCTCATGATGGCATATCACCTTTTTGACAGCTGAATTGTATACTTTGATATGATGTTTGTATATGGTAATAATACATTTCCAAGATCTCGTATACAGGTTTTGATTTATCAGTATAATTAAACTTTGAACTGTGTTAAAACTGGCCTTCTATTTTTCAAGCCTTCTCGGTGACATACACGGCCGTGTATTATTTAGGCCATAAATCATGTTACGATGAGGCTGATTTTGAAATTTATGGTGTTTTTAAAGGCAAAATAAGCCAGAATTTTCGGGAACTTTTGCGTTCACTAAAGTTCAAAGTTCCAACAAAAGTCCCCCTTCTTATTCCCGCCACTCGTATCTGACCAATCTAAGAGCCAATATTTCACCTTTAGAGTATTCCTAGTGCCATATTCGATTCAGTGGACATTCCTGAGCAAAGCGAGAGCTAACTCAATATGGTTTATTCCAAATATGGAGATCGGAATGTGGTGCCTTTCCATCCGTTGCTGGGAGAGAAATCCCTAAATATGGCTAATATACCTCTTTAATATTGAAATTGGATGTTGAATATCCACATTAATATTTCACATTAAAAAATGATTCGATTTAAACGATCTGATCTTCGATTATACATATACTATGTCCTGTAATCACACTTAGAACGCGTACTTTTTATATTATGACTGCTTTAGAATATTTATTATTTAACACAGTTCAATTATCCCTGAGGCAAAAAGATTTAAAACCGCCAATCCATACACTTCAACTTTACTTACCTGGAAAGAACGGAATTAAGTAGGTTTACTCTCTTCAGCAATCTCTAATTGATTTGAATAGTCAGCTGATTTATTTGGGGAATGATGATATTTTTTGACATTTATGTTATGAATTTGTCTAAAATTTCATGGTTATCTTTTTCCATAACAAAGCATAGAGCAATTCTTGTCGTTTTTTTCGAATAAATTTCGCTTTCCCAAAATTTGGTATAGTAACATTTTCGATCACCAACGTAGCAAACACAAAAACTGTCATGAAACTTCACTTACATTGAATTATATTAGATTTAAGTATTTTGTAAATGTAAAAAATCTATTTGGTATTGAAATTTTTATAGATTTACTAGTAGTTACTTAGTAGTGTGTGAAATCAAATAATCAAAATGGAACTGGAGCACGAAACCGATTCCAATCACGAATCAACTGAAGATGGATCTGAGTACTTTAGTGTGACAGATAATAGGAAGGAGACACAGTTCCAGCATGCAATTAGATAGTGTATTTGTTGATCATGATAATCAGAGTGAAAATGAAAAAGAAAAAACGATAGTAAGAAAAAACAGATAAGTAGGAATAACCCTGTGTGATAAACTAGTATCTTTATCGAATTTCTTGTGCATGCCGGTGATGAATACTTTTGGTTTATAAGAATCGGAAAGTGAAATCCTGACAATTTAAGTCTGGAATTACTAGTATAATCTCATAATTGACCAAAACGTGAGCCCTACATTTCCTAACATTCTGACCATTTTTTATAAAGACATTTTTAGCAGTGGGCCCTAATTCGAGATTATCGCTGTGCCAAGACATATTTCTTTCTTCACAAAACTCACTGTACAAAACATAGTTCCAGGTGTTAGACTCGAAAAAAATTATATTATTTTTTAACACTTCTCGAAGTGTGAAAAATCCTGATATTTTTGAAGAAATGTTTTTGGTAAACATTGTATACCATAATAATGCAAATTCAACATATTGGATTTTTCTGATGGATCATCGCCACTTAAATACATACATGCGCGTTATATCATATGTGAAGAATATTAATATACATATTCTATTAAAATCTCAGCCTTCTATCACGTAAAATGGCTGAGTTATAGCCGAAAAACTGAAATTTCTAATTATAAAAAAGGTGACAATGACGTCATAATTCCATGATGAGTCGACATTTTCCTCTGAGTCAAAAGACCCCCACATGCCAAAAATCAGCTTTCTATGACCGGCAGTGTGATAGAAGGCTGAAAATTTAATAGAATGTGTATATTAATATATCTCACATATACAAAGTTCCTATAACCGGCAGCAGAATGTTGATTAATCATCAGATTATTGCGCAATAGGATAGATTTAGGACGATTTCAGACCAGTTTTAAGCACACTGTTAATTAACAGGTTGAGAGACCTGAATCCCCTAAAAAATGGCAAGGCAGAAATTAAAACTACATACGTATATTATTTATTCATTTTCTAGATGTAAGGGATCTTTTATTCAAAATTATTATATATTTTACTAAAAGCTATTTACTCAATAGTCTGTGAAATTAGATATTCAAAATGGAACTGGAGCACGAAACCGATTCCAATTACGAATCAGCTGAAGATGACTCTGAGTACTTTAGTGTGACAGACAGTAGAGAGGAGACACAGTTCCAGCAATCCAATTGGGATGATGGTGAATTTGTTGATAATGATGATCAGAATGAAATTGAGATTAGTAGCGATAGACACGATACAATGCTAGCTTCTAGACGTTCCATTCGCATCATGAAATATAAGGAGAAACATAATCCATCTGTAAGTGTGTTGTGTTTTGGAGGTAGGAAAGAGATTATTCAAAAATCAAGAGTTCGCATTGGTCCCAAGATTTCGAATTATATTTCTCGTACCTCGCATAGAGGCGTTAAACCCACTAAGATGCTGCATCAATGTCAGACTTGTTCAAAATCTTTTTCTACTTCTACAATACTTAAGAAGCACATTCGCACTCACACAGGAGAAAAGCCTTATGAATGCGTTACTTGTTCAAAATCCTTTTCTAGATCCTCAGATCTCAAGAAACACATTCGTACTCATACTGGAGAGAAACCATATCAATGTACGACTTGTCTCAAATCATTTTCTCAGAGCTCAATTCTTAAAGGACATATTCGGACACATACTGGAGAAAAGCCTTATGAATGTTCTACCTGTTTCAAATCATTTTCTCATTCGTCACATCTTAATGAACATATTCGAATTCACACAGGTGAAAAGCCATATGAATGCGTTACTTGTTCAAAATCCTTTTCTACTTCTACAATACTTAACAATCACATTCGCATTCATACTGGAGATAAGTCTTTTGAATGCCCTACCTGTTTCAAATTATTTTCTAATTCGTCACATCTTAATGAACATATTCGAATTCACACAGGAGAAAAGCCTTATGAATGCGTTACTTGTTCAAAATCCTTTTGTAGATCCTCAGATCTCAAGAAACACATTCGTACTCATACTGGAGAGAAACCTTATCAATGTACGACTTGTCTCAAATCATTTTCTCAGAGCTCAATTCTTAAAGGGCATATTCGGACACATACTGGAGAAAAGCCTTTTGAATGCCCTACCTGTTTCAAATCATTTTCTCATTCGCCACATCTTACTGAACATATTCGAATTCACACAGGAGAAAAGCCTTATGAATGCGTTACTTGTTCAAAATCCTTTTCTACTTATACAATACTTAAGAAGCACATTCGCACTCATACAGGAGAAAAATCGTATCAATGTCCAACTTGTTCTAAATTGTTCTCAAATTCTTCTCTACTTTCTGTACACATTCGTTTCCATACAGGAGAAAAGCCGCATAAATGCTCTATCTGTTTCAAATCCTTTACTATTTCGTCACATCTTAAAGAACACGTTCGAACGCACACTGGGGAGAAACCTTATCAATGTCAAACTTGTCTCAAATCATTTTCTCAGAGCTCAAATTTGAAAATGCATATTCGGACACATACCAGAGACAAGCCTTATGAATGCTCTACCTAATACAAATCCTTTCTATTCGTCACATCTTAAAGAATACTTTCGAACGCAACTGGGGAAAAGCCATATCAATGTAAGACTTGTTCTAAATCGTTTCCACGTCGTTCATCTCTCAATATATCTTAAAATAGGCACTTTATGACTGCATAGGAAGGAAAAGTAGAGTCACTCATGTTCCACTGTTCCTGATATTAGCTGAATGTTTGATTTTAGATATCTGAAGAATGATTATGTACTTGCTTTTTGTGTTTTGTTATTCTTGTTAGTCAGTTAGGTACCATAATCTAATATAATAATATTTTATCGAATTTCTTGTGAATGCCGGTAATAAATACATTTGATTTATAAGAAGCTGAACCATATTATTCCTAAATCTATTAAGACAACTGTTAGGCTATATGATTATTTTAAAATTTGATTCATAAATGACAGCAGAATTGTCAAAATAATACGTCCGTGTAAAATATGGTAGGCCTGGACCACATATATCGGACGTCTTTGGTCCAATTATAATATTATTCAGTTATGTTTGAGGAAGGAGCGCTGCCCCCTATCCTTTTTTCTTATATTCGAGCTCATTTTTAGATAGGAGGCTCCCTCATGTAGATTTTCTTTAGGTTTCTAAGATAGTCTTGCAGCTTACTATTATATTGGTTATGATTTACCCTCCTACTAGGATAAAGATAAGGACAGTCCACCAAGAGAACTAAATCTGCAGGAAATTACGTGGGGACTTGAAAGTTAGTCTTTCAAGTCCCCACGTAATTTCCTGCAGATTTAGTTCTCTAATGACTCTGGGTAGGGTATTATTAATGGTACTTCTACTTCGCCATTCTCCAGGTAATTTTTTCAGTTTTAAATTTCTAAAATATCCTTCAAATTCTGCTTTTGTTTGGCTCCATATATATGAGCGTACTTCTTTAATATTAGATACTTGTATTATGCAAAACAAGCACAGAAATAGAATATCAAAACCGGGAAAGTAGATGTGGTGGGCTACCTGGTTTAGAACCCTGGATGGTATTCCAGAAAAAGCCGTTATGGAGGAAAATAGAAAAAGTATCATTCAGAAGTTGGCCACTATACAAAGTATAATCGGCAAACTCAAAGGTATTCATCTTTCATCATGTAAACAATTTATAAAAATAATGGTTAACTAACATATTAACCGTAGAATGCCCACTGGGGACACAGTGTCCCCGATATCGCGGATGTCTCCCAGCCATTTTCTATGGAACTGAAGCCATCTAAATGCTGGGCATTCTAAAGTTAAAAATAAAAATTTTGGTTGTGCTCTCTTAAGAAAATTACCTTCGTACTAATCCTTGGTTACATTTTTCTAAATAATGATATCCTTATTTTGAATCATCCATGATTATATAAAACTAAATTTTGAATGTAAAGGCCTTTTATTCAAGAGTAGATTTTACAGAAACTACTTACACAGTAGTGTGTGAAATCAAAGAATCAAAATGGAGCTGGAGCATCAAACTGATTCCAATTACGAATCAGCTGAATATGGATCTAAGTACACTAGTCTGACAGATAGCCGAAAGGAGATACATTTCCAGCAATCCAATTTGGATGATGGTGAATTGGTTGATCATGATAATCAGAGTGAAAATGAGAGTATTAGCGATAAACAGGATATAATGTTAGCTTCTAGACGTTCCATTCGTATCAAGGAAAATAAAGGGAAACAGAATCCATCTGTAAGTGTGTTGTGTTTTAGAGGAAGGAGAGAGATGACTCAAAAATCAGGAGTTCACACTTGTCCAACAATTAAGAAAAATTGTCCTCGTAATTCGCATAGCGATAGGAGCGTTAAACCCATTGAGTTGCTGTATCATTGTACGGCTTGTTCTAAATCATTCTTATTTTCTTCATCACTCAATATACACAGTCGCATACACACTGGCGAGCTCTATAAATGCACTACTTGTTCTAGATCCTTTTTTGATCGCTCAGATCTCAAGAGACACATTAAAACACACACTGGAGGGAAGCCTTATAAATGTATTACTTGTTCGAAATCTTTTTCTAAGCCCTCTGCTCTTATTGTACACATCCGTATTCATACAGGGGAAAAGCCATATCAATGCAAGACTTGTTCTAAGTCGTTTGCATCTTGTTCAGCCCTCATTATACACAATCGTATTCATACTGGTGAGAAGTCATATAAATGTTCTACCTGTTTCAAATCCTTTTCTATTTCGTCATCTCTTAAAGAACATATTCGAGTTCATACTGGAGAAAAACCATATCACTGTACAACTTGTTCTAAATCATTCTCAAATGCTTCAATACTTACTAGACACATACGTGTTCATACTGGAGAAAAGCCTTATAAATGCTCTGCTTGTTTCAAATCCTTTGCTAGTTTATCCAATCTCAATGTACACATTCGAATTCATTCAAAATAACCTTATGGATGTGCTCTACTTGTTCAAAATCATCATCCTCAAATCTTAATAGACACAATCATACATGTAGCATTGTCTCATTTGATAATGGCAGAATGTTTGCTTTTAGATATCTGAGAAATTAGTTATTTATTTGATATTTTGTGTTTTGTTATTCTTGTAAATCAGATTAGATACCGCAATGCAACCATTACGCATTTCTTGTTAATACAGTTGATAAATGAACCCTACTGATGGGATGGCACTGTTTCCACAATCTTTGCTGTTGACTTAAAATTTCATGTTGCGTCCCAACCCAATAATGTGGAATCACACTTCCATCCCATCAGAGAGGAGCCTTTTCTGTCCTAATTTGTTGTATTATAACCAGTATATACTCGAATAGTAGTCCACCCTCGAATATTCGCCTCCCCAAAGAAAATGTTATTTTGGCTAGCCTAAGAATAAACCATAACAATAAATTCTTCCTTTCTACCACTTCTTGGCTACCTCGTGTGATTATATCCTTCGAAAAGTCTCATATCTGAAATATTGTCTTTTCTTCAGGTGATGAACCGAGGTAAAATTAAGAATCGCACGGGCTACTATTTGGGAATATACGATATGTGCCTTTATGATAAAACTTAAATCTAGATTTTTGGAAATACCATCATAAGTTCATAACGTCATCACGTAAGCAAATATTGTAAAAACATCCTAATGAACATTTTATGACTCGTAATATTATTTTATCCTACCATTTGTAAAATATGACTCTCTTATACAGTAGAACCCATAATCCGACACCTGTATATCAGAAAGACTCATACTTCAAAGAGGTTATATATTTTGTTAACGAAATTCACAATCTGTATCTAATTTCCTTCAATTTAATTGGTCACATGATTCGGACCACTGAATGGAATGTTGTCACATTCCAAACTTTCAATGTCTTGCACCCCTGCCCCAGGTCAACAGTTGTAACCTAGTCTCTAGCACATCTGTTTGCCTTATTGTGATAGTGTAGTCATAAATATATTGTATAGAAAAGGTGTGAAAAATTGTTTTCCATTTTTTTGTAGAGGTGTGAAAATTCCACTTAGATCTTAGAACTTAATCGTAGTCATATTATTTGATACCTACTTGCCAATTTTCATATCTCTACGACTTGCCAATTCTTCGGTCAATTCGGACAAACAAACAAAAAAATCCTAGCGTTAATATATAAGATAATCTATCATTAATGTCTAATTATCACACATGAAATCTTTCTTTGGACCTTTTGTTTAGAAATACAGTCGACTCCGCTAAATAGGGACACTGTTTAATCGGGTCAGTCGCTTAATCGAGTCACTTTTGGCAGGACCGGAATAGCTCTCACACATAGAAGCTAATACAAAATATTTTCGGTTAATAGGGTCTTCCGCTTAATCGGGACAAAATGTCCTCTGACCGATATGGCCCTATTAAGCGGAGTCGACTGTATGTAGAATCAATTCCAAAATTATAAATTGCTCCATAACTGACTCATCATGGAATTATGACGTAATTGTCATAAAATTTTCAGTTTTTGACTATAACTCAGCCATTTTAGGTGATAGAAGGCTGAGATTTGGTAAAATGTGTATATTAATATGTCTCAAATATGAGACTATAAAAACTATCATCAAAAAATGATGACTAATCAAAATGTTATGACGTCATCATTACGCATCAAAAATTGACAAATTTTGTGATTTTTCGAGTGATATCGATTATAACAGTAGTACAGACGTATTTAGAGATGTTATCTACCATATAATTAATCAGTGCGAGTCTAGGCCCCCAAAGGGCAAAGTATGAGTAATAACAATGTTCGGATGACGAATTTGATATCGGAATTCGATACCTCTCATAGTTTTAATGAATTATCTATCCTCCATGGGTAGAACCATTTTAGCACAATTTACGATGCAAATTATTGTACTGTTCCAATACTTCAGATCAGGCAGTATATGAAATATACAAATTTGGGTTGTGGTCTCATAAGAAAATAGCCTTCGTACTCATCCTTGGTGACATTTTTCGAAGTAATTGCAGGGCTGGGGTTGGCTTACCGATTGAGTTCGGTTATTTTGGTTTTATTAAAATTTCAGCCTTCTATCGATATTTTCGTCTGAGGTCAGAACTTAGTGGAGCCATAGCCAAAAAACTCCAACATGCCAAAAATCAATTTTCTGCCCTGGCAGTTTCTTCAATCAATTCGTTATATATATATATACATTAATCTAGTTTTAATAGTAAGGATTAACAAATTTCAGAAGTATTATTCATGAATCTCCGTCGGCAAAACAATGAAATTAGTGTATCTATTTATACAATATCGGCTAACCAATCCAAGATTTTCTTAACCGTTAGCCGGGTTGACGGCGGTTAGCCGGTTAACCGCATCCAGCCTTGGTAATGGTATATCCTTATTTTGAATCATCAATTACTCAGTAGTGTATGAAATTGGATATTCGAAATGGAACTGGAGCACGAAACCGATTCCAATTACGAATCTGCTGAAGAGGGATCTGAGTACTTTAGTGAGACAGATAATAGAGAGGAGACACAGTTCCAGCAATTAAATTTGGATGATGGTGAATTTGTGGATCATGATAATCAGAGTGAAAATGAGATTATTAGCGATAGACATGATACAATGCTAGCTTCTAGACGTTCCATTCGCATCATGGGAAATAAAGAAAAACAGATTACACAGATATCCATAAGTAAAATTTGTCCGATTACTTCAAAAAATTTTCTTCGCCCCTCACGTGGCCGTATTAAAGAAATTGAGATGCTGCATCAATGTACAATTTGTTCTAAATCGTTCTTATTTTATTCATCCCTCAGTATACATAGCCGCATACATACTGGAGAACCCTATGAATGCTCTACTTGTTCAAGGCCATTTTCTTGTCCCTCAGATCTCAAGAGACACATTCGAACACATACTGGAGAGAAGCCTTATGAATGCGTTACTTGTTCAAAATCCTTTCGTATATCCTCAGATCTCAAGAAGCACATTCGTACTCATACTGGAGAGAAACCATATCAATGTAAGACTTGCCTTAAATCGTTCCCATATCTTTCATCCCTCAATAGGCACAGTCGTCTTCATACTGGCGAGAAGCCATTTAATTGTTCGATTTGTCTTAAATCCTTTTCAAATCCATCAAATTTTAAAGTACACATTCGGATTCATACAGGAGAGAAGCCTTATGCATGCTCTTCTTGTTCAAAATCTTTTTCTACCTCCTCAAAACTTAAGAAACACATTCGCATTCATACTGGAGAGAAGCCTTATAAATGTCAAACTTGTCTCAAATCATTTTCTCAGAGCTCAATACTTAAATCACATATTCGGACACATACTGGAGAAAAACCTTATGAATGCTCTACCTGTTTCAAGTTATTTTCCGATTCGTCACATCTTAAAGCACACATTCGAATTCACACAGGAGAGAAGCCATACGAATGCGTTACTTGTTCAAAATCCTTTTCTAGATCCTCAGATCTCAAGAAGCACATTCGTACTCATACTGGAGAGAAACCATATCAATGTACGACTTGTTCCAAAGCGTTTATAAGCTCTTCATTACTTACTAGACACATACGTTTTCATACAGGAGAAAAGCCGTATAAGTGCTCTAATTGTTTCAAATCCTTTTCTTGTTCATCAAATCTCAAAGTGCACATTGGTAGAATTCATAATTCAAGCTAGAAACCTTATGAATGCTCTACTTGTTCTAAATCATTCTCTACGTCCTCAAAAAAATCGACGAACTCAAACACGCATCATTGTTCCATATGATGATAGCTGAATGTTTTTTTAGATAATTGAGAAATCTTTTAACTCTATTTACTTTTTTCTGTTTTGTTATTCTTGTTAGTCATATTTACTGCTACAATGCAATATTTTAACCATCGTAACTTGATAACCACCATGGATGCACAACTTCTATCGTGACTTGATAACCCTAACTTGAATACGAGTGTTACGTCGAATTGGGATTCGACCGAGCACACTTGTAGTGTTGATTTAATAACCAACTTCCAATTTGGATAAATTCGATGTTATTGGAAAGAGGAGGAACAGACGGTTTATGAAATGTGATTTGAATCGTATAAATTCACTAGTTTCTACCTCATCAAAGTTAACTAAAATCCGAAATTTTGAATACTAACTTCTGTTTTAAAAAAACCCATTTTTATCCCGATTTTAGGGTTGATATTCCATCAATGTATTCTTTATTACCATATATCTTATTTTAAATAATAAAAACATAGGGCTGTTAATCGATTTTAAGTATTTAATTTTTAATCTATCCAAATTTGAGCATCTTTCCCAATAAGTAATGTAATCCAGCAACACTAGACCAAGAAATTATCTAGGAGCGCGAGAGGCTCCTTTAAGCGTATGATTTTAAGCCTCAAAGTGTTTAGGAGCGTGAAAATCCAAAACAATACCCAATTTACTCAATATTATATTGTTATTTATCGATTTAGGCGTATGAAAATTTAGAAATTTTAGATTAGGGGCGTATCCTCTGGAAGGCTGTATAGTACCCTGCACTAGACTGTATAGAGAGAATTGATTGTGTAAAGATAAGACTACTGACAATGACTGTCTTTCCTGCTCGAATGTATAGTTCCAATAATGTTACTTAACATTCACACCAGAGAAATATGTTAAGTTCTGTCCCAAGCTTGATTTGAAAAGGTATAAAATTTCGTATATTCAAACATAGTTATTATGGTCTTTAGAGATTGTAATTCGAATATTTTCAGTAATGTTAAAAGATTTTTCGAGTCTAAGACTTAGAATAATAATTTTTTGAAGAAAAAATGTGTCCTGACTTGCAGCCAAAATCGCGAATCAGGGCCCAATGCTTCTGTAAAAAATGTCTTCATATTCGATGTTCCATGACGATTTTGCACCAGATACCTTTCATTCACCATGGAAATATTTCACAAATCCACTGAATTCATTATCAGAAATGAGATAAGTTATTAATTCACAGTTCAAATTAGGTACATTTTGCAAAATAACCCAAAAATAGCACTTTTTTCCCATCACAAAAAACTCTGATCCAACTGGTTCTCAAAATGCACTGATCTGAACATCCTATATTTCTACAAATTTAGAGTGTTCGAAGAAAATGTGCTAATTTTTCCTAGAATTTGAAGACTCTGGAAAGTTAATTTTTAAAGCAGTGGGCCCTGACTCGCGATTTTGGCTGCGAGTCAGGACTTTTCTTTTCAAAAAGTTCACCATACAAAACACAGTTCTAAGTCTTAGAGACGAAAAATCTTTCAACATTACTGAAAATATTCGAATTACAATCTCTAAAGACCTGTTTCATCGTAACTTGATATTTTGTGACACTAAAGTTCATCAGAAATTTGAAAGTTAGTAAACACGTAGGTACTCAAAATTTGTTAAATTAAAAATTTTTATCAATTTCTGACCAGTTTTAGGCACACTGTTATTTATTTAACAGGTTGAGTGGCCTGCATTAGACCAAGAAGATTTTATGATTCACTAAGATGCATAGAAAAGTAAAAATTAAAACTAATTTCACTCTTCCTTAGAACCTTATACGTATATAAATAACTTTTTTAAAATGTAAACGATATTTGATTTAATATATTTTATATATTTTACTAAAAGCTACTCACACAGTAGTGTGTGAAATTAAAGATTCAAAATGGAACTCGAGTTCGAAACCGATTCCAATTACGAATCAGCTGAAGAGGGATCTGAGTACTTTAGTGTGACAGATAATAGAGAGGAGACACAGTTCCAGCAATCCAATTTGGATGATGGTGAATTTGTGGATCATGTTAATCAGAGTGAAAATGAGAATATTAGCGAAAGACACGATACAATGTTAGCTTCTCGACGTTCCATTCGTATCATGAAATATAAATGGAAACAGAAAGCATCTGTAAGTGTGTTGTGTTTTGGAGGGAGGAAAGCGATAACTCAAAAATCAGATATTCCAAAGTGTCCGAATAAATTTCCTCGTACCTCGGATAGAGGTATTAAAGCCATTGAGAGGTGTACGACTTGCTCTAAATCGTTTTTATTTTCTTCATCACTAAATATACACAATCGTATATATACTGGAGAGCCCTATGAATGTTCTACTTGTTCAAGATCCTTCTTTTATCCCTCGGGTCTCAAGAGAGATATTCGAAAACACACTGGACAAAAGCCTTATCAATGTCAAACTTGTCTCAGATCATTTTCTCAGAGCTCAAATTTGAAACTGCATATTCGGACACATACCGGAGAAAAGTCTTTTGAATGCTCTACAAGTTTCAAATCCTTTTCTAATTCGTCACATCTCAAAAAACACATTCGAACACACACTGGAGAGAAGCCTTATGAATGCATTACTTGTTCGAAATCTTTTTCTACCTCCTATATTCTCAAAGTACACATTCGTACTCATACTGGAGAGAAACCTTATCAATGTCAAACTTGTCTCAAATCATTTTCTCAGGGCTCCATCCTTAAATCACATATTCGGACACATACCGGAGAAAAACCTTTTGAATGCTCTACCTGTATCAAATCCTTTTCTACTTTGTCAACTCTGAAAGCACACATTCGAGTTCATACAGGAGAGAAGCCTTATGAATGCCCTACTTGTTCTAAATCATTTTCTCAGTCTTCACATCTTAATAGGCACATGTTATGTCTGCATAAAAATAGAAAGTAGCCACTGTTTCATATGATAATAGCTGAATGGTGCTTTTAGATATCTGAGATATGATTATGTATTTACATTTTTTGTGTTTTTTCTCCTGTTAGTCATTTAGGTGTCATGATCTAATATAATATAATCATAGCCATAGGCGTATCTCCAGGGGTGACAGGGGTAGCGTGCCTCCCCAGACCTAAATGTTATGTTGACTTGGGGTGGCATGCCACATTAGTTTGATATATGTTTAAAAATCTCGCCACCCCAGCTAACCATGAAAAAATCAAAATAGTTACGCCTATGATCATATCCCTCTGTATATAAGGCCTGTCATCATAACCACGTTGAATAGAGCTTAGGAATGTATTACCAGCATTTTATAAATATGGTGCCAAAATGCCCATATCCGTTCCTAAAATTTTGATTAGTCATCATATGATTGCACAATAGGTTATATTTATGATGAATTTAGTGATTTTCAGATCCGGTTATCGTGATCTCATTATTTGATATAACAATCTAACCTGCTTTTTTGATCTATACTTGGCTACAAACATTTAATTAATGCAGTAATAAAGTCCCTCACCTGAAATATACAATGAGATGCAAATCGCAATAGTGACAATATATGTGGTAGCTAATATTGATACAGGCAGTGGAGCTGAAACATGTTTGCCATTAACAGTGACATAAATTAAAGAAATTTTCATATATTTTTTCATACTTATCTATCTTTATGGTTTATTGTTGTTTTAGACAATGCGTTCAGAGTGATACCAATTATGAAGTCAAGTTCAAATGTCAATGAAGCCAAGTCCAAAGTTAGAGAGAAGATGTGAAAATGTTAAGATGTACAATTACTGTAGTACGTAGTAGATGATAAGTTGATCCTCTGGTGGTAGTAGCATACATAGTAGTTTTGTGCGTCATCTATTAATTCATTTTGCAATTAATTGCAATATGATTAAAATATACAAATGTCAGTCGTTGTCAATAAGGGATAAATGCTATCATACATGTTTAGAAGTGTGTGAAATTAAAGACTCAAAATGGAACTGGAGCACGAAACCGATTCCAATCACGAATCAACTGAAGATGGATCTGAGTACTTTAGTGTGACAGATAATAGGAAGGAGACACAGTTCCAGCATGCAATTATATAGTGTATTTGTTGATCATGATAATCAGAGTGAAAATAGCGATAGACATGATACAATGCTAGCTTCTATTCTAGATGTTCCATTCGTTTCATGGAAAATAGAAGAAAACACAATCCATCTATAAGTGTATTGTGTCCTGAGACATATTACTCAGAAATCCAAAAGTAATTTTTGCCCGACTATTTAGAATTTTCTTTCTCGTACCTCACGTAGCCTTATTAAAGCCACTGAGATGCAGTATCAATATACGACTTGTTCTAAATCATTCTTATTTTTCCTACTGATGAAAAGCCATTTAAATGTTCTACAGTACACACTCGCTAATCCGAACAGCTCTGTGCCAATGATCGAAAAAATCATACAGTAGAGAAGCCTTATGGATGCATTACTTGTTCCAAATCCTTTGTAGATCCTCGGATTTTAACAAACACATTCGTACTCATTCTGGAGAAGAGCCATATCAAGTTACGACTTGTTCTAAAGCGTGTATAAGCTCTTTCTTTTCATATCCCTACGATTTTATTCAATTCGAACAAACAAACAAATACGAAAAATGTACCGCCACTGACAAATTGGAGATGTCCTTCTACATTTCATGAGCTGGAAACGCAGCATTTATGGTGCAACTCAGGAATATAACAACATTTTAAAGAATTGTTGTTACATTCCTGAGTTGCTATAGAGAATGCATTTTCGTCAATTGAGGTTATATCTTGAAACCATAAGAGCTAGACAATCAAATTGATTTCATCTGATGGAGATAATAACCTACTTCCTATTAAGTGAGAGTACATTCTATTCGTATATATCATCAGCCTTTTGTGTTACGGGACGATATATGCCCATCGGTTACATTTATTAAAATGTCCGATAAGAATACTGAAGTATAAAATGTATTATGACTATTAATGTAAAGTAAGATATTATCTATCAAATGAGACCAAATTTGAATGTCTAGCTCTTATGGTTCTCAAGAACGCATAGCCTCAATTGCCGAAAATCTATTTCCACAGCAACGCAAGAATTTTAACAACAGGTCACTTTCTAATTTAACCTAAGACTAGCGAAATGTACCACAGTGATAAAACTTTATGGCTTCTATCCCATAGAAAATGGCTGGAGACATCCGCGATATCGCAATTTTTCGGTAATATAAGGTTAAATTTACCCTAAATTTAATTATAGTTAGAAACGTTGAGAAAAATTGTTAGATATCAGGGGAAATTGTGGAAGCAAACTTAAAAGGAATACGCTCAAGTGAGCGCGCTCCTCAAAAATAAGAGTGTTGCTCCGGATTCCGCTCCTGTCATCCAAAAAGAGCGCACTCCACCCTCCGCTCCTCAAAATAGGACGCGCAAAAGGAGCGCCACTCTTTGGAGTGCGCTTCTTTAATGCTCTGCATATAAGCGAATACTAAATTTCATCGATTAAGGGGAGCCACCTGTTTATATAAATTTTTGTAAAAGATCTTTTATTCAAGATTATTATAAATTTTACTTAAAGCTACTTACTCAGTAGTGTGTGAAAATAAGGAATCCAAATGGATCTGAAGCACAAAACCGATTCCAATTACGAATCTGCTGAAGATGGATCTGAGTACTTTAGTGTGACAGATAATAGAGAGGAGACACAGTTCCAGCAATCAAAATGGGATGATGGTGCATTTGTGGATCATGATAATCAGAACGAGAATGAGAATATTATCGATAGGCACGATACAATGCTAGCTTCTAGACGTTCCATTCGCATCATGAAAAATAAAGGAAAATATAATCCATCTGCAAATGTGTTCTGTTTTCGGGAGAGAAAGGAGATGGCTCAAAAATCAGGAGTTGACATTTGTCCAAAAATTACTGGGAAAAAGCTGTATCAATGTAAGACTTGTTCTAAATCGTTTCCATATCGTTCATCTCTCAATATGCACAATCGGATTCATACTGGCGAGAAGCCATTTAATTGTTCGATTTGTCTCAAATCCTTTTTAAATCCATCAAACTTTAAAGTACACATTCGGATTCATACAGGAGAGAAGCCTCATGCATGCGTTACTTGTTCAAAATCCTTTTCTACCTCCTCAAAACTTAAAAGGCACATTCGCACTCATACTGGAGAGAGGCCTTATCAATGTCAAACTTGTCTCAAATCATTTTCTCAGAGCTCAATTCTTATATTACATACTCGGACACATACAGGAGAAAAGCCTTATGAATGCTCTACTTGTTTCAGATCCTTTCTTATTCATCAAATCTCAAAGTGCACATTAGTAGAATTCATAATTCAAGCTAGAAACCGTATGAATGCTCTACTTGTTCTAAATCATTTTCTAAGTCCTCAAAAAAATAGACAACCTCGAACACGCACCACTGTTCCATAAGATAATTGCTCAATTGTTGTTTCTATATCTGAGAAATCTTTTATCCGTATTTACTTTTGTGTGTTTTGTTATTCTTGTTAGTCATATTAGCTACTACAATGCAACATTTTACCATGTTTCTTCTGAATAATGTCGATAATTAAAGTCCCACAATTTGGATGGAAGTGTGTTTACACAATCTGCAGTAGCCACCCAGACATCTCAAAATGTGCCGCGTTACGAAATGACTATAGTATAGCTAGAGATCCCTCAAATAGTAAGTCCCACTGTGATAAACGATACTCACTTCGTATCGCAGCAGTTGGAATCAATTCAGGTTCCGTTCCGGTTCAAGTTCGAGTTCTTGCTCAGGTTGAACAGATTTTGGTACATTTAGGTATTTACTCATGATAAAATATATTTTGCTGCTTCTTGTCTGGCTCTAAAATTTGAGCCCGATTCCAACTCTACGCGGCGCATATGTGGGGTTTCTGGATGGCAACTGCATGATAGAGGTGAAAGCAAACTGGGTGTCTTTCTCATATCGTTTTTGATATAAATATTTTTTTTCAATTTATTATAGAATTTACCAAAGCTACTTACTCAGCAGTTTGTGAAATTGAAGATTAAAAATGGAACTGGAGCACGAAACCGATTCTAATTACGAATCTGCTGAAGATGGATCTGAATACAGTGTGACAGATAATAGAGAGGAGACACAGTTCCAGCAATCCAATTTGGATGATGGTGAATTGGTTGATCATGTTAATCAGAGTGAAAATGAGAATATTAGCAATAAACACGATACAATGCTAGCTTCTCGACGTTCCATTCGTATAATGCAAAATAAAGGGAGACATAATCCATCTGTAGGTATGTTGTGTTTTGGAGGGAGGAAAGAGATGACTCAAAAATCAGGAGTTCACATTTGTCCAACAATTAAGAAAAATTGTCCTCGTACCTCGTACCTTAAAACCATTGAGAAACTGTATCAATGTACAATTTGTTCTAAATCGTTCTTGTTTTTTTCATCACTCAATATACATAGTCGCATACATACTGGAGAGCCCAATGAATGTTCTACTTGTTCAAGAACCTTTTTTGATCGCTCAGATCTCAGAAAACACATTCGAAAACACACTGGAGAGAAGCCTTATCAATGTCAATATTGTCCCAAATCATTTTCTCAGTCCTCAAATTTTACTGTACATATTCGGAAACATACCGGAGAAAAGCCTTATCAATGCTCTACATGTTCTAAATCCTTTTCTTATTCGTCAAATCTTAAAACACACATTCGAATTCACACAGGAGAGAAGCCTTATGAATGCATTACTTGTTCGAAATCTTTTTCTCTTAACTCCACTCTTAATAGACACATCCGTACTCATATTGGGGATAAGCCGTATCAATGTAAGACTTGTTCTAAGTCGTTTACACGTTGTTCATCTCTCAAAATGCACACCCTTATTCATACTGGTGAGAGGCCTTTTAAATGTTCTACTTGTCTCAAATCATTTTATAAATCGTCACATCTTAAACTACACATTCGAATTCACACAGGAGAAAAACCATATAAATGTTCTACCTGTTTCAAATCCTTTTCTCGATCATCAAATCTGAAAAGACACTGTTTGCTCCTGCATAGTAAGGAAAAGTAAAGTGATACAGGTACTACTCTTCCATGTTATAATAGCAGGATGGTTGCTTTTACAAGTAGATATCTGAAAAATGATTTATTTATTTGATTTTTTCAAATTTGTTTTTCTTGTAATCAGTTTATTGTATGTATTATAGATTTTGAGTTACTTGTTTAATTAATTAACCCTACTTTGCCGAGGAAAGTTGAATTGAAATTGAAAGTTAATTCATTTTCAATTGAAATTGAAAATGAAAGTGGGGTCATTTCTATTTATACCTTTGATCCCACGTCAAATTAGGTTAAACTCCTTTTCTACCCCCCAATACTTAAGAGGCACATTTGCACTCAGACTGGAGAGAAACCTTATAAATACAATACTTATTCAAAATCTTTTTCTAGGTCCTCAACTCTTAATGCAAACATTCGTACTCATACCGGGGTAAAGCCATATCAATGTGAGAGTTGTCTTAGGTCATTTTCAGTGCTCCAATTTTAAAATACACAAGCGGGCTTCGCTTGCTTGCACTGCGCGGGTAGCGGACACTGTGTCCGCCAGAGGCGTCCTTTGGACGCCTAGGCTCACATTGATTAATTATAAGGGAGACATCTCTAAATACGTCTGTCTTACTGTTATAATCGATATCAATCAAAAAATCACAAAATTTGCTCAAATTTCCAATTTTTGATGTATAGATGATGTCATATGTCCGTACGCGCGCTACTGCGAAATCTAACAGTCCGATTTTTACCAAATTTCGCATGTGGGATCTCATTATGGTGTAGATGTGCATTTTTTCGCGAAATCTCATCACTTTCGGTTTTTATAAGGATATATTAATATTTTAACACCACCACTGCAAAGCTTTGTTTAAAGATATAAGTAAGTTCTCAACGAATAATGTAGGGTTTTTCACCACGTAAGACCGATTTTGGCGCTTTAAAAGTAACAAGCGCGCTTCGCTTGCTTGCGCTGCGCGGCTGGCGGACACTTTGTGTCCGCCGGAGGCTCCCTTCGGTCGCCTGGGGTCACATTGATTAATTATAAGGGAGATAACATCTCTAAATACGTCTGTCCTACTGTTATAATCTAAATCGCACGAAAAATCATCAAATTTATCAATTTTTAAAATTTTGATGAGTAATGATGACGTCATAACAAAGTGATGAGTCATCATTTTTTGATGATAGTTGTTATCATATGTGAGCTATGTTAGAATACATATTCTATTAAAATTTCAGCCTTCTATCTTCTATAATGGCTGAGTTATGCTCGAATAACTGTATTGCTTAACTTTTGAAAATGTGACAATGACGTCATAATTCCATGATGAGTCGACATTTTGGTCTGAGCTCAGAACTTACTGGAGCCATTGCCAAAAGAGTCCCACATGCCAAAAATCAGCTTTCTAGGCCTGACAGTTTCTTCAATCAATTCGTTACAGATATATATATATATATATATATACACACATTAATCGAGTTTTAATAGCAAGGATAATGTGAATATTTCATGAGTTATTATCATAGTTACAAGCGCGCTTCGCTTGCTTGCGCTGCGCGGCTGGCGGACACTTTATGTCCGCCGGAGGCGCCCTTTGGGCGCCTGTGGTCACATTGATTAATTATATGGGAGATAACATCCCTAAATATGTCTGTCCTACTGTTATATTCGACATCGTACGAAAAAATCACCAAATTTGTCAATTTTTAAAATTTTTGATGAGTAATGATGACGTCATAAAAAAGTGATGAGTCATCATTTTTGGATGATAGTTGCATCATATGTGAGATATGTTAGTATACAGATTCTATTAAAATTTCAGCCTTCTATCTCCTATAATGGCTGAGTTATGCCCGAATAACTGTGTTGCTTAACTTTTAAAAATGTGACAATGACGTCATAATTCCATGATGAGTCGACATTTTGCTCTGAACTCAGAACTTACTGGAGCCATAGCCAAAAGACTCCCACATGCCAAAAATCAGCTTTCTGCGTCCTGCAGTTTCTTCAATCAATTCGTTACATATATATATATATATATATATATATATATATACACAAACAATAATCGAGTTTTAATAGTAAGGATATATACATATTTTCACACCTTTTCAAAATTTCTTATTTTGAGCTAAAAGCGAGTTCTCAACGGCAAATATAGGGCATTTTAATATGTAGATGTAGTATTTCCCGATGTATGCCGATATTCACATTTCATGTTCCTTCGAGTCACTTCCTGGAGCTGTACTATCGGTCTGTCGATCGACATTTTTTGATGATAGTCGTATCATATTTGAGATATACAGGCAGCCCTCGCCGTTCGCGGGTTTGCCATTCGCGGTTTCGACTATTCGCGGAAATTTTTTTGAGTCTTGTTTTGCTATTCGCGACTCGTTCCCTCGACTATTCGCGGTTTTCGTTACTCTCTTGAGTAGTTTCATTGACTACCATAAGTCCATAACCTTATACGTATCTCCATATTATCCTGGCAATATCATTTACTGTTTCTATTGTTCTTTATCACTTCATTTATTATTACCATTTCACTTGTGCCAGTGTTTGTATCAGTATTGCAGCTTAACTATTGAATCAATAACGAATTTAGCAAACTGTATCTAGCGTCGTTATTATAATCTAGGAACGTAACCCCACGATTCTCATTGAACTAACGTCTTGCCGTTCGCGATTTTGCCATTCGCGGCAATTCTCAGGAACATAGCCCCCGCGAACGGCGAGGGATACCTGTATTAATAATACACATTCTAATAAAATTTCAGCCTTCTATCACCTAAAATTGTTGAGTTATAGTCGAAAAAAAATTTCTAAATATAAAAAGGACGTCATAATTCCATGATGAGTCAACATTTCGTCTGAGCTCAGAACTTAGTGGAGCCACAGCCAAAAGACTCACATGCCAAAAATTTCTGTGCCTGGCAGTTTCTTCAATCAATTCGTTACACATATATCTATATATAGTATCTATATATATATATATATATACATACACATTAATCGAGTTTTAATAGTAAGGCATAGCCTACTCTAATAATGCCTCACAGTAAAATAACCAAAGATGCAGTAATAGCCGAATGGATTAATAGATATCCTTGCGCAACAGGTCATTTTAAGCACAATTTTGGCGATTTTCTAGGCTGTTTTAAGACTACTTCTAAATGTTATTAAGGTATAATTTTTGTGTAAAACTAAGATTAGTACTAGTTGATTTAAAAAATTTAGAAATTTTCAATGGAATGTTGCTACATTCCTACGTTGCTATGGTAAAGCATTTTTATCAGTTTCAGCCATATCCTGCAAACTGTAATAACTAGGTCTTCAAATTTGATCGTATTTGATAGGCAATTGGCTACTTCCTATTAGGAAATAATACAATTTAAACTTCTAAATTCACAGACTATGAGAGTTATGCGACAATTTAGTGTTTTGGTCACATTCTTAAAATCAACCCATAACTCAAAACTCGTTGAATTTAGAAGTTCAAGTTGTATTATCACCTAATAGGAAGTAGTCCATTGCCTATCGAACACGATCAAATTTGAAGATCTAGTTACTACAGTTTGCACGAAATGGCCCAAACAGACCAAAATGCTTTACCATAGCAACGCAGGAATGTAACAACATTCCATTGAAAAATTCTAAATTTTTCAAATCAACTAGTACTAATCTTGGTTCCACACAAAAATCACACCTTAATAGCATTTAGAAATAGGGTTAAAACAGCTTAGAAAATCGCTAAAATCGTCCTTAGAATGACCTGTTGCGCAATGATATGATGACTAATCAAATTTTTGCCAACAAATACAGTCGACTCTCGTTAACACGTACACCAAGGGACCGTGGAGATTTGTACTCCTTATCCGGAGTACGTATTAACCGAAGTACGTACATAGCCACATTTGTCCAAAATACTTAATATACATAGTGATAACTACGTGAGAGTATGAAATTGTACTTGTCAAATAGAGAACTCATTATCCATGTTGTATTAACGAGATTCGACTGTATTTTCATTGAGAAATATCTGTCTAGTATCTATCTACGTACCATATTCAAAGTGCTCGTAGGCACACACCTGTTCGTATTATCCGTGTTCGTATTAACCGATGTATTTAGTATTGAAAACGCACTGAAGGGGACCCACAAATCGTACTTATTATCCGATATTTCGTCTTATCCGTGTTCGTGTTAACCGGAGTTCGTTTGTGTATATTTTGCCTTAGATTAGGTTGGGGAATCAAAACTTGTACTTCTTATCCGATTGTACTCCTTATCCGTGTTCGTATTAACGAGAGTCGACTGTATATGTACTCTGACATCATGTTTATATATACTGGTAATACATTCTTAAGGTCTATTCTGCATGGCAACGATTTTAGGCTAATCATGTATCATTTCAATCAGCTACTACTTTATCCCTAGTCCATAATTTTCAGTCTACTGTGAGGCATTATTAGAGTAGGCCATGAGTGGGATATTCGGACACATACTTGAGATAAGCCTTCACTTATGGATGCTCTGCCTGATTCAAATCCGTTTCTAATTTGACACTTCTTAAAGAACACATTCTAATTCATACTGGAAAGAAGCCTTATGAATGCTATCCTTGTTCAAAATCCTTCTGTAAATCCTCAACTCTTAAGAAACACACTGTTACTCATACTGGAGAAAAACCGTATCAATGTACAACTTGTTCTAAATCGTTCTCAAATTCTTCAAAACTTCCTAGACATATACGCGTTCATACAGGAGAAAAGCCCTATAAATGCTATACTTGTTTTAAATCATTTTCTCAATCATCACATTTTAATAGGTACCTTTATACCTACATCGTAAGGTAAAGTAGAGTCACTCATTCATTTCCCATTGTTCCATATATTTATAGCTGAATCGGTGTTTTTAGATTTCTGAGAAAATATTATGTATTTGCTTTTTTGTGTTTTGTTATTCTTGTTAGTCACTTAGGTCCAATTATCTAATCTAATGTTGTTTGATTGTGCTCGGCACCCAGAAAAATATTAAAATGTAAACCAGGTCCACAAACTGGTTTTGTGATTTACCTTCTATTCGGTGCCCGTGGGATATCAATTGTATACCATCCATGCTTTGCTAAATGGAACCGTAACTATTCCATTTGTATATTGTATTTACAAATCTAAAACTAAAGTAGTGTATAAGGAAATATTCTCAACTCTTAAGGAGAATTATCCAATGCTCAATTCAGCTACAATAATGTTTGATTATGAAAGCGCTGCATTAAATGCATTTACACAGGTTTTACTAATGCGGAGATTAAAGGCTGTTCACATTCACTTTGGTCAAGCTATATGAAGACATTTTAAAGCCATCGGGCTGCAACAACGGTACCAAAATGACGAATTATGCTTTTGTAGATGCCCTTTCAGCATAATGACTTTCGGCAAGATGGGCTAGCATCCTCTGTAGTCTCAGCCTTTTGAGTTACAAGACAATGTATCTCCATTAGTCACATTTATTTAAATGTGTATTATGACTTACTAGAATGTAACCATTGTCTATCAAATGAGACCAAATCTGGATGTCTAGATCTTATTGTTTCAAGAATAATATATAGCCACAGTTGAGGAAACATAGGTCCTAAATGGCCCGCCTCAGGCGAGCCAGACCCGTATTTGATGGCCAAACTAGCTGACTCACATATAGAGTAGTAAAATCGACATTTGCGCTGAAATCTGTATTTCCTCTCAACTTTCCTGAATTTGATTGTCATAAGCTGATTGAACTTTTTATGGATGTCGGTATATGCTAGAACATGGCCTACTTAATAGACGACCATGTATGTCACCGAGAAGGCCTGAAAGTGGAAGACCAGTTTTAGCATAGTTCAAAGTTTAATTAGACTGATAAATCAAAAACTGTATACGATAGAGCTTGGAAATGTATTATTACCATATACAAACATCATATCAAGGTATGCAATTCAGCTGTCAAAAATGTGATATGTTATCATGTGATTGTGCAATGAGCTCTTTTTAGAGAGAAAAATGCTGCTGTTCTAATTCATTTTAAACATCGTTATCAAGAATATTATCGATAGACACGATACAATACTAGCTGCTAGACGTTCCATTCGCATCATGGAAAATAAAGGAAAACAAAATCCATCTGTAAATGTGAAAGAGATGACTCAGAAACCAGATATTTCCTTCTGTCCAAAAGAGTTTCCTCGTAGCTCGAATAGGAGCATTAAAGCCATTGAGAGTTGTATGGTTTGTTCTAAATCGTTGTTATTTTCTTCATCACTCAATATACATAGTCGTATACATATAGGAGAGCCCTATAAATGCACTACTTGTTCAAAGCCCTTTTCTTATCCCTCAGATCTAAAGAGACACATTCGCACTCATACTGGAGAGAAGCCTTATGAATGCCCTACCTGTTCCAAATCCTTTTCTAATTCGTCACATCTTAATGAACATATTCGAATTCACACAGGTGAAAAGCCATATGAATGCGTTACTTGTTCAAAATCATTTTCTACTTCTACAATACTCAAGAATCACATTCGCATTCATACTAGAGAGAAGCCTTATCAATGCCAAACTTGTCGCAAATCATTTTCCCATAGCTCAATCCTAAAAGTACATATTCGGAAACATACCAGAGAAAAGCCTTATCAATGCTCTACATGTTCTAAATCCTTTTCTTATTCGTCAGATCTTAAAGCACACATTCGAATTCACACAGGAGAAAAGCCATTTCAATGTCAGACTTGTTCTAAATCGTTTTCATTTCGTTCAACTTCAATCAATTAGATTTAAGTTTCGAACTTAAAAGTTTCTAGTTTCTACTTATTTAACAAAATAAGTTTTGAATTGGATAATATTATGTCCCCGATCCTACGCTTATGTAAACTCACAATATTTACAAATATCACACATCTAGATTTAATGAAAATCAGAACTAATTTCTAAAATGTACAAAAAAGGTTCGCGAACTCCATCTCCTCAGTCATAAAAAAAAGGATACTCAGGGATAGATCGAAGATTTAGAAAAACGATGTAAAGAGAGAGCGTAGCGAACGACAATAATGGCTGTCTGGGTGCTAGCACCTCAAGGAATTGTTTTTAATGTTTTAGTGTGCTTCTATATCATTATATTGGATCTCTGATCCAATATAATGTTATGATAGCACAGTTCTAAAATGAGTGCTGGTGTCTGGCCGTATGTGGTGTACAGACCTGAGTTTAAGAGATATCTCCCCTAAATTCTCACCTAGGGTTTCGATTTCCAAAATATGCTAAATCATCATGATAGCCATTCTAGTATATAATCTACAAGTAAAATGTAAAAGGACAAGAATGAGTTTATAAGAACAAAAAGGACAAAAAGGACAGCATATTTTAAAAAGGACAGGTAGCAAAAAAGAAGGACTGTCCTTTCTAAAAAAGGACGTATGGTAACCCTGGTTTTAGTACATGCTAATATGGTCATATAGTAAGTTTACAATAAAATGACTGAATCACAACTGTTCAGTTGACTGAAATGCTAGCAGCATTTAGCAGTGGTTCTTCTTCTGAATGATTTTCAATGGTTGGATACCATCCGATCAGATAATAGAGAGTGTAGTCCTTTATATTCCAACCTTCTTTCACTGAAAACCATCTTGACTTCACTTGAACATCACGTTTAGAGCTTGAAAGGGAGTAAATGTAGGATGTAAATATGAACCCGATGAAACCCAATATAATAAGCATTGCCCCAATCATTGACCATGTGTTCATCACCTCGCCATGTACAAGGAAATCAGCGAGAGCTGAGCTGGGAAGAGCTAGCAACGCTCCCATACTCACAAATAATGGAGAAGACAGGATGATACCAAGTAGAATCAAGATGTTAGAAATAGCATCGAGAGTGCTACTGAGTAGAATGACTAACGCCACGTTAATACTAGGTAGTTCAAATCTCTCTAGGCCAGTGAAATGTGCTATTACGATAAAAGGCGCAACAATGATAATGTACCAAATTCCAATCAGACCGAGTAAACGTATTGTGTTCATTATCGGAGCTGTGTCGTCTTTCTTAGTTGCGAACCTTTTATACAGAACCTCATAGAGCGAGTATAAGATAGTACTGACAATGACTAGGATGTACCCAAGGGGGGAGGGGCTGTTCTCTGATACCGAGGGGCTCGTGGAATTGGAAATATTAGTAGTTACGTTGATTAAGGTGGTATTGTTTGTAGAAGGTTGATTGGTTTGGAATACAGTAATGAGGGTCACACCTACCAATGAAATGAGGAGGGAAAACACCTTGGAAAGATTGACACTCTCACCGAGAATCGGGATGGAAAATATGAAAACAAAAGCTGGAGCAGATTCGTATATAGCTGTGTTCGCCGCTACTTCAGTTCTTGGGAGAGATAAGTACCAAGTGTAATTGTAACAGAATATTATTAGAGTGAAGACAAAGGAAATGAAAATTGAATACTTCCATGAAAAGCTCCCTTCTTTAAATTTTTTAAACTTCCAGTTGCCAAGAATGTAGTAGAATACAATCCAAATGATGATGAAGACTAAATAACTGAAATGGACGATGTAACTGACAAACATTGGCTTATCGTACGACTCCTCTACCTCTTGAATGGTTTCCGCTCGAGTTATCCAGCAAGCAATATCCCCGAGGATACATAAGAAAGCCAGAATTAATTTCCATTGAATTTTTACTTTTATTTTTGTCAAAAAAGAATTTTTATTTCGCTTTGTTAAACTCTGTTCTACCTCATTATCAGGGTTATTCATAATACAAGATAAACTCGTGGTAGATCACGATTGTTAATTAAACAAATGGATTAATATAATTAATTGATATGCAGTCTGTTTCTACAATGTTACTATTATATAAAAGGATGAAAGTATCAGTTTACAATTGTCACATGATATTCTAGTCATGAATCTTTTCTACTGGCAACGTTTACCATGGAAATTTACAATATTTAAGAACGCTCCCTCGTTCCTTCATTAATTTTTTCTTTTTCTTCTTTCTTAAAATTGGTATTAATCTAAAGTCCCAACCCTTTAAGCACGTAATCTGCATTCCCTCACCAATTTGTACTCACAGTACATAGAATTATTAATTTAACTAGCTACATTAGTGTTTCAGAATGCTGGTAGTATATGGATTCAAATGAATATTATCTTAGTTATTGCATAGTGTTATACAATCGTTTTATCGATTCGCCACGACTTCACCCCGCATTTAACATACGAATTCTGATTCATTAATTCATAGAGACAATTGGTACAGAATGAGAAGTGTCTAGGGTAGAGGCTGATCAATTATTAGTCTTTTTCGTGCTGTTACCATTGCGATACGCTACAGTATTGTGCGTAGACAGACACAGAACAAGCCTGGTCAGCCTGAAACACAGCTGCTCGACTATACAAATCAGCAATACAAGCTCTTTCCACTGCTAGCCTCAGCCTATGCTTTCTACTTTCTATCTCGAAACATTTTTGAATTGTATTTGAAACAATCAAAATTGACCGAAGGAAACTTAGATTTGCTTCCAGAGCTGCACGCATCATCACCAGAGGTTAAGTCTGTCACGTCTACTATCGCACCTATTAAAAGTGTGTCGTGTGGCTTATGGAGGTAATTCTTGCGACGAAAATCCGCCATTCTGTTCTAACGGCCACTTTATATCGCGGTCACCTGTAAATAACGGCAACTTAAAAACAGTCTCATCGTCTACTTTAGAATGGCTGAATTTTCGTCGCCCAGAATGTTTATATCCTGGTATTTTAGCCTGGTCCCCTGAATGGATCCTTTCGCTCTTACTTATTTCTCAACCAAAACCTTCCATTTTTTTAACATATCCGCTCCAAAAGTTTCAATCTCCACTCCTTCTATATTAGCGTCAGTTTATTTTAACCTCTAATTAGATGAAATTTTCGCGGACAAAAATTCCGTTTATCCTTAGAATAGGTTCCACTGCATTCAAACAATAAAAAAAGTGCTGCTATGCAGTTAGTATTGTTACGAGGCAATAAAACTATTGTATAGGATGGAATCTATGAAAATAAGTATTGATGATCTGCCAGCTGGCCGTGACTTCTTTCATAATCAGATAGTAAACGCCTTTTTTATGAAGGCGCCTAATTATGTGTATATTTTGCCATTCCTACGAATTCCGATATATGTACGTACAGTAGATATTGGATATACTAAGCAGTGATCATTCTAAGGGGTTTGGAGCACCTCAAACCCCTTAGAATTATCACTACTTAGCAAGGCCGTAGCAACCGGTACGGCTGGAACGGCCATGGCCGTACCACTTTTACGGCCCTTACATCTTAATGATTTTGTATTCAATAAGTGAACCTAAATACCTAATAGTACTACAGTAGAACTCGGTTAGTACGTACCCCTCCGGGAAGCGGAAAAAAGTACGTACTATCCGTAAGTACGTACTAACCGAGTTGATGTTACATAGGAATCTATATAATAAATGAATTTTGGTTCAGAGAAATGAGTACGTACTAAGCCGAAGTACGTCTTATCCCGAGTACGTACTAACCGAGTTCTACTGTATTTACAAAAATGAACTATTGTTGCTTGATAAGAACTGCTGATATCGATATTTGACCCTATAAGGTTCGAAATATTTGTGGCGGGCAAGCCCGCAAGACCCCATATGGTTGCTCGCTACGATCGGTCTGATCCACCAAGAATGGCCGTACCACTTTTCATGAGCTTGCTACGGCCCTGCTACTTAGTATATCGACGACATTCCATACTAATTTTATTGGATATAGTGATAATTTGACCCAAAATTCCCTGTCCTCGGCACTATCACTATAGCCAATATATTATACTATACTAAATTATCAATGATTATACAAGTATATATATCATTTTATTTCTTAAAGGGTGAAACTAAATAACATTACGTTTCAATATGCAATCGATTCTGGTTAGTACATTACATAGGAACCATCTTATTCGGAATTTGTGTTAACTGGAGTTAATTGTATCTACGTTTATATGCAGGTAACTCAAAAAGTGTACTCATTATCAGGAGAAACATATTATCCTCCTTAACTAACGAGAGTCTGTATAAAATTGCATAATTTAATGTAGCGGTTTTTAAGCTCTTTCGACTTATTTGGGTAATTTCTCAACATTCTGCAAACCTCTCCCAGACCGTATATAATCAGTAATCTGATCCTGTAGACCCTTAACTAATTCTCTGGCTCCCAGGTTGGGCTGGAACCACTGATCTAATGCAATATTCCATTCTCATAGATTTAGTTCTGTTTGGTTATGGCAACAAATGATCTAAAACAAATTCAAAGATTCTACTATCAATCAAACGACAGAAAAACAGAAAGAATTTGAGTTTGAGTTCCAAATAGGGGCGTAGCCAGTGGCGCCGACAAGGGCCTGCCAGGGGCTACGGTCTGTCTTAACTGGGCCTGCGGGAAGGCTCTGCAGGCCCATTGGCTGCGCCTATGGTTCCAAACGAAACATATCAGTCTCGACTTTGACAAGACAACATTGAAGTTAGCTGGTACGCGTAGTGGTCTAGATAGTGTGGCTAACTCTACTACTGTAGTATCTAGCTTACCTGTAGTAGATTATGAAGAAAAAATGACTCCTGTACTCAGTATAGGAGGAGAAACATCAGGTAGTAAAGAAGGACAGTTCAATTTTCCTTATGGGGTAGGAGATACCCGTAACAACAGGATTCAAGTATTTGATGAAGATGGAAAGTATTTGTTCAAGTTTGGTGATGAAGATGGAGCTGGTAAGATGGAGTATCCTCATTATATTGCTGTATCCCAAGACAAAGTGTTTGTATCTCAAAGTGGAGTTAATTGGTTGTTAGTTTACGATTTAAATGGAACATTTCTGAAACAGATCGGAACTCCAGGGAGTGGAGAAGGACAATTTAACAAACCACATGGCATTACTATCAATGAATCGAATGGAGATATATTTGTGTGTGACTTTATTACTAGTAATAACCGTATCCAGATATTTTCAAAGGATTTACTATTCAAGTCTCAGTTTGGACATAAAATACTGAAGTATCCTTGTGACATAAAACTAACTAACGAGTATATTTATGTACTGTGCTCCTTTAATCCCTTCCTCTATTCTTTCAACTATAATCTAGCTCAGGTACAGAATTCTGTTTCCAATTCTATTTCCAAACATTTAACAAAATCCTATTCATTTATTATAGATGGTGCTGGTAACTTTATAGCAGATTATTTAGAATACGGTGTTGTTATATTCAATCAAGAAGGAGATTTACTTCATAAAATTACTGATAGCATACAAGGTCCATTTGGCGTATCAGTAGATGCAAGAGGGAGAATCATCATTGTAGGTGACAACCATCATGTTTTGTTCTTCTAGATTGAATAAATATTAGAATGCAGCTAGTTTATTCTCAAGGATATTTTCATCACTCGTTTATACCACATTACTATCAATCTCACTTTTGAGATTTTCTTTAGTCAAATGGTGCTTTATATTTATGACATCTAGTATATTTCATTTTTAGTTGAAGGAGATTCTATGGTTTATTTTGTATTATCTTTGTTCCTACTTCACTATGAAAGTACGTACATTGGTTTATGCAGCCTGTGTATTATTATAATATGATATATTCCCTCGGATGCACTTTTTTCTATCTTACGGCAAGTTGGCATTGACACCACTTTTTTTCTATTTTTCTATTTATAGTAATTACAGTAGACCCTCGATTATCCGAACAGTGTGTTCGAGTACCACTCATTTTATCAAATACTTTTCAATCGAATTTGTGAAAATAATGTGTCCAGATAACTGAAATAATGTGTCCAGATAACTGAAATAATGTGTTCGGATAACTGAAATAATGTGTTCGGATAACTGAAATAATGTGTTCGGATAACTGAAATAATGTGCTCAGATAACTGAAATAATGTGTTCGGATAACTGAAATAATGTGTTCGGATAACTGAAATAATGTGTTCAGATAACTGAAATAATGTGTTCGGATAACTGAAATAATGTGTTCGGATAACTGAAATATGTGTTCGGATAACTGAAATAATGTGTTCGGATAACTGAAATAATGTGTTCGGATAACTGAAATATGTGTTCGGATAACTGAAATAATGTTTAATAAATCAATTCCTTAAAAATGTATGTTCCAAAATTGTGCGTAGCATTGTCAATTTGTTTGGCTATACATACGTGTAAGTAGTATTCAAATCATAATACGTTCTTTAATAACATCTAAGTTGGTACATGTGCATTTAAGAGCGTAAAATACGTATTTCACTTATCCGAACACCAATCTTTGAGCTAACAAACGGAGGTGTTCGGATAACCGAGGGTGTACTGTACTCCAAACTTATATGGCTTCCCCGTTAAATATAGCTTAAACAGGAAATGACGCAACACATTCCTGTGGCAAAGAAGTATTTTAATCAGCACATCCAAATTCATATTGCGAAAACCCATATTATGAATGCTCTACTTCAGAGCTGCCCAACTCATTTCGTTCATGAGCCAAATTGAATACCTAGTGATGAGTATCGGGCTAAATTGAAAATAATTTATATTTTATACCTTAGTTTTCTCTTGCCATCCCGATTATTTTAAATACAAAGGTAATTCAGTCGAAGAAATGTGAGAACTAACATCGTTATTTAGATAATGAAGATACTGAAGATAAATAATATTGATAATTCACACTCCAAAACATTCCATATCAAACACCAGTAAAATACAAGTTTTTGTTTACTTCCTATGTGATTTGTTGGTATGGTGGAATAGTTCGGACCATAACCGGAAATAGTTCGACTTTCCTAAAAAGGAAATAGTTCGAATAAAAAACACCTTTAATCCTAATGATAAAAAGTCGAACTATTTCCTAAATCCACAATTCGAACTATTTCCTTTTTCGAAAAGTCGAATCATTTCCGCATTACCATTTGTTTTATTAGGTATGGTGACGACTAATATGTACTCGGATAGTTATAGCCCAAATACTATTTCAGGTTTACAATCAAAATTAAAATCATCTCTGCCCCATCCCACACACAGATGTTCTGTCGCACTATTCTTAATTCACTAATATACTTTCCTTTCCTCTTGATTTATTACGAGACGTATGGTCTTGGTCGTTTCACCGCGACCCTTCCTGGACTTCAGAAATAGTTTTTATCTATTCGGACTAGACCGTTTAGGGACTTTGCGTATAATTTTTTGGAGCCCTACACATTGTATTTTCAGCTTTGTGATTCGAGTTAACTATTTTGCAATTCATGAATCATTAAATAAAAATATTCTTACTTTTCTTGTCACTTCATTAAACTTCATTGAACCCAACAACAAAATCAAATTATGTACTCTATTTGTGTGCTCTGTAAGATCAATGAACAAACAAACAAAAATTTTAGTATTTTATACTTGTAGATAGGTTATTATTTATGTTGAATAAAAACTGGATTAAAATGGAACAGAAGTTAAGAAGAGATTCAGATTACGAATCATCTGAAGAATCGGAATACTTTAGTGCTACAGATTGTCTGGATGAAATAGAGTTTCAGCAGATAGAAGAGGATGATGATGATTTTGCTTATAATAGTCCTGCAGCAGATATTCCTATGCAAGACTCACACAGGCATTCTAATCATATCATGGAAAAAGCAAGAAAAATGTGTCCACCTGCAAGTATGTTGTATCTTCCAAAAACAAATAATCATGAGTCAAAAAGGTACGATTGGAGTATTTCGACGCCATTTCAATGCTGCCAACCATCGATTATCCGAACCCTTCCTACTACCACCACCGTAAACTCTAAATCATTATTACGTACTTCATCTCTCAATGTGCACAATCGTGCTCATACTGGAGAGAAGCCGCACGAATGTTCAACCACGCGTAGATTACACGTTCGCAGTCATACTGCAAAGAGGTCCTATAAATGCTTGGCCTGTTCTAAATCTTTTCTTGGGTCCTCCGATCTTAAGAGGCACATTCGTATTCACACAGGAGAGAAACCCTTTGAATGTCCAACTTGTCATAAATCATTTTCTCAGAGACCAACTCTTATTTCGCACTTTCGTACGCACACTGGAGAGAGGCCGTATGAATGCCAAGCTTGCCACAAATCATTTACTGAGGTCTCAGCCTTAAAATATCACATTCGTACTCACACTGGAGAGAAAGCCTATGAATGCTTAACTTGTTCTAAATCTTTTATTACTTCCTCCAATCTTAAGAGGCACATTCGTACTCACACTGGAGTGAAATCTTATGAATGCACTCCTAGTTCTAAATCCTTCTCTCAGCTCTCAAATCTTTAGATACATTTGCATCCATTCATACTGAAGAGAATTACCTTCAATATTAATCATCCTATAGCTTTCCTTATTTAGATATATCATAAATAATTTGCTACTTTGCTGTTATTCTTGATAGCATTCTAAAATATGATTATTCCTTACATTAGGCTAGAGGATGATTATAATATATTGTATATGTTCATTGAATTACGTATAACCCCTATTAATAATTAAAATCAAAGCCAACTGTAATGTTAAATTCCTGGATTCTGATTGGCTAGTACATTTTGACACCTTTTGTGGAAAGGTGTGAAAATATTTCAGAATTTGGACCTATGTTCAAATCTCCACCCTATAAAAATATATGGTCCAAATTTTGTGTAATCTGGTTAAAAAAAATCCAGGAGCGCGCAGGCGGACGTACATTCGTACGCATGGACGTCGCACGCCGACATGACATAAGGCATCTCCTATGCTAGGAACTGCACTAAAAACTGGAAGTCAGAGTGTCCAGACATCCCGATTTTTTTAGTACTTTAAGTGCAATATCTCTTGCGATATTATCTGAAATACGTAGATATTAAACTTTGTTGGAAAAAGAAACAGTTTAATGAATATCCCTGGTAAATACAAATGGTTGGAGTAGAAAATGAACACAAACAGATAAAGCAAATAGTGTTAAATAAAAGAAATCACAAACAAAGTAGTTTCAACTACTGACAAAACTGGTCCTCATCAATCCAGGGGAGTCTGTATTTACTTTCCAATAACTGGACAGAATCGTTCTTTTGACTTCCAGTCAGCGGACACACGGTTAAACTCACCATATCTGAGAAGTCCACTGCATTGCGATCCCCCAAACGATCGTAATTGGATTTAGTTAACAGTTTGGCTGGATCTGTTAGTGAGTTCCTCAGACTCATACCTAAACCGACATCAAAGTCCAATGCAAAAGCTGCGCTCGCCACAATTCCTTCAGAAATATCTCCAGCAGAGTTATCACCAGGCAGACTAGTCCCTAACGGAATTCCTTCTCTTTCTACATCCGATAAGTCTATACACCACAAACCGTCACAGTATTGCAGATCTCCAATCACTTTCTGTCCAAGGTAAGTGGCATAGCCCTCCTTGAATGCAAAATTAGGCGAGATTTGATTTCCAAAGCTATGAGAACCAGATCCAGTTATAACAGCTCCTGTCTGGTGGAGAATCAGATGACCAAATTCATGCAACAACACAGAATCATCGAACTGATCAGGATCTGTGACATGACCGCCAATAGATATTATTCCTGTTTGTGAGGAAAAGAATGAAACAGCAAAATTCGTACCTTTGGCGAACCTTCCTAGTTCCCAATCAGCTTTTATTGGATAGTTACTGGGACGACCTCCGTAGGCCAGGTAGAGAGGGATCATACGCTCTAAGGTTGCCATGATGTGAAATGCTCCTGATCCATCACTTTCCTGAATAACTACATCACGAACTGCATAAGCCTCTGATTCAGGAGTGATGGAAATGTTAACACGATATATGTGCGTCTTGCCTGCGTGATCTATTACATCGATCTTCTTGCTTTTAGATAAAAACTCAACAAATACAGGCTGACTTGCATTGATAACATCATAGGAAACGGAATAAGCACCCCATCTGGACGGTGAAAAAACACTTCTTCTTCTAGAAACATACAAGGCTTTCCCTACCCTAGATTTCCCCAATATTTTGCCTTGGCCGTCTACAACTCTAACCACACTACCAGTCGGCATAGATCCAGAGTTTGGAGTCATGTAGCTTACTGTACCTGCTGCTCGGAATATAGGACATTCTGCAATGAAATTAAGCACTTCCCTGCCAGCTCCTGAACGACCCTGATCCGCTTCACTCGGCTCAAATGTACCCGAAACCGTTTTGCTGATATTACATCCTTCAACAAAGAGGTCAAATGCAATAGTAGTATCGACTCCACAGTTACTAAACAGATCAACCCTAACTATGTAGCGTCCTGAGATAGCTCGGTCATAAAAGACATCCTCAATATTGCCATTGCTGCCGCAAATAGAATCACGATCCAAAAATCCTACTTGTCCAGATGATCTCGTATGCCCAAAGTATATCTCATCGTCATTAGGACCTACAACATGGAGATCTAAGTCGACGTCTCTGTCCCAAGACAACCTCGCATGTAAGGTGCTTAACTGAGAACTAGCCAATGTTACGCTCACCCTTTTTATCGGCCCGTAAGATCCAAGATTATCCAACAACCTCAAAAGTACCTTCGACTTGACGATTTCCGAGTGTATGGATCCAGAAGCAAGGGTCAGCCTGAGGTTGTAAATGACGGAAGAAAATCGCGTAGAACGACGTGATACCTCACTTTGGATAGAACTTAGTGGAACAGTGAAGTGTTGACCGAATCCTTCAAATCCTACAAGTATGGAAACTGCGTTGGAATCGCCGTCTAATTCTAATGGAATAGTCACAGTTTGATCTGTGGTAAGTGCTACTCTTTCTAATTTAGGAGGGAGTGCAAAGGTTAGGTTCATGGCAGTGGCAGTGGGAGGCGATTGAGGGAAACTGTTAAGGTTAGTGATCCCAACTTCAATAGTGAATGGATTCGGTTCTGCTGCCTGGAAGAACACCTTAACCCCGGGGATTGCTAGGCTTTGCTGATTAGTGTTAAACACTTGGAAAGGTATGTCATAGAACCTTTCGATTGCTGTGATGTTTAACGAAATGTTTCGTGTCTCAGTCAACACATTTCCAACTCTACTCGTTGAATTAATGACGCCATTTTTCCCCAAATATTGCAGAATAATTAGCGATAAAGAAAGCTGGAGATCCTGCTACTTCAGCTATGATTTCCATTTCTAAACCAGGATAGATTACCAGTGGATAATCGAGGGAGATAAGTTTGAGTCTTGGGTCTTCAACCAGCACCTGTATCACCCCACTGCCTGGGACATTGTTAGTAGATAGTGCAGTCAAGGAGACGGAATGAATTCCATTGGATAATTCGAATGTAGGAATCTGCAAGTTGGTGGGAAATTCCTTGACAGACAATAGCATAGCTCCGTCGACATACACCATCACATTCCCTTGAACCGCAATATCACTAGGTAGAGAGCACTGGAGGTAAATGAATCCATCCGAAAATGCTTGACCAGACGGCATTGCATTATTAATGGTAATTGCGAAGGGAGGTTGAGTGGTTCGAGGTGGTTGTGGAAGGTTTAAAATGACACTAAATGACACCTTAGCGGCCATACCTACCAAGACTAGGATTGTACATGCTACTGCTAGTACTATTGTACACACAGTGGCTATGATTAGGACCTTTGAAGGCATCTTCCTGTAAGTTCTGCTGTATTGTCAGAGTATAGTAGATGTTGTTCCTATATATAAGGAAAATATTTAAAATAAAATCTAACAAGGATTTTATAGATGAATTCTCCCTCGTAATCTTTCACTAAATATTTACTTGTTTTACCTTTAAAACTACCTTGAACTATTCAGATTTATTACTTGCATAATTGCATCTATTCTATAAATTACTCCTTGATAAAGTCATGGCCTTACCAGCTCTGCACCGCTTCCCACGGCCGAGCAATCTTAGCAATCTTAGCATGTTGACATTTGTAACAATTTTCACCAATACAGAAGTTATACAGTATTAAGTTTAGTTGTTTTTCAACATACTACTGCATTACCGGACAAAGGTATTTGTACACTTTGTTATTTCACGTTAATTTAATACTAAAATGGGTTTATTCATAAAGATCCTATACGATAAGTAATACAACTAATCGGATTTCAGAATCGAAATCTGCGCATTCGAATTAGTTATAGATAATATTTCTAAACAATCATTAATTTCTAGCGTTTTCAAATGATCAATGGTGATGAATTCCCTCTTGTGCCACAGGTTAATAGTTTTACCCACATTGATTTGAGCAATTTGTTAGAAATCTTCAACTATTAGTAATTCAAATGCGTAGATTTCGAAACTTAAATCAGATTCTTAGTATCTATTGGAGTTTGAATACATCTACATATTATGAAAGATCCAATTTAGTATTATTTGTATGGGAAATAATACAGTGCATAGTATAATAAAGTTGCTTGTATTTATTGTATTTTTATGTATCTGTGTATTTATTCGACATTGTCACATACAAGAGTAGATCAGGTTATATCCATGCGAGAAGTTGAATGGACTTGAATAATATTGTGCAATCTCTTCTATTTACATAGAATCATTCCTTATTTAAAGTCTACTGTACAGTATCAATGTAATGTCAATTGTACTCACCAAGTTCAATAGGAGGCTCTTTCTCTAATTCTATTGAAGTTCGAAAGGAGCGAAATATATGTGTTTAGAATTCTTCCCTTCTCACCAATCATTTATTACTTATTTTACAATATTTGATTGTTTCCAAAAATGATATGTAAGATCATTGATTAATATTGATGCATAAAATGAGATCATAAATTCAACTTTGTAATCCAACAAGATTTGGTAAAAGTATCTCAAATGTTACAATAATTTTAGATGGACATTTTTAAAAATATAAAACTTCTAAATTATCCATTCATGTAGGTTTTCATTTTAACAAACTAAACATTATTTCTTGAGGTAGCATTCGAGATATTTTGACCAAATCTAATTGGATTAAAAAGTTGAATTTATGATCTCATTTTATACATCCATATTAATCAATGATCTTACATATCATTCATGGAAATACTCAAATCTTGCAATATAGTTAATATATGATTTGGTGACAAAGAAGACTTCTAAACACATATAATTCGCTCCTTTCGAACTTCAATAGAACAAGCGCGCTTCGCTTGCTTGCGCTGCGCGGCTGGCGGACACTTTGTGTCCGCCGGAGGCGCCCTTTGGGCGCCTGTGGTCACCATTGATTAATTATAAGGGAAATGACATCTCTAAATACGTCTGACCTATTCTTATAATCGATATCGCACGAAAAATCACCAAATTTATCAATTTTTAAAATTTTGATGAGTAATGATGACGTCATAACAAAGTGATGAGTCATCATTTTTTGATAATAGCTGCATCATATGTGAGGTATGTTAGTATACAGATTCTATTAAAATTTGAGCCTTCTATCTCCTATAATGGCTGAGTTATGCTCGAATAACTGTATTGCTTAACTTTTAAAAATGTGACAATGACGTCATAATTCCATGATGAGTCGACATTTTCGTCTGAGCTCAGAGCTTACTGGAGCCATAGCCGAAAGACTTCCACATGCCAAAAATCAGCTTTCTGTGCCTGGCAGTTTCTTCAATCAATTCGTTACAGATATATATATATATATATATACAGTACCCAGACAAAAGTATTCGACCACCACAGAAACTGCCATACAAATAGTGTTAAAGTGGGTCTATTCATAAAGGGATATGTTCTCAAACTGTAAGGAATACTCTATTTTTTATTTCAAATTCGTAAACTACACATGCTAATTGCTCATAATTGATAGCCTCAGCTTAATTACTAACTTCCAAGTTAACAAATATCAACATTTGCTACTTGATGCTACTTGTCCTAAGTCACAGCCATTATAAATGATGGCGTTTAGTGACACAAAGTGGCAGAGGTTGATAATTTTCAACATAAGAATAGGTAATTGAGTTGAAACTCTGAATTATGAGTAATTAGAATGTGTAGATTACGAATTTGAACTAAAAATAGAGTATTTTCTACTGTTTAGGGACATGTTCCTTTTTTAAAAGATCTAATTTAGTACTATTTGTATGTAAGTTTCGTGGTGGTCGAATACTTTTGTCCGGGTAGTGTATATATATATATATATACACATAAACAAACAATAATCCAGTTTTAATAGTAAGGATATATATATATATATATACAGTCAAACCTGCTATAACGGCCACTCTATATAACGGTCACCTGTCTATAGCGGTCACCAATGAACAGGCCCGTCCGAAATTCCATAATATTGAACCTGTGTATAGCGGTCACCTGCTCAACGCGGCCAGCGGACACCCGTTTGTAGTCCCTTAATGATCCTAAAACTGTGTATAACGGCCATCACCTGTCTATAACGGCCACTACCTGTCTATAACGGCCACCACCTGTCTATAACGGCCATCACCTTTTTCACCTTTATATGAGTTTATTACAGGACCTGTTACGAACGATAAACAAGTTTCATGTAATTACTTCAAGTAATGGATTTCTAAAAACTTATATTTATTGCACTACGTTGATACATTTTGGGGATTAAGACAATCACCTGTATATAACGACAAATTTTGTCCAGTCCCTTGGGTGGCCGTTATATACAGGTTCTACTGTATATATATACAGTATCCGGACAAAAGTATTCGACCACCACATAAACCACCATACAAATAGTATTAAAGTGGATCTGTTCATAAAGGAATGTGTACTCAAACTGTTAGAAATACTCTATTTTTGATTTCTAATTCCTAATCTACACATTCTAATTACTCACACTTGAGATCCTCAACTCAATTACTAACACCTTTGATACTTGATGCTACTTGTCCCGAGTCACAGCCATTATATATGATGGCGATTAGTGACACAAAGTGGCATAGGTTGATAATTTTCTACATGAGAATTAGTATTTGTATTGAAAGTTTAAAAAATTAGTAATTCGGATGTGTAGTTTACGAATCTGAAATCAAAAATAGAATATCTCTTCTGTTTGATTATATATTCCATTTTGAATAGATCCACTTTAATACTATTTGTATGGAGGTTTTCGTGGTGGTCGAATACTTTTGTCCGGGTAGTGTATATATATATATATACATACACAAACATTAATCGAGTTTTAATAGTAAAGATTAGAGAAAGGGCCTCCTATTGAACTTATTTCTTAATTCAACTCAGTAAAAGTCCCGTTTTTGGTGGGACATTATTACATTGAGAAAGGCAAGGAGACCAGCTCAGAATTTGAGATCTTCAGAAAGGACATACAATGGAATTTGCTATAATAGTCACTTAAAAACAGTCCCATCGTCGACTTTCCCACTACAATTAACCTCGATATAATGGCAAACTGTGCATGACGGCTTCTTTGGTTAGTAGCTTGGATGGCCGTTATAGATTTCACTTTTCTACTTATACATATATACAAATAGTTTGAATTATGCTACAGCTTTAGTAAGCATGCCAACTGTCCCGTTTTGGTAGGATAACCTACTTTTTTAACTCTTCTTTTTCAGTTAATTTTCACAAGTGTCCCGTTTTTACATGAAAATTACTCATAATGCCTTGATTTTCAGGATTGTATCTTTACTATTCGAATTGATTGAAGAAACTGTCAGGGACAGAAAGCTACCTTTTGGCATGTGGGAGTCTTTTGGCTATAGCTCCACTAAGTTCTGAGCTCAGACGAATTCATCATGGAATTATGACGTCATTGTCACCTTTAGAGTTAGAAATTTCAGTTTTTCGACTATAACTCAGTCATTTTAGGTAAAAGAAGGCTGAAATTTTAATAGAATGTGCATATTAATATATCACAAATATGATAAAACCTTCATAAAAAATGATGACTCATCACTCTGTTAGACGTCATCATTAGACATCTAATTTTTAAAAACAAACAAATCTGATGATTTTCCGAATACTATCGATTATAACAGTAAGACACATATTTAGAGATGTTATCTACTTTAAAATTACTCATTGTGAGCCCAGGAACCCGAAGGGCGCCTCTGGCGGATACAAAGGGTTCGCCAGCCGCGCAGCGCAAGCAAGCGAAGCGCGCTTGTGTACAATACTTTTCAATTGCGTTCTGCCATGTCCTGCGAAATTCAACACAGAGTCCCGCTTAAATTATGGTTCAGATTGGGTTGTTTGATGTAAATTTCAAGAATTTCACTGCTAATATCTTGGATTAAATATTTTGTTTTCTAAAATCGATTACAAAGTATTTAATTAAAAATTAAATATTAGCTACAGACATGTGTTTCAATGTTAAATTTGGGGTTTTCGAGAGCTTAGATTTCGAATATTGCATTTCCCAGTATCAGATAAATATTTGTTATTTTTGTTCGTTTTTGTCGTTTAAAAAACATAATAAAATGGCAAATTTTGCAAAATATGCTTATTAAATTAAAGTTTTAAATTTAAACTCAGTCCATTTCCCACTAGTATGGATTTCCTAATCAAACCATTTCAGAGATAAAACTCATAATAAATTGAAACATTCTCGAAAAAAGTCAAAATTGAGAGTGGAAAAAAAGTCCAAGAGGTGGTACAGGTAGACACAAAGTGTCCGCTAGCCGCGAGACGTAAACCTGTTAGTATACATGCCAACCTGAGCCATGTTAAAAGCAAGATACAGTGTTGAATTTCCAGGACATGGTGGGAGTCAATAGAAAAGTACTAAGGTATTATACAGCCCTCCAGAGATACGCTCCTTATCCCAAACCCCTAAATTTTCATACGCCTAAATCGAGAAATAACATTATAATAGAGGGTAAATTGGGTATTATTCTGGATTTTCACGCTCCTAAACACTTTGAGGCTTAAAATCATATGCCTATAGGAGCGTCTCGCGCTCCTAGATCATCTCTTGAAAAGTACTATACATAGAATACAAAAAAAGCGGGACATAATAGGGAAATTGCATGTAATAGCGGGACACTCGTGAAATTAGCTCAATAGAAGAGTGGAAAAAGCGGGACAGTTAGTATGTGTTAGTATTAGTTAACGATTAATATTAACGAATTCAACTCACATGAAATATGGATAGTCTCGAATAGATTCGTGTAAATTACACTTGTGTTAGGTTGTATGAGATGAAAATGATTAGATGCGAGATCTTATTCAAATTCTTTTCACGATACAAACCCATATATACTTTTACTCTGCCTACAGTAAGATTCAATTTTTTTACATTGTCTTAAGATATCTAATTAGCAATGATTAAATATTTAACTGGTTATGGGATCAGTGGGATCAGGATCAGTTCAGTGATTAATTATTTTAGCGAAAAATATTAAAAATGGTTATGGGATACGTTTTTCAGTGATTAATTATTTTAGCGAGAAATAAAAGAATTTATTAGAACGAGAATGAAGGTATGAATTAGATCATGATAGAGAACTAAATTGATTAAAAATCGAATAAGATTTGAGAGTTGCGCTATTAAATATTAAATTTTAATCAAAATGGATTCTAACTAATTTTCAGTGGTGAAATTAAATTCAATATAGTACAGTACAAATTGGATATGTATAATGATATTGGATATAGTAATATACGTATATTGGATAGATAATAATTTGGTCAAAAATTCCGTGATACCAGGCATTATCAGTACATACAGGTGATTCCGATTATTCTGGACACATTGGTCCTGGATATTTTGTCCCGATTAAACGGAGTTCCCAATTAACCGATGAGATTTAGTATTAGCTTCTATTTAAGCGGTTGTCCCAAGTAAGCAGAGTTCACCATATAGCCAATATTTGATGTACTAATTAGTGCTAGTGCACGTTTCTACAAAATTTTGTTGGAAATTTCTTTTTTAACAGTAGTTTGGGGGAGAGAAATCTGGATTTTAACAAAAAATCCATACCAACTGGGCACTAATTATTTCGGTTAATTATCACGGGCATTCAATAAGTTATCATAATGTGATTTCCCAAACTATGGTAAAGGAATTAATATCAAAGTGTAATTTCTCATAATAGTCTCCTTGATACATTATGACTAGTTTTAACCTCTATTCAGTTTTAAAAAAACATTTGGAAGTCTTCTCGTGGTATAGCTTTCATAAACTGTAAAATCGCCGATCCGAGGTGAGCTCGACTTTCGAATTCCCAAGTGTTTCTTCAGCTTAGGGAAGAGACAGAACTCACACGTAGCGAGGTCTGGTGAGTAGGGAGGAGGATCTAGCTCTACAACTCCCACACTTTCCAACTTTTCCCTTACCAGCTTGGTCTTGTGGAGTCGGGCATTATCTGCAATAATCTCAATCCTCTAGTCCAGTCCTTGGCTGTCGATCCTGGTAGAATTTCTCAACCTCAGATAGGCACTCACTCAAGTGAAATGATCCGGTAATAGTTTTATTCTTGGGGACACAAATCTAACACAATGTGTTTTCGAAAAATCTGTCCGGCCGAACAGATTTTTTGAAATACAAGCGCGCTTCCTTTGCTTGCGCTGCGCGGCTGGCGGACACTTGGTGTCCGCCGGGGGCTCCATTCGGTCGCCTGCGGTCACCATTGATTAATTATATGGGAGATAACATCTCTAAATACATCTGCCCTACTGTTATAATCGATATCGCACAAAAATCGCTAAAATTATCAAATCATTTTTTGATGATAGTTACATCATATGTGAGGTATGTTAGTATACAGATTCTATTAAAATTTCAGCCTTCTAGCTCCTATAATGGCTGAGTTATGCTCGAATAACGGTATTGCTTAACTTTTAAAAATGTGACAATGACGTCATAATTCCATGATGAGTCGAAATTTTGCTCTGAGCTCAGAACTTACTGGAGCCATAACCAAAAGACCCCCACATGCCAAAAATCAGCTTTCTATAACCCGCAGTTTCTTCAATCTATTCGTTACATATATATATATATATATATATATATATGTATATACAAAAATAAATATTAATCGCGTTTTAATAGTAAGGATTATACTCCTTCGTAAAAACTGTCCGGCCTAATAATAGAACTTGGGAAACCATATCATTAGTCGTCAAATCATCATATAATTTCCGTTTTTCTGTTTCTTCCCTACATTTTCGACATTTTTGTATACTTGATTGAATTTGATAGTCAAGTGTATTTTGACAATTTGTTACAAAGTTGTTGATGCTTGTCAGGTACAAAGATTTATGTGTGTATTCGAGTAGCAAGACTAACACTTTATTTCAAGCTGGTATGAATTCTAACCAAAAAGTGAATTGATTAAATGAACAAATCGCTGTTCACTGCCATAGAAATTAAACCGAGCATTCTTTTCTTTTCGTAAATTAACTCGTTCTGCAAACCAGTATTTAGTTGAATTAAAGTCCTTAGTTTGTATTAGATCTAAAAGCTTAATTGTACCAACGTTTATATCTCTACCACTTTTAGTGATGGCATCCTTTATTTGAGTTAAATTTAGACTGATTATGGTTATCAGATTGTCGACTGTACATGTGTTTTCAAGGGATATTTTATTGCACCATCCACCCCAGTTTACACAAAGATCTTCTAAGTCACTGATTGTGCAATCTACCGGTTCTGTTACTTGCTCCTGTTGTAACAGATCAATTGCTACATGATATAAAACCTTTGTAACATACTCGATTGCTTTTCTTTATCCCAATAAGTAGCTTTATCACGATCTTCTTCTGAAAATAGATCGAAGGGGATATCTACTTCATTTGCTTCTTTATACCAGGAAATTATCATTTCACTCATTTCTAACTTAAACAGAATAGATGATCAGGCAGAACTTTGGCATTTGGGAAGGTTAAAGTTTTCCATTCCACAAATTCACGTATTGGCAAATTAATTTGCTCCGTCAATTTTGGTTGCATTTTGGAGAGGCAATATCCTTTAGAAATACTGTTGATTATTTCTTCTTTCATTGCAACCAAAATATTATATTTTCGGATCCATATGAGAAATTATTCGTTAACTTTTGTTTACAATATTTATATAAAGGAATAAAATTCCAAAAAGGTTAGATTGAGTAACTCCAGGCGCCCGCAGGGTGACTCGGTGGACACGCAGTGTCTGCAAGCCGAGCACCGCAAGCAAGCCAACGCGCTTGTTAATAATAAAACCAGAAAAAACTTAAAAATATCCTTGATTGCTGTGATTAATGGGTAATGACCTTTTTTGGGAGTTTGCTTCCAGGAAAGCATTAAAAAAATGATCGTTAGCTACTTTGAGCAGGTGATTGCTACATACAAGCATAAAATAGTAGAATTTGTTCATAGGTGACAAATTAACAGAAAATATAACTTACTTGCGAATGTTTAAAGCGCAGAGGTTTCCCATCCTTCTCCACTACGATTGTATTCTGGTTTATCTTAAGTTATCGCGGTTTTCAAGATATAACCCCAACTGATCAAAACACATTTCCATAGCAACACTGGAATGTAGCAACATGAAAAAATTCAATTTTCCGCATTAATTAACCCATTCACATCTCAGTTCTATGCGAAAAAATTTATAATAATAATATCGCTTAGAAGTGCCCTTAAACGACCTCTAAAAATCATCAAATTTGCCACAAATATACCCTATTGCGCAACCATATGGTGACTAATCTAAATTTTAACAATGGATATGGGTACTTTGACACCATATTTATATATGCTAGTGATACATTCCTAAGCTCTATTGTGCTTTGTTAATGATTTAAGGCAGCTCATGTATTAGTTCAACTATCTTCTACCGCATCCCTAGTCCCAAATCCGCAAGTTACTGTGAGGCCTTATATACAGTAGGCTATGCTATTTTTTATTTTTTATTAAGATAATTATTTCAGAAACCTATATTTACTAACAGGCTCGAATACAAAATGATCCATTAAAACTGAATAAAACATTATCTCGGCTTATATTGTCAGATATCAGTTCAAACTACAGTCAGGGTCGCTTATTATGAACCCGCTTAATATGAACATTCGTTTATTATGAACTAACCTCCTGGTCCCAATTTCATTTTTAGATATGATTTGTATTGAATCAAGTTCGCTTAATATGAAGTACGTATCTCTATTATGAACATATTTTTTGATCCCCTGGTGGTTCACAATAAGCGACCCTTAACAGTAGTCATAGCTCTTAAAGAATATTTGAATAGTTTGCCGGGATTTTAATGAAAAAATGTATTTAATAGATTTTGATTTTGAGTTTGTTACAAATGAAATAAATATATTGCTGACCTGTATTTGATGATCCACAAATTGAGACCTAAATAACGTGGTTGGGTGTGCAGTTTTCTCTTATACAAAAATCTAACCTATTTAACAACTGATAAACGATGTAAGTATCAAGTGATGCAGGATCCCAATAAATTATCGTAGATTTATTAGACAGGGGTCACATATGTATCCATATATTGCTGTTATCGACTGCGTTACTACTTGTATTATCCATAAAACTTTCATCAAATTGCTAACTCTGAAATTCTTCGAAAACAGTTTTTTCCCGGTTCAACTCGTACTAAATTACTAGTATTAATTTTAATCATAGTTGATGACAAATGGATTGATACATGGAGAGAGAATTGTGTTGCTGTGATGTATGACGATATATTCATAAAAATGGTAAAAACCATGTCCAACCGTATCCCCGCTAAAAATTTAGGAATTATAATGCTCTTATGTCAAAAACAACTCAAAACTTCAAAAGTATAATAGTTCTTCTCTTTCTTAGGAAATGGTATGACAAGACCGGATAAAGGATGAGGAAAGAGAAGTAATGTCTAACGGAATAACAACGTTTTGATCTTCCTTAATCTTAGAATATTATCTTCTCTTCATAACATCCCTCAGTTTACTAATTTTAATTAATATAATTCACCATTTCAATAATGATTATTCGTAATTAGTATCTAATTGTTAGTCTTGCCGTGCTGTGCTATGAATCTATTTCGAATGTATTTGTTTGTTTGCTAATTAAAATTGAACTAATTATGAATATAAACGCTCATTTATTAAGTATTTAACCTTTTGAACCCAATTATATGACTTTAGTAAGTGTGGTGCACAAATAGAAAGCGAATAAATGTTATATTGATAATTAGTGAAAAATTCACTTAGCTCGTTTAACCAATCCATGGTCCAGAAAAAAAGGTCTGCGCCATTGCCTTAGTGTACTAGAATGCTATGTCCACATTAGGCTAGAGGGTGATTATAATATATTGTATATGTTCATTGAGTTACGTATAACTCCTATTAATCAATAAAATCAAAGCCAACTGTAATGTTAAATTCCTGGATTTTGATTGGCTAGTACATTTTTACACCTTTCGTGGAAAGGTGTGGAATTATTTTAGAATTCGGACCTGGGTTCGAATCTCCACCATATAAAAAATATATTGTCCAAATTTTGTGCAATCTGGTCCAAAAGAATTTCCAGGAGCGAACAGGCGGACGTACGTTCGTACGCATGGACAGACGTCGCACGCCGATAGTGACATAAGGCATCTCCTATACTAGGAGCTGCACTAAAAACTGGAAGAGTCAGAGTGTCCAGACATCCCGATTTCGTCGGGAATATCCCGATTTTTTTAGTACATTGTGTCATTATCTCTTGCGATCTTATCTAAAATACGTAGATATTATTTTTTGTAGAAAAGAGAAACTGTTTAATAACCCTGCTAAAATACAAATGGTTGGAGTATAATATGGATGCATGAATGAGATCATAAATTCAACTTTCTAATTCAATAAGATTTGGAAAAATATCTCAAATGCTACAAGAATTTTAGATGGGTATGTGTGAAAGTGTAAATTGTAAATGACGGTTACACTTATATTTTTTATAATATTATTATTAATCTTAATTTTGTTGTTATTGTTTTACTCCTTTAGTAAATTGTTTTGATCTCTTTATCTTCCGACTAATATCGTGTGTATTTTTAGATTTATTCAGTATGTATCTCAAGAATAAACATGCCAAACGTATATTCTTCGCAATCCTCTTCTTCGACATAACAACATATTTACTCACAGGAATGTCTATCCTCATATCCTTCAAATTCATCCAGATACCTCACTTCCCCATAAACATGATTCTCTTCTCTATCGGTACACTCATGATGGGATTAGTGGGGGTGTTAGTTCTATTTGGAACTGTCTGTGAGAACAAACACATCAGAGGAGACTTGGTTCCAGTTTACTGGATGCTCTACTCACTGCTGAGCGGGTTAGCGCTATTTTTAGGCATTTCGGAACTAATTTACGTTCTCAACACGCCTGACCAAACCAATGTGGTACTTCTGCCGATGTCGATTCTAATTTTAGTAACAACGTTTGATACGACAGTTTTCTCGTATGTGATTCATTTCTATTTTAAAGATCCGGTTCTAAATATAGAACAGGAAAAAACACCGATTTACAATGACGTCATCGAGAAGAGAATCTCCACTGCACCACCGAAATATAGTTCGGTGTCATAAACTGGAACTAAGATTGTTTTGATTCTAACCACCTTTAGAATTCTGTTGATATTGTTATTGTCTTTTGAGTTGTTTACTGCTCGTTTACATTATTTGTATATAATTTAATCTGTATTATTCATATTAAATTGATTATACTGAATAAACTGTATCTCTCCTAATCTTAAATCTTATACTACTACAGTAGAAAGATGGGAATATCCAATAGTAAATGAGGAATAATATAATTAGTTTATCACAGGTAAAGAATGCGAAACGGAAGTATTAGTTGAATAGAATCAAAACATTATAAAGTGATTGAGACATAAATACAAATAAATAGTTTAAGAATTAAGAATAGCTTAGAAAACTGATAAAGCTACTCAAAATCAGATTTGAGATCAATTTTTTCATTTTACTCCAGAATTTGTTGCATTCTCGTTCCTTTATTGATATAGCCTTACTATTAAAACTTGATTAATGTTTGTTTGTATATCCATAGCCTACTGTATATAAAGCCTCACAGTAACTTGCGGATTTGGGACTAGGGATGCGGTAGAAGATGGTTGAACTGTTGCGTGAAATTCTGAGGCACTTATATAACAGGAACCATGGATGTACAACTTGCGTGAAATTCTGAGGGGGGAGTTGCATTTGTCAGAATTTTGAGGTTGCCATTTGTCAGAATTATCCTAGCTGTCACTTGTCATAATATTTTTTAGGACTGCTGTCACTTGTCAGAATGGTTTTTAGGACTGCTGTCACTTGTCAGAATGGTTTTTAAGGAATGGCGGATGTTTCGTCGCTGATATTTTAGAATCGAATTACAAACTGTTGGGAAACATGAATTTGTTATAAAGCTGAATAGAATTGATAGGAGAGTGGGAGTGGGCATTTTGGAGAATATTTTGTATACGTAAGAGCAAAGAGAAAGTGGGTATTTTGAGTTTGAAATAATATAAAATGGCACGCGAGAGTGGTATTTTTATTTCGTGAGGGGGTGGGTGATTGTCATTTATTATTTGGTAGAATGAATGGGAGAATCAAAGTGAGGATTCGATTCAATAATTTCATTCAAAGAAATATCAGCGACGAAACATATGCCATTCCTTAAAAACCATTCTGACAAATGACAGCAGTCCTAAAAACCATTCTGACAAATGACAGCAGTCCTAAAAACCATTCTGACAAGTGACAGCAGTCCTAAAAACCATTCTGACAAGTGACAGCAGTCCTAAAAACATTCTGACAAGTGACTACTAGGATAATTCTGACAAATGACCTCAAAATTCTGACAAATGCATGCACCTCATAACCTATTCAGCAAACCCATATGGTTGCGCAATAAAACACCATCTTTATATATGCTGGTAATACATTCCTAAGCTCTATTGTGCTTGTTAATGATTTAAGGCAGTTAGTTCAACCATCTTCTACCGCATCCCTAGTCCCAAATCCGCAAGTTACTGTGAGGCCTTATATACAGTAGGCTATGGTATTCTTATATATTAAAACGGTAGGATTTTTTTGTTTGTTTGTCCGAATTGATTGAAGAATTGGCAAGTCATAGAGATACGAAAATTGCCATGTAGGTGTCAAAAGATGAATTTACGATTATGTTCGAAGATCTAAGGGAAATTTTCACTTCATTGGTCAGCACAATTTGTCGCCTATCTCGGCGAGGTGTGAAGATTTCGCTTAGATCTTCGAACTTAATCGTAGACTCATTATGATTTACCTGTGCGCCAAATTTCACATTTCTAGCACCTCCCAGTTCCTCAATCAATTCTGGACAAACAAACAAAAAAACCATTGAGTTTTAATATATAAGATGATTCGACAATTTCGAAGCTATTTCCTTATGCCTCACAAATCCGTGTCGGTATTGTTACCGTAGAGGAACAGTATCAATGTACGAGTTGTTCTAGTTCTCATTTCGTTTATCTCTCAATATACATATGTACAGAGTCCAACTTGTTCAATATCATTTTCTAGGTTTTCAAATCTTAAGGCACACATTTATACTCATATTGGGGAAATGTCGTATAAATGTACTATTTGTAACAAATCCTTCCCTATTTCATCATCTCTTAATGTATACATTTGTTTTTATACAGGAGAAAGGGATTTTGAATGCTCTACAATGTGTTCAAAATCCTTTTTACTTTTTTAGATCTTAAAAATACATTCGTGTTGACACTGGATAGAAGCCATATACTAAATGCACTATCTGTAATAAAGCCTTCTCTATTTCATTTTCATCTTCATCTGTACCTTCACTGAGTCAAACTCGATTAAAAGAAAATAGATTTGATAGGACTTATTGGTCACCCTGTAGTTGTAGTTTTGCTGATTAGTATTTTGATCGCAATAAAATCTAGCAATTGATAGAAAAATCCAATAGCTATGGTTTGACTGTAAATCAGCCTTAGATTTTCAGAAAAATTAATATGAAATATTCTAAATATGTCGGTCAACAGACTGATATTGAAGTTTCAGAGAAATACTTCAATCCGGAGGATACCATCTTTTTGTAACAACCTTTTTAGATATTTAGGCTAAACCAGTTATAATAATATTCCTTTGTACTAGCTAGTTCAGTAGTTTGAAATAAAGAATTATGATGGAAGTGAATAACGATACTGATTCAGAATTTTCAAATGAAGAGGGATCTGAGTACTTTAGTGTGACAGATGGTAGAGAGGAGACACAGTTCCAGCAGTTAGACTGGGATGATGGTGATTCTGATGATTATGATGAACAAAGAGATGATACTCCTGCGGAAGATTCATCAGGTGGACATCCATCTAGACGTTCTAATCGTATCATGATCAAGAGAAGAAAAGAAATTCTACTTTCTAAACTCTCCGAATGTCCCACTAATTCTATGCATTATCCTGAATCTTCGCGAGTACACTTGCGAATTCATTCTAGAAAAAAGTCTCAAAACTATCCGGCATGTTCTAAATCATTTTCTCAGAATTCAACTCTTATCCCACGCATTCATACTCATACAGGAGAGAAACCCTTTGAATGCTTGACTTGTTCTAAATCTTTCATTTCTTCCTCCGCTCTTAAGAGGCACATTCGTATTCACACTGGAGAGAGGCCCTTTGAATGTCATACTTGTCTCAAATCGTTTTCTCAAGTCCCACACCTAAATTATCACATTCGTACTCATACTTGGGAGAAACCGTATAAATGTTTGACTTGTTCTAAATCTTTCATTCATTCCTCCAATCTTCAAAAGCACATTATTATTCATACTGGAGAAAACCCCTTTGAATGTCCAACTTGTCACAAATCATTTTCTCAAAGATCATCTCTTAATCGACACATCCGTATTCACACAGGAGAGAAACCGTATCAATGTCAGACTTGCCACAAATCATTTTCTCAAAATTCAACTCTAAGCCGACACATTCGAATTCACACTGGAGAGAGACCTTATAAGTGCATTACTTGTTCTAAATCCTTCTCTCAATCATCCGATCTTAGAAACCACATTCGAATTCATACAGGGGAGAAGCCGTATGAGTGTGTTATTTGTTTTAAATCTTTCTCTCTTCTTGGAAGTCTTAAGGCACATTGTGGCATGCATGTAACAACTAAATGAGAATTTCTTTATTCATGGATGACAGTCTTTCATTAACTAATAATTTAACGGTTACGTTTAGGTTTTACAAATTTAATTATTTGCTTGTTGATTATACTACTATTTTTTTTTTTGTCATATTTTTGTTAGGTATAGTGACTGCTATTAGTACTCGGATGGTCTAAATCAGATTTACACTCATTTGCTGTGTTTGGCAGTTTGACCGTGATTTAATATCTCTCCAGTATTCGTATCTTATTTGCCTTCATCGTTTCCTCTTGCCAAACTTTGCAGCTCCCATCTCTTCTCATATATATATATATATATATATATATATATATATATACACATACACAAACATTAATCGAGTTTTAATAGTAAGGATAATTAGCAAACTTATTGGTGCCCATATTTTTTATCAATGGAGTAGTGCATAATCTTGTAAAAATGTAAAACAAGAAATATAAACTATTTGATAAGAATAGGCTCTCTTACTTGTACATTTAGTTCCATAGCGTAGATAATTCAATCAATCCGGTTATTCGGAATCGAATCAATTATTTCAAATTGTCAATCACTGCCACTTTGTACCATATATGTCGCTATTTACCACATGATGGTGATGAATTATGGTAAATTATTGTGCCACATATTGATAATTTACTTGTTGGGTTGAGCAACCTATTAGAATTCTACAACTTTTACTAATTCGAATGCGTAGATTTACATCTTCCTTCATGAAAAGACCCAATTTAGTACTATTTATATGCGAAATAATGTAGTGTACAAATACTTTTGTCCGGTTAGTATAGGTCTCTCACCCTCTGGAATCATGGAGATAATTGATTATAAAAATTCTAATTCAATACTAATAACCCATGATTCCTAACTAAAAAAAATGACCATTGTAGTAAAACAGATGGGAGGCTGTGGTCATATTATTTGTTTATAAAACAGTCTTTTAATCCATTAATTAATATAATATTTACCTTTCTTATTGATTTATTATAATTATTATTTTCATATTATTTGCTCTGAATGAAAAGAATTAAAATGGAACTGAAGATGAAAACAAACCCAGATTACGAATCATTTGAAAAATCCGAATACTTGAAGGAAAATAAGACTTGATCGGACAGAGCAGATTGGTCATCCTATACAGATGTATGTAGTTTTGCTCATTTGCGTTTTTGATTAAAATCAAATCTAAGCGGGCCAGCCTAATTTCCAGGACGGGACGGATCAAGATACCTAACTTTGGGATGGGACCAAAGTACCTGATGATACAGTCGAGTCGATTCAGTATAATTGTGACACCGATTAATCACGTCAACCATTTAAGTAACTACATCTAAATACAGCGTTTTCGTGATTTATGGTTATATGGAGGGACCCCCGAGATGCGACAACCTCAGAGATTTGGCACTAGCATCTACTCCCAAATGATATATAGCATCTCGGAGGTTTACACATTAGAAAAGTGTTTCACAATTTTTATTTGTATGCACAAGTATTTTAGGGAATGAGAGATTGGAACTGATTATATTGGTAAATAATCAAATTAAATTCGATCAATTGACTGATAATGATACTTCGGAGGAAAACACCTCAATCCGGAGGGCATCATTGTGTACGACTTCCTTTTCAGTTTAAAAATAGTAAAATTCAATACAATCAATGGTATTTTAAACTCAAATTTTGTTATTATCCTTGGTACTAGCAAGTTCGTTAGATTAAAAAAAGGATAATGGAAAGAAACGAAAATAATTCAGACTTCGAATCAGCTGAAGAGGGATCTGAGTACTTTAGTGTGACAGATGATAGAGAGGAGACACAGTTCCAGCAGTTAGACTGGGATGATGGTGATTCTGATGATTATGATGAACAAAGAGAAGATGCTCCTGCGGAAGCTTCATCAGGTGGACATCCATCTAGACGTTCTAATCGCATCATGATCAAGAGAAGAAAAGAAATTCTACTTTCTAAACTCTCCAAATGTCCCACTAATTCTAAGCACTATTCTGAATCTTCGCGGAAACACCTGTACATTGATGCTAGAAAAACGTCTCAAAACTGTCCGACATGTTCTAGATCATTTTCCAATTCCTCACATCTTAATCTGCACCTTCGAGTTCATACTGGAGAGAAACTTTATCAATGTTCTACTTGTTCTAAATCGTTTTCTCAAAGTGGAAACCTCAAGCAACACATGTGTATTCATACAGGAGAGAAGCCGTATCAATGCGTTGTTTGTTCTAAATCCTTTTCTAGTTCTACTGATCTTAAAAGACATGTTCGAATTCATACAGGTGAAAAGCCGTATCAATGCGTTATTTGTTCTAAATCCTTCTCTATTTCATCTACTCTTAATACACACATTCGAGTTCACACAGGAGAGAAGCCATATCAATGCGTTGCTTGTTCTAAATCCTTCTCTAGTTCTACTGATCTTAAAAGACACATTCGAGTTCATACAGGTGAAAAGCCGTATCAATGCGTGACTTGTTCGAAATCCTTCTCTCTTTCATCTGATCTTAAAAAACACGTTCGAGTTCACACAGGAGAGAAGCCGTATCAATGCGTTACTTGTTCTAAGTCCTTCTCTCTTTCATTTGATCTTAAAAGACACATTCGAGTTCACACAGGAGAGAAGCCGTATCAATGCGCTATTTGTTCAAAATCCTTATCTCAGCTTTCAAGTCTTAAGAGGCACATTGTGTCCATGCATAAAATAAATAAAGAGAATATCTTTATTCATGAATGACAATCTTCCATTAACTAATGATTGAACGGTTGCGTTTAGATATCACAAAAGATAACTTTTGTATTAGCTTGCCTCCTTACTACGATGATTTTTTTGTTTCTTTTGTGGATCATATTTTTGTTAGGTATACTGAGTGCTTTTACTCTGAAGGTCCCGATTGTTGAATATGATGACAGCTTTCTAGATACTTTATCAATCATATGTCCATTTCTATAACAAACCGTTTTTTCTTACTTATCGGTTTTTTTCTTACTATTTCAGAAAATTTATTTTGTCAAAAATTCCAAATCGAAATTATTTTTCATCGGATTTTTTCTTACTGTTTGAACCTGTAAAGAAATAGTAAGAAAAAACGATTTCGGATGTGTTGAGTCTTTCGCAACTAATTTGAATTTATGACACAACCTGATTCGAACACAAATAGGTTACTGGCGATAGAGAGTTAGATTGAAGTGGGATTAAAATAAACGAAACATGTGATAACCTTCTATATACATTTCAAGGTGATAGTGTGACAGATGGAAAGAGGAGACACTTCCAGCAGTTAGACTGGGATGATGGTGATTCTGATTATTATGATGGGCAAAGCGAAGATACTCCTGCGGAGGCTTCATCAGATAGATATCCATCTAGACGTTCTAATCGTATCATGACCTACTTGTAGATAAGAAAGTTTCTTAACGGTTGTAAATGGCTAGAGTTTCTTGCATATAAGGAAATAATAGACAGAAGGAATTCGATCGTATTACGTTCACATATCCAAATTTTTCCAAATCCGCAAGTCCAAATACACATTTTGTCAGTGCGGCACAATTTATAAAGAATTCTTACTAATAATCCTTCTCTACTTCCCTAAGAAAAATCCTCAGTCGTTTCAGGTGGCAGGTGGCCTTGATGTTTCCGGCAATCACAGTACTATCTACAACCAATCCAAGACAAGTAAACAAACTGAAATTATCTTCTCTTTTGTTTTAATCCAATATCCGTAAGTCGTAACCACAGTTCATACATAGTATAGTAGTGATCTGGCAGTTAAATTCACCGAATTCTACATTTTCACAAATACCTGTTTTATCTGTACAACCAAAGAATCCGAACTGAACATTCGGTGTTAATGCGTGATCTCAACTCCGATTCCCACAGACCAACCTCCTGCTCCCTGGAAATTAATATATTTTAACAGTTGCCCATGCATTAAAAGTTGTGGGAAAGCATGCGGACGTAAGAAAGTAAGAATGGTGCGTTCAGAAATGTGTATTAATTGCAAAGGTATATCATGCTGTAATACACCTGAGCCAGAGTTCGATGTTGACATCGAAGGAACTCCTTAATCCCATTAAATGAATATATTTTATCCCATTTTGTAATTTATTAGACAGTCCCTTTCAAAATGAGAAAATTATATTTTTGATAAAACCGAAAAATATTCACCTTGGGTAGCCTGAAGGCTTAAAAGCTATTTTTTAAATCAATTTTGAGCATAATTTTTGACTTCTTACTAGTATAAATCTATTTTGCTAAATCTCAGCGATTAAGGATTTGGGAGATATTGAATTTTTATTATTATTATTATTATTATTATACAAATTTTTTTGAACATCAGAAAAATGAAAAAAGATAAAAATGCTAAAAAAACTTTTGCATAGGATACTTGTGGACTCTTAATACATTGCTCAATAAGGTATTTAGTAACTATCTTGGAAAAATTTTTGGGTACTATTTATTTCCATATTATTCAATGTTATCCTATACTTTACTAGGCTGCTTAGGCTGCTTACTCGGTGTGTACAAATTTGAAGAATCAAAATGGAACTGGAGTTCGAAACTGATTCCAATTACGATTCAGCTAAAGATGGATCTGAGTACTTTAGTGTGACAGATAATAGAGAGGAGACACAGTTCCAGCAATCCAATTGGGATGATGGTGAATTTGTTGATCATGATGTTCAGAGTGAAATTGAGATTAGTAGCGATAGACAAGATACAATGCTAGCTTCTAGACGTTCTATTCGCATCATGAAATATAAAGGGAATCCATCTGTAAGTGTGTTGTGTTTTGGAGGGAGGAAAGAGATGACTCAAAAATCAGGAGTTCACTTTTGTCCAAAAATTAAGAAAAACTTTCCTCGTACCTCGCAAAGGGGCGTTAAAACCATTGAGAGGCGTACGACTTGTTCTAAATCGTTCTTATTTTCTTCATCACTCAAGAGACACATTCAAACATACGCTGGAGATAATTATGAGTGCATTAATTGTTCAAAATATTTTTCTATGTACTCAACTCTAAATGCACACATTCATACTCATACAGTGGAAAAGCCGTATCAATGTAAGACTTGTTCGAAATCGTTTCCACGTCGTTCATCCCTCAATATGCACAATCGGATTCATACTGGCGATAAGCCATTTAAATGCTCTAATTGTCTCAAATCATTTTATTATTTGTCATATCTTATAATACACAATCGAGTTCACACAGGAGAGAAGCCATATGTTTGCGCTACTTGTTCCAAATCCTTTTATACCTCCTCAAAACTTAAGAATCACAGTCGCACTCATACTGGCGAGAAGCCTTATCAATGCCAAACTTGTCGCAAGTCATTTTCTATGATCTCAAATCTTAAAGTACATATTCGAACACATACTGGAGAAAAACCTTATGGATGTCCTACTTGTTCAAAGTTCTTCTGTATATCTTCGGATCTAAAGAAACACATTCGTACTCATACGGGAGAAAAGCCGTATAAATGCTCTACGTGTTTCAAAGCCTTTTCTCAATCATCAAATCTAAATAAGCACTATTTTCGCCTGCATAGTAAAGAAGAGTAGAGACACTCATACCTGTACCACTGTTCCATATGATTATAGCTGAATTGGTGCTTTTAGATTTCTGAGAAATGATCTTATATTTGCCTTTTTGTGTTTTGTTTTTCTTGTAGTCATTTAGATACCATAATCTATTCTAATAATATTTTTATCAAATTTCTTGCGAATGCCGATGATAAATACATTTGGTTTCTAAGAACTTGAACCATATTATTCCTAAAAAGACGAATGCCAGTTCTAACAACATTCTTCATCTCACTTAGTGAACTATGATGATTGTTAGGTTATAAGACAGGGGTTTTCAACCTTTTCGTACAAGGGGCCAAAATCAACTTTTTTTTCACTTAAAACCCTTAGATTACCTGGGGTCATTTCTATTTATAGTAAAGACCCCACACTTCTAAGGTTTCCCCGCCCAAAATGACTTAACCGGAAATGAGTTAGCAAAAATCTAGCACCATTTAAGGGTTATTAAAATTAAAATTAAAGTTGATAAATAAATGTGGACTGATAGTTTATTTGCGATTACATAAATAAAAGTCTAATTATAGCTATAGATATGATTACTTTATACTTGAATTCAGCGAGATATCTGCCATTTGTATATAGTGTTTGTCATATCTTTTTTGCTCCTAAATTTTCGGATGTTTGAGAGGCAAACAATTTCTTAACACACTGTATTGTGGTTTCAATTTTCTGTTTTAGTTATTAAGTTACCCTCACACACAAACCCGGGAACTCGTACTTTTTACTTGTAAGTTGTGAATAGATGTAAATTAATTGATTAGTTATTCTGAACGAACAAATAAAATCTTATTCTAATTGCTTGCAGCTAATAGAAGAATTAACTAGACATTGTCTACTGTAAATTCGTTTTTCAGACGATAAAATTTTGAAATTCGAAAAATGTTAGTCAGCAGACTGACAGTGAAACTTCTCACTGAGATATTTTTAATTAATTGAAGGGATTGTTTGAATAAAGAAGACTATAAAACTTGCAAAAAGGCTCAATTTCAACACATTTTCACATTTACTTGGGTGAAAAATATTAAAAATATGAACTAATGATGAGCAAGCATTAGTAAAATAGAGTAGTAAAGCATTAAGACTGCCATCCCCGGAGAAACACTATTTTTTGGATAAGATTAAATTTGGTGTATGGATTTATCGTCATTTCATAAATAATTTGTAATTTGGAAATAAATTATATTTTGTCATTCAAAACCCCATTTTTCCCCCTTTTTTATAATTTTTGTCCAAATGATCCCCCCAGGGCATCCCCAAATCAGTGTGAAATTCGCCTTTTCTTGAAAAGGGAACCCTCGTATATCCTTTAAAATACCTAAACTAAATATAGCATATCGTTATTAATAATGTTAATTCAATGAAGTCAGGTATTTTGAGATCAAAATATGTCAATTATCCTTGATATTAGAAAGTTCGATAAATTAAAATAAGAAGTTAATATGGAAAAGAATAGCGACAATGATTCAGACTTCGAATCAGCTGAAGAGGGATCTGAGTACTTTAGTGTGACAGAGGAGACACAGTTCCAGCAGTTAGACTGGGATGATGGTGATTCTGATCGTTGTAATGAACAAAGAGATGATACTCCTGCGGATGCTTCATCAGGTGGACGTCCATCTATACGTTTTAATAGTATCATGATCAAGGGGAGAAAAAAAGTTCGACTTACTGAACTCTCCAAATGTTCCACTAATTCTAAGCATTATGCTGAATCTTCACAAATAAACCTGCTTATTCTTTCTAGAAAAAAGTTTCATAACTGTTCGACATGTTCTAAATCATTTTCTGAAGAATCAACTCTTAATCGACACATTCTTACCCATACTGGAGAGAGACCCTTTGAGTGCACAACTTGTTCTAAATCTTTTATATCTTCCTTCAATCTTACCAGACACACTCGTACTCATACTGGAGAGAAGCCTTATGAATGTATTACTTGTCATAAATCATTTTCTCAAAATTCAACTCTTAATCTGCACATTCGTACTCATACTGGAGAGAGGCCTTATAAATGTTTTATTTGTTCCAGATTGTTTTCTCAAAATGGACATCTCAGGAGACACATGTGTCTCCACACAGGAGAGAAGCCATATCGATGCGTTACTTGTCCTAAATCCTTCTCCAATTCTACAGAGCTTAAAAAACACACTCGTATTCATACAGGAGAGAAACCGTATCATTGTGGTACTTGTTCTAAATCCTTCTCTCAGCTTGCAAGTCTTAAGAAGCACATTATGTGCCTGCATAAAAGAAATAAATGAGAATATCTTTATGCTTGGATTAGATATCACAAAATTTATTCTTTAGTTTTCCGACTTTGCTACTATGTATTGTGGCGAAGTGCGTACCTCCTTATATTTTTTACAGATTTTTTGTTTCTTTTGTAGGTTATATTTTTGTTAGGTATCGTGACTGCTATTCCTCGGATAGTTGCAGTCTAAATCAGATTTTACACTAATTATCCATTCAAATTCTCCTTTTCGAATTAACTTACTCTTTGTTGTGTTTAGCAACTAATTAGATTATATGACATAACTTGATTTGTGCAAAAAAAGGGTAGCGATACATATTTTGATTGAAGTGGGATTAAAATGGACGAAATTTATGAAAATAATTCATATAGCTTTTAGGTGGTAGGGTGAAATTTACGAGTCCCTTGATTTCTTTCTGTGTCATCATGATATTGGTATGCTGGCATCAACATAATATGAAGCTTATTACGCGATTTTTCGAAATTACTAATGTGAAAAATGTCTTTATAAACTAATAAAGGACAAGCATTTGTAATAATAGCGTTAAAAAACATTAAAATATTCTAAAGTATTGGGAGAGTGTAACTACTTTTCTGGGATAAAGAATCAATTTACCTCAAATCGGTCATTACATTCTGAAAAAACCCCCCAGATATCACAGAAGAATTCAGAGAGAATACCCGAATAAAAAGCCCCCACAGACGGGCTAGAAGTGTGCTTACACATTCCTTGGATGATGACACAATACTTGTCATCCAAGGAATTTGGAAGCACACTTCTAGCTCGTCTGTGAGGGGCTGAGGAATATTTCCCCCACTAATCAGAGCATAGTCATTCTGAAGAAAGGAAGGTGCCCACGGAATTAATTTATATTTTTAGAAAATAAGAAGAATCTTGGAAAATTATGAAACAAATGTTGTCAGCATCCAGGAACAAAGCCCTGAATACCATTGGGGCTTATAGAGCCTTCCAGACCCCTAGCTGGCTGCTAGGTCTCTCCAATAGGGAATCCTGACTACGCCACTGCAATAAAGGTTTTTCTGCAAACTATGAGGGTTAATTACGTGGATTTTCTTATTCTAGTTCATTTACTTAATACGCTACCACAAAATTTATACGTACTACAAAAAGATTCCAGATTTTCTATATACAGTCGACTCCGCTTAGTAGGGTCACATCGGTCAGAGGACATTTTGCCCTCATTAAGTGGAGAGCCCTATTAACTGAAAATATTCTGTATTAGCTTCTATTTATGAGAGCTATTCCGGTCCTGCCAAAAGTGTCCCGATTAAGCGGTTGACCCGATTAAACAGTGACCCTATTAAGCGGGTCGACTGGGTATTTTTCCTAATTTAATCGAAAACTATAGTTAGAAATTTACCAAGTTGGCGTACTTATCGTTTAGTCTACCAGTTATAGTAATCGAGTGTTATCATATCATGAGAAAATGATACTTCAAATACGATAGGATTACTGATTGTTATACATCTTATATATTAAAACTCTAGGATTTTTGTTTTTGTTTGTTTGTTTGTCCGAATTGATTGAAGAATTGCCAAGTCGTAGAGATACGAAAATTGGCATGTAGGTGTCAAATGATGAATCTAGGATTAAGTTCGAAGATCTAAGCGAAATGTTCACACCTCGCTGTGATAGGTGACAAAATGTGCTGACCAATCAAATTCGATTATTTTATAATGCAAATACCGTATTGCTTCGAATAAGCGCCCGGGCGCTTATTTATTTCGTGCACCCTTTAGACCCGGCGCTTATTCAAACCGGCGCTTATTCAAGCCCCGGCGCTTATTTTTTTTCATTCGCTATTTTGACCCGGCGCTCTTTTTTTGCTTACTACATTGACTGGCACTTTTATTTTTGACACAACTGAGAATGTTAGTTCTATTAAAAAAGGATATTGTAATGTTTCAAAAAGCACTTCTATCTATGCCACTACTGAGAATACTAGTTTGATATGATTTTCAGAGAACTAAAATGCCCCGGCGTCCGACGCTTATTCGAGCCCCGGCGCTTATTCAAGCCCCGGCGCTTATTTATTTCGCTCACCCTTTAGACCCGGCGCTTATTCAAACCGGCGCTTATTCAATCCCCCGGCGCTTATTCAAATGGAAATACGGTACATTGAAATAAAATAGTAGTGACTTATGCCTACAATCCAAAGGACTTTTTGTGATTGAAATTCATTGGTTTATGTGAGAACCAATCAATTATCAGCCTTTTATAATGCCATTCACACGATTCTATTTCATATAAATGATTGAATACTGCTATTTTGAGTTTATAATTTGATTGTTAACAACAATTAAAGTGTGTTATATGCTACGATTAATCAATTCGATCATAAAATAACTTTTAACGACATGGATGGAGTTGATTATTCAAGTACAATAATCTTTAGCAATGTGAACTTTGTGTATTCAAATTGAGCTTACATTCAGGATTAGTTGACTTAATACGAAGTAAATTATATTTATCACGAAACAAAATTTCTGCTACAGTTCTGATTTCATAAATGTAACCGTAGACAAATGACAATCCAGCGTACTTAGTATAAAACAGGAAAGCGACATATTGTTTCTCTAATATCCGCAAGCGTCCACTGGGGAATCTGCAGATACGTAGTGTCTGCAAGCCGCGCAGCGCAAGCAAGCGAAGCGCACTTGAATAATTATATAATAATTATATAATTATTATATAATTATTATATAATTATTTTATAATTATTTTATAATTATTGTATAATTATTATATAATTATTATATTGGATTGAAGAAAAGTCGTAGAGATATGAAAATTGGCATGTAGGTGTCAAATGATATGACTACGATTAAGTTCTAAGATCTAAGCGAAATTTTCACATCTCTGCAAAAAAAATGGAAAACAATTTTTCACACCTTTTCTATACTAAATAAAGGACTACACTATCACAATAGTAATCATTGTACGACACTACAATAGATCGTCATTGTTTTTAGTACTTCAAAGCCACAATTTATGTTTGATATCTTAAATGTATTATAGTGTATAGCAATAAAAAAGATTATGTGCATATTTTCACACCTTCATATACATATTTCACACCATTTGATGAATTTTGAAAATAATGCTAGAGACTAGCTTCCAACGGGTGACATGGGGTTTTTAGGGGAGTAGATTTCGAATAACATATTTTCAGATGTATATGATAAATTATTTGTTTACTTTTGTTTACGTTAGATACATAAAGTAAACAAATCTCAAAAATATGCCAGAAACTTGCTTTACACGTTTGACATGGGGTTTTCAGGGGTGTAGATTTCGAATATCATATTTTCGAGTAAATTTGATCAATTTGTTTACTTTTGTTTATAATAGATACATAAAGTAAACAAATTACAAAAATGGGCTAGAGTCTAGCTTCCAACGGTTGAAATGGGGTTTTTAGTGCTGTAGATTTTGAATATTATATTTTCGGATCCATATGAGAAATTATTCGTCGACCTTTGTTTACAATATTTATATAAAGGAAAAAAATTCCAAAATATGTTTGATTGAGTAACTCCAGGCGCCCGCAGGGCGACTCTGCGGACACAGTGTCCGCAAGCCGCGCAGCGCAAGCAAGCGAAGCGTGCTTGTATGTAATAACAATGAATTAACAATGAATTAACCTTCATTCTAAATTTTCAAAAATTAGATTTGCATAATTTTCAAAAGATTTCAATTTCAATCAACTCACAAAGCTGAATATATGGCTACACAATTCCAGAACCTCTACAGCTTATATACGCCATTGAAGATTAAATAAATCATTTTTTTGATGGAGTAGTAGCATGTGTTGATTACAGAAGAAGACTCATCGATGAGGTGAATGAGAAGAGAGAAGAAAAGAGAGACAAATTGGCGAGAAAGGAACAGAGCGAGCAACAGTTACTAGCGTTTAAATCAGAAACAGAACGCAACCTGAAAGAGAACTTCCTTCAAGAAACTCAAGAAATAGTCTTGAAAGAATTAGAAGATAGACTAGCAGAGGTGCAGCTCCATCAACCAGAGACACGTCTGAAGTTTAAGGGAGACTCGGGATACCTGGAACAACTGATCCTAGGTCTGGGAGAAATTATCGGGCAGGAAGTACCAGCAGTCCCCCGCTACCAGGATATGAGAGTAACGGTAGCTGTGGAGAAGAAAGGACTAGAAAATAGGGAGATCTCATATCCTCAAGCTATAACAATTGACAAGAACACAGGTATGTATGATATATATAACACAAGGAACAGAATCTATCCCAAACAGTGGAAGAATATTCATCTTCTCTGAGTTAGGATATTTCCTATATCAGGGATACATAAATGCCCCAAGCGGCATATCTATACATGGGAACTACGTGTATGTGTCAGATATTGCTACTAATGAAGTATTCCAATTCAAACAAAGAACTGACATCGGTCTAGTCAAGAGTGTAGGGGGATACGGATCTCAAGATGGAAAGTTCTTGATCCCAACACAAATATGCGATCCACGATTGGAAATTTGTATGTAGCTGATTGATCAAATAATCAGATACAAATCCTGGATAGTTTCTCTATTTCCTATGCAAGATATCTCACCAATCATTGACTATGCCACATGACATTAAACTAACAGAAGATGAAGTGTATGTACTCAGTACTCAATGCAACTGTTGCTGTATCCATATATTCTCTCATAACGGAGAGAAGTTACGTTCTTTGATAACACAAGGGTTAAACCAGTGCGTTAAGATTGCATGTTCCTTCTGTTTGGATGCAAACAAGAAGATAATAATCAGTGATATAGGGAAGATAACTGCTTTAAAGTCTTTTCTGCTGAAGGAACAATCCTGCACACGATAGGAGAACAAGGTGATGAGAAAGGAATGTTTCAATGTCCTAAAGGAATAGCATTGACGAAAGATCTCAAGTTAGTGGTTGTATCTGATAACAATAATTATGGGCTACAAATATTTTCTTTTTGACTTCATCAGACGTATGATTTTAGTGTTATACCTCTGTAGTATATTATAGCAAACCATTTCCAATATTGAATAACATGCGTAAGGAACACGAAATAATAATATCTTTCTAAATATACTGAAGTATTTATACTAATTATTACTAATTAACTTTACTAACGAATTACGTCTATCGATCATAGCCTAATTCTCTCTTTAACTTATTAATAGTATTGTTAATCTATTTAAACTATCCGTATATATTGCATTCGTTATAATATACCTATTGATATGATTCAGAGATAAAAAATGTGCTAGTTTAAAAGTTCTAATTTATTGAATATTTAGAAACACAATATGTAGTAGGTCTACACTAGTGCGCCAAACTGCCGGACTATTTACCAAGGTAGGCAAGGTAGGCTTCTCCAAGTGCAGATTTATAATGGGATTTTTCCGGTTTAGGGATAAAAATGCAAAAAGAGTACTCCTGATATAAGCAAAGGATCTAGCAACTTTGTATTGAGATATTTGTGTGTGGTTTTATATCAGCTAATAATACATTTTGATGGGCTAAAATCTACCGGTTTGGAGTTATTGGTGAAATCAGTTGGGGCCATTAATAATTACAAGTACGAAGGCTGGTACCAACTGATTTCACCAATATCTCCAAACTGGTAGATGTTAGCCCTTCAAAATGTATTATTAGCTGATATAAAACCACCCCCAAATATCTCAATACATCCTTTGCTTATATCAGGAGTACTCTTTTTGCAATTTTATCCCTAAACGGGAAAAATCCCATTAAAATCTGCACTTGGAGAAGCCTACCTTGCGCGACCACAAAATCATCTCCAAATTGCTTCAATTTTTTATGATGAACATTTGGTGATCAAAGTAAACTACTTGAAGGGTAAGCATCTAAAGATTCAAACTTTTGAATTTTTTGAAACACTCAATCTACACCCACTTCCCACCCAGGAACGTTCTCCCCCAGGTTTGGATGGGTTGTTTATCCCTGTTTGATGATCTCACATGCTGGCACACGCATGCATGCCAACCTGAGCCATGATAAATGCGGGACGCAGCTTTGAATTTCGCGGGATATTGCGGGACGCAATAGAAAAGTATTATACATAGAATAAAAAGCGGGACGCTTGGTCGTGCTCCTGTATCCAGTAGAGCTGGCAAAATATATCTCCTTACGTCTACTTCGATTCCCTATTACCGAGGACGAAAACTCGATCTTTTCGTTCTTGAACCTTCTCACTCCTAGAGTTTGGCCCGTATTGGGGTTGAATCTGAAGCACCCAGTCATCCACAAACCCCGCATTGTTTATCCGGACATTTCCTGTAACCATGGCCCATCTTGCGACAAATGTTATCATGTTATCATATGATAGCGAGGAGTTCCTCCGATACTGAGGTTCTTCCTAACAACCTGGATCCTTTCTGTCTCAGTAGGAGAATCAGATTGACATATACCTCGAGGGAAATAACCTTCCATGGGGCCTTTTTTTTGAGGAACCTTCTCGGGACCTTGGTCACAATGTTCAGGACTGCGTGCTTGAGAGCTAGCAGGCTTTCTTGAATGGATTTGACTTGAGCAAATCCCATCAATTCCCCGGTTGTGACACCGTTGTGTGGAAAAAGGCCTGTGATATAAATAATTCCCGAATTTTAATGGCGAATAACATCCCGTCTAGTTCTGTGAACTCTTCACCTTTGGGTTGTATCCACGCTTTCGCCGCCTGTTATACATCACTCATACATCCCAAGTGACCAGTCAAATGCTGGTCTAGCCAGCATTATCAGTGTGACTATAAAAATAATTTTACTCAATTTTAGTTTAGTTTACTAATTCAATATCGTAAAAACTTAATTCTTACAATAAATTAATCACTTTTGATAGCAATCTATTCCTTCATTCCAATGGTGGAGTCGATCAAGGTGCAAGGGAAACAGAACCGAGTGTGTCTAGACTCGACTCAGACACAACTCCCCCAACCAATGTTTCCAGATAACTTAACTGAGACAGAGAGTGTACTGGAGCAGCAGATACAGAAGAAGGACAGGTGGAAGAATCGGCATCGAATTTTTACAAATCTCAACCTAAAAGCTTCCCAGCAGCAGCGAACTTCTACAATCAATAACTTAAAATTCTCTGATCCCTACTCCATTTTTATTTAAATTACAGACATCAGTTCTTTCCCAAGTGGCTGTGTGTCCTGGACTCCTGGCTCTCCTCCACGCCGGACTTCCACGAGGTATCTCGCTGGTATCTGGGCTGGAAAGAGAGGTTTGATTCTGAGTTGCTCAACTATCCTCCGATACAGCAGAACTTCCTACGAGCTCTAGACATGATGAACTCAGCCGTGAAATGGAATCCCAGCACTTGTCTCCGAGAAGACATATCTCGGTTCACAATAGAAGAGCGTCATTCCTCGTTTCCTCACAGCATCCAACCACAAACGCGAATTCTTCCTCCCATCTCATTCCAGAACTCTTGCTCAGATCCTACAGACTAGCTTCCAACTGTTTGTATCATTGGTAATAGATTTTAAAAGTTTGGAAAGGATATTATACGACCCGAATACATTTGTGCGAAATATGCATTTTGAGTTAGCTAGTGAGATTATTGGAGAGGAAATATTTTCTCAATGTTACTGATTTGGACACAAAAATACGTCTCCGCAAGCTGCACACCCCACCCCAAGCAAGCGATGCGCGCTGGGCATGCCTAATTTACGGGACGGGATGCCGTCCCGTCCCCGTAAATTAGGCATGCTCATGTGCGCTTACTTAAGTGAAATGCTATTTTTCGTTGAATTGCGGCTGTTTGTGTAGATTTTCGCCTATCCTTACATTTCTGATATTGCTAAATCATCATTATTCGGGCTCAAGGAAGCTGTGCATATTTTGAATGCTGATTTTTTCAGTTTTCAGATAAATCAGTACAAACAGTAAATTTGTCTAAGTTAATTAAAAAGTTGAAAACTTGACTGTCATTATCCAACTAGTATTTGTATACTAATCTATAAAATAATAGAATCTAGTCCTAGTAAAATATCTCAACGAAACTTATCTAACATCCCTGGTATCGAGTGCCTTTTCTGCATGCTAATTTCAAACCCCGTAGAATAGCGCGCGTACGGACATACATACCTACATACAGACGTACGTAGAACGCCGTCCATGTCATAAGACAGAGCTTCCCAGCTCATGAGCCCATAGACCCACTAATATATCCTGTGTACAAAAGGGTGGGAACCACTGATCTAATGCAATACTACTTTTCTTGTAGATTTTATTTTTGTTTTGTTATGGCCACAGTTCTGCCAATTCCTTCTGAAGAAGTGAGATTCGAGAACCAAGTCGCTAAAGTGAAGAGTGAAATTGAATCTCGTTTCCGTGAACTAATGAACTGTGTGAGAGAGAGGGAAAGAGAACTTTTGAACGAATTGGAAGATCTTCTAAATACTTACAAGAGAGAGAGAGATAAACACAAAAAATCTCTCTCAGAACTTGAAACGGGATTGAATTTTGCGAAAGAAAATCTCAACTCAAATGATCTCAAACAATTTCAAGATTCTATAATCAAACAAACGACAGAAAAACAGAAAGAATTTGAATCTCAGTTCCGATCGGAGCATATCAGTCTCTACTTTGACAAGAAAATATTGGAGATAGCTGGTACCATTGGACGACTTAATGTGACTAACTCCACTGCTGTAGTATCTAGCCTACCTGTAGTAGATTATATTGCAAAAGTGACTCCTGTACGCAGTATAGGAGAAACATTTGGGTGTAAAGAAGGACATATCAATTATCCTTATGGAATAACAGTGCACTACCAGACTGGTAAAGTCTTTGTAGGAGATTATAATAACAACAGGATACAAGTATTTGATGAAGTTGGAAAGTATTTGTTCAAGTTTGGAGATAGAGATGGAGCTGGTAAGATGAAGAGACCTCATTATATTGCTGTATTCCAAGACAAAGTGTTTGTATCTCAAAGCGGAGTTAGTTGCTTGCTAGTTTACGATTTTAATGGAACATTTCTCGAACAGATAGGAACTCCAGGGAATGGAGAAGGACAGTTTAACAGACCACATGGCATTACTATCAATGAATTGAATGGAGATATATTTGTGTGTGATTCTTATAATAACCGAATCCAAATATTTTCAAAGGATTTACTATTTAAGTCTCAGTTTGGACATAAAATACTGAAGTGTCCTCGTGACATAAAACTAACTAACGAGTGTATTTATGTACTCTGCTCCTCTAATCCATTCCTCTGTTCTTTCAACTATGATCTAACTCAGGTACAGAATTCTGTTTCCAATTCTTTTTCTAAACATCTGAACAATTCCTATTCATTTTGCATAGATGGTGCTGGTAACTTTATTATTGCAGATTATTCAGGAAGTTTTATTGTTCTATTCAATCAAGAAGGAGATTTAGTTCATAAAATTACTGATAGCTTACAAGGTCCATTTGGTATCTCAGTAGATGCAAGAGGGAGAATCATCGTTGTAGGTGACAACCAGCGTGTTCTGTTCTTTTAGTTTGAATAAATATTAAAATGAGCTAGTTTATTCTCAAGGATGTTTTCTATTACAAATTTGTATCTTTCTTGATTTAGTTATTGCTCTCTCTTTTTAGATTTTATTTTTCCAATATTATACCTTTTTTTTCAGTCTATTTGACATTATTGGTTATCATTTAATTTTAATTTCGGATTTTCTATTTTTAGTGCATGTGCAGCTCTTGTAATCTAAATATCCTATTGACACGGACGATGTACGCTGTTCTTTATCTGTCCTGTCGTTCTTGAGAAATTTACTGGACCGATTTACCAAACGTGTGACACATTTCTCATATAGTAGTATAGGTTTGTACCCGATGTAACGATTATTCATATTTTCACACCTCAATGAATTAAATACTTGTTCATCATAACTGGAGTCCTAAAGCTCAAAAATGGATCCTTTATATTAAAAATATTCAGAAGTGTCCTTAATTCGGCTCTGAAAATCACAAATTATGTTACTTCGGCACCATATTTATATATGCTGGTAATACATTCCTAAGCTCTATTCTGTGTGGTTAATTATTTTAGGCAGATAATGTATTAGTTCAACCATCTTCGACAGTATCCCTGGTCCATTTTTGAGATTTAGATGCCAGGTTGTTTCATGGTAACTTGACACGACCATGGATAAACATTATCTATGGCAACTTTCTTATATACGTATATTATCTCCAAAATGTTGAATTTCATTCTCCCATTCATTCTGAAAGCTAAAATGCCACTCAACCAGCTTCTCACGAAACTAGAGTAGAACTCGCATTCTGACAAAGTCAGAACTCGATAAAACTTACTCTGACAAACGCCAGCAAAGGAAATTCTGACTAATGATTACTTCAAGATCCTGAAAAATACAGCGTCCCAATTCGGACAAGTGACATTATTACAAATTACGATTCGGACATATGATAATATTCCAAATTACGAAACGGACAACTTAGAAATTCGGACAAATGATGCGTGTAAAGTTACCATGAAACAGTACTATGCTATATCCAATATCTCTGTATTTTGACCATGTTTCATGACAAGCTGAATACGGTCAGGAATATTTCAATAGGTGATACCATACACAGTTATTTTATACTAACCTAAATATCAATTTACTCATAGCAGCTAATGAATTTTGAAGATGATGGTAACATTGACTTCTCGATCAGCCAACAAGATTTGGAGGAAGCTCTGGACCCTGTGAGTACAGGTGTGAAAAAACTTAGAAAACAGACGAGAGAGCAGCGGATCTACGGAGTATGGACTAACAGCTCCGGTTCAGAAGAAGAGGCTAGCTTCTCGAGTGAGAGACATCACGGCAAGAGGAAGAAGGACTACTCTGCTCCTGTTTCATTCGTGAACTCGAATCTTGGTGGTGTGGACACGGGGAGGAATGTGAGCAGGAGAGAGAGGCGTGACTATCCGCGTGCCTCTACCTCCGCCAGATCCAATAGCAACATTGGAAGCTGGGAGAAGTATACGAAAGGCTTTGGTAGCAAGATGCTGCAGATGATGGGCTACAAAGAAGGGCAAGGGCTGGGACCAGATGGCAGCGGAATAGTGGAGCCGATCAAGGTGCAAGGGAAACAGAACCGAGTGTGTCTAGACTCTACTCAGCCACAACTCCCCCAACCAATGTTTCCAGAGAACTTGACTGAGGCAGAGAGTGTACTGGAGCAGCAGATACAGAAGAAGGACAGGTGGAAGAAGAACAGGTCTGAAGCAAGACTGGCAGACAGGAGTCGATTCAAGAGTGTGAATGAAGTGATGGAGTCTGCCAAGTATCCTCGTAAGCTGAGTAAGCCCAAGCCTCAGTCCTTTCTCTCCTCAGATCGTCCCGAAGTGAAGACCAAGGTGATCAACATGACAGGGCCCGAGTGCCAGGAGTTCGACAGCTTGGAAGAGTACGTGCAGAAGTCAGGTCGGAAGAGAGAGGTCGACTTCCTACCAGAGCTGGCGCAGAACGTGGACCTACTGGTGGAGAACACTGAGAGTAGCATCGTGAAGCTGAACAGACAGATGGAGTATGACAGCGACATGCTAGTGCAGCTGAAGCACGAACGGAGTGAGCTGGAGTTGAAGAGGTCTGCTTCAAGCAACAAACTCTCTCACATGAGCAAGCTGCTCCAAACCCTGGAGATGATAGAGCAGAGGTCTCTCTCTGGCATCATCGACTTAGAGATGTGCCAGCAATGGTTCAGAGACCTTTTGGCCGACTTCTCAGCGGAGTACACACAAATGCGGGTCTGCCTCCTCGCACGTCCGATCGTCTTCCCTCTCATTCAGAAGGAGATTTCGGACTGGGATCTGGTCCGTGACCCGACCGACGAAGCGGTCCAGTCCCTCTTCCAGACCTGGAGGGAGCTGCTGGAGGTAGAGCCGCTCCCATCTCCGGGACAGACCGTGTACGAGCAACTCTTGCTCGAGGTCTGGTTACCCAAGTTCGCCTCTCACCTCAGTGCGCAATCTCTCCGCCAGCCGCTGCCACTTATCCAGCTGCTGGAGGCGTGGCGCGACCACTTCACACCTCTCATCTCATCCCAGATAGAGCTGCATCTCGTGGTCCCTGCCCTCAGGAGAGAGATCGGCTGCTGGGACCCTACACAGGACAGACAGCCACTGCACTACTGGGTGCACCCGTGGCTGTCCATCACGCGAGAGGGTCTGGAGTCTGTGTATCCGGACATCCGACGCAAACTGTCCGCTGCCCTCATGCAATGGCATCCCTCAGACCCTTCCGCCTACCACGTGATCAAACCATGGATGGGCGTATTCAGTCAGGGCGAGTTCGCGGCTTTCCTCGCGACTGCCATCCTACCGAAGCTCAGCGTAGCTCTGCAGCATCTGGTCGTAGACCCGAGCGACCAGAAACTAGAACCGTTCTCTGACACGATGCGGTGGAGAGACCTCCTCACCACTTCACACCTCTCCGACCTTCTCTGCCATCAGTTCTTCCCCAAGTGGCTGTGTGTCCTGGACTCCTGGCTCTCCTCCACGCCGGACTTCCACGAGGTATCTCGCTGGTATCTGGGCTGGAAAGAGAGGTTTGATTCTGAGTTGCTCAACTATCCTCCGATACAGCAGAACTTCCTACGAGCTCTAGACATGATGAACTCAGCCGTGAAATGGAATCCCAGCACTTGTCTCCGAGAAGACATATCTCGGTTCACAATAGAAGAGCGTCAGTCTTCGTTTCCTCACACCATCCAGCCACAAACGCGAACTCTCCATCCCACTCCCGAACTCTCATTCAGAGAGATGCTGCAGAAGTATGCGCAGAGAGATGACATCGTATACATTCCTCTGAACAAGCAAGGTCCCAAGGGTAACTTCCTCTACAAGTTCGGGATATGCACCATCTTCATCGAGAAGAATGTTATATTCACTGCTAAGGACAATTCCTGGTTGCCGATTTCCATTGACGATCTCCTGGCCACTTGCAATTAAATATATCAATGATGATACTTTAATAAATTGAATTGATCTCTTCTATTATCTATTTTGATTGGGAATTTCAATTTTTATGTTCAAATTTCCCGAATTATATCGATACAATGCTGTCTAAGCAGGGTACTGTACACACCATAGACTACTTTACTTATATACAAGTACTACAGACTGCAGGTCAAGTAGATTACTCTACAATATTGTGCGAATTTAATTAGATAAGTCAGCAAAAATTCTAAAATCAGGGTAGAGTGACTCTGTAACAGAACCTTTCACATGTTTATTCATACAACAAGTTGGAAGCACACTCCAATCCCCGTTAGGAGTTTTTATCTGTCTTATCAGAAATATTTTACTTGCTATAATTTCTTTCCCCAAAATAAAAAATGTGACTTATGGCAAGTAAGAAATAAGGCGAGTAAACTGTGATATTAACGGATTTCTTATTCAGAACTGATAATTATATAAATGAGAAAAAAACATAACATGGGATTTTTAATTCACTGATAAGCGCAGAAACGCTGGAACCGTATCGAAACTAACTTAAGTTCCATGATACTGTGTTCTTTATATTTTACCTTTTGTAAATGTAAAGTATATACGTACTTATTCAAAATTAGTATTTAATTCATTAAAGATTCCTTAAAACTACTACTCTTGTAAAATCAGAAGAATTAAAAATGGAACTGGAGCACGAAACTGATTCCAATTACGAATCTGCTGAAGATGGATCTGAGTACTTTAGTGTGACAGATAATAGAGAGGAGACACAGTTCCAGCAATCCAATTGGGATGATGGTGAATTTGTTGATCATGATGATGAAAGTGAAATTAAGATTATTAACGATGGACACGATACAATGTTAATTTCAAGACGTTCCATTCGTATAATGGAGAATAGTGGGAAACAGAATCCATCTGTCAGTGTGTTGTGTTCTGAGGAGAAAAGGGAACTTACCCAAAAACCAGGAATTCACATTTTTCCAACAATTTCAAAAAAATCCTATCATACCTCATATAGCAGCATTAAAAACATTGGGAAACAGTATCAGTGTACGACTTGTTCTAAATCATATTCTCATAGTTCATCTCACATTCGTACACATATTGGGAAGAAACCTCATGAATGCCATACTTGTTCTAAACTCTTTCTTACATCTTCAACTCTTAAAAGACACCTGATTACTCATACTTGTGAAAAGCCGTATAAATGCAATACTTGTCCGAAATCCTTTTCTCAATCAGTACATCTGAAAGGACACATCCGTATTCATACTGGAGAGAAGCCGTTTAAGTGCATTACTTGTTCCAGATATTTTTTTCAATCCTCAGACCTTAAGAAACACATTCGTACACATACTGGAAAGAAGCCTTATGAATGCTTTACTTGTTCTAAATCATTTTGTCTTCGCTCATATCTAAATATACACATTCGTACACATACTGGAGAGAAACCGTATCAATGTACTACTTGCTCCAAATCTTTTGTTTCATCTTCACCGCTTAATAGACACATTCGTGTTCATACTGGAGAGAAGCCGTTTAAATGCGTAACTTGTTCAAAAACTTTTTCGCAATCTTCACAGCTTAGTAGACACCGTCGTACTCATACTGGTGAGAAACCGTATAAATGCGTAACTTGTTTGAAATCTTTTTCTCAATCGACACATCTGAAAACACATATTCGTATTCATACTGGCGAGAAGCCGTATAAATGCTCTGTTTGTCCTAAATCCTTCTCCCAGCTCTCAAGAGTTAAGGAACATACTTTACGCATTCATAGGAAGAGACACGTGGAGAATACCGCCACTATTTAAACATGTTGCAGTTCCCCGTATGTATACCAGTATCAGTTACCGTAGATAGTACAGCTAAATACTTTTAGGTTGTTATTTTTGTTAGTCAGATTAGCTAACAATCTAATCTAATATCTTTATCAAACTAGTACATTTAATCATGTTTCTTTCCTTTGCGGCTAACATTATGTTTGCATCAGATCCCCCTCTGGCGTATATCATAATTCCACTACTAAATATACGGCTATATACGTATGTTCCCGAAGAATGCCAGTTTTAACGCAGTTATACTATGATACATCAAATGCCGTACTTTTGAAGTGCATCACATTCTATTAAAATTTCAGCCTGGTGATAGAAAGCTGAAATATTAATAGATTGTATCTTTATATGTGGGGAATTACATTACAAAAAACCAATCATTTCACCACCATCAACCGATTGGTCTGAAATTTGCTGTGCGACAGGGCACTGATATGTCTTTACTTTTGTGAAAATTTCAGATCAATCGGTCATGTGGTTTTTGAGTTATAACGTCACAAATTTTTGAATTTTTGCTGTTTGACCAAGGATTTTCACAATGGGAAAATCACCATCCCATTTTAAACTCGAATAACTCGAAAAATATTCATCAAATTCTTTCATAAATTGCAATACTTATGTTTTTACATATGGAGAATACGAAAAACTTGAGTAAATTAAGTTTTGAGTTCCTTTTCTTTGTGAAAACTGGAACTGAAACCAACTCCCGAAGCAAACCGGAACTATGACGTAACAAAACTGTATATTTTGGAAACTGTTTTATTTTTGGATATTTTACTGTTTATATTCATAATTCATTGTATAAAAAAGTTAATTTGGTTTCCATATGTTCTCTTTGAGTTATTCACATTTTTGTACCTGTAAACGCTTTCTATATACGTATAACTTAAAATTTTATGCCTTTTGTAAAAATATAAAATTGACCTGACAACTCTCAATTTCTGCAATTTTGAAAATGCTTTTATGTCTTCCTCTATAATATCACTCATTCTTACAACATTCTGCTATTGATATGTGCATTCGGAATTATAAGTCTGTTGTATATTTGACCGCAGACAGACTAAACATAAACAGTGCAATGCTGTTGTTGCTATGTAATAGGAATGCGATAAATGTCAATAATGAGTTGAAAAGTTAATTTTAGAGGACTAATATTTGCTAAACAATCCGATATTTAGTCCGACCATAGCACTCTGTATATAAGGGCTTCCATCTAAATCTCAAAAATGGACCAGGGATGCGGTCGAAGATGGTTGATCAAATACATGATCTGCCAAAAATCATGAACAACGCAGAATAGAGCTTCGAAATGTATTACCAGCATCATAGCCTACTGTATATAAGGCCTCACAGTAACTTGCGGATTTGGGACTAGGGATGCGGAGGAAGACCGTTGAACTAATACATGAGCTGCCTTA